>OZ026837.1:41315449-41915449 GCA_964023205.1 Lutraria lutraria
CGAGATAATTCTCGTACATAAATCATCAAAGCAAAAACCTACTTGACCTTACCTGCATCTTAAGAAAACTATAACAAGCCAGCACCATCCCAGTAAAGCACAAATAAGGGACAGTGGAAAAGCAAAACCCATCCACTTGGCAAATGATATCGGGGATTCCATGTCGGTTCCGTAATCTTCGTACAATCTGAAAGTATTCATAATTTGTACACAAATTTGTCCAATTTGCAAACAACTGAAAATTTCATATTGTTTCACAAGTTTCTAGTCCCAGGCAAAATAGACTTTTTAATAATATAGCGCGTTTGCTTTAGATGACCCGATAGTTCACATATTGTTCACTAGCAAATTAAAATGTACCAAGTAGGTCCGTATTTAAGTTCATGGACACCCCAACAAAAATTATATGTAAAGGTTATGACCTTAATATAAATGAAATGTTGCAATATATTGCACCTATTGTTATTGGTATATGAAATATGTGCTGTGGTGATAAGTTGGTAAATGGGAATTGTACTTGAGTCGTTAAAAATCACAAAATGTTAAGAAACCATTTAGATCACTAAATGAGGTTTACTTTGAAGAGAAAGTTACTAACTTGTCCGCCCGATCCTTTAAAACAAGATTTGGCGGTGTTCCCGTCAGTGTAGCAATACCGCCAATGTTTGCACCATACGCAACGGAGAGAGCAAAACCTTTGGCAAGACGTCTCATTTCTGGAGAGTCACCATCGTTTTTAGCGTCTTCTATATCTACATTGTCTGCGTTTACAGTGTACTTACCGGCACTATTGACGCTGAAAGATAATACCACTTTTTTAAAACAACCGATCAACCGATCTTTTGTCTAGCAGTCTTGACTTTTATTCTAATAGAATGATAAATCATATACAGTACAAAAACTTCTGAGCGGCCCTCTTTTGAGCAACAATCTCCTTTTAACAACGGCATGACTTTTTGGCACTGCATTATTGAATTATGAATTTAATCTCTCTAGAGCAACGAGCTCTCAGCAACATCATAATGTTGCTTTTCCCAAAGGGTGTTCCTTTGGAGAGGTTGTACTGTATACATGTATATCAAAGAAGCCGTTCAGTATTAGTATACTATGTTCACTTCGGTATTTGATGTATTTGATAGGCGTTTTCTTAATCAGTAATGTGTTTCTAAAAGAAGTCTGCATCTACCATGGATATCTGTTATCTGAGTCCCTTAAATAACAAAAAGTCCTTTGTTAAAATGGTGCTAATGAAATTAGGAAAATCACGTTTTATACAAGATGTATATTCATACATATCAATCAGTACCTCAAAAGACTCACCTTTCGTCTGAATTGTATGCCTGGTTAACTTCACCTTTGATAGTTGGTTTTTCATTTGGTATGGGGTCCATTTCGACATTGTTTACTTCACTGGCCTCTAGATAAGAAATAATGAATTCAACTTTTGTGGTACATATATAAATCACGATGGGGTAGGTAACCAACCATGTACAAGTTAATACAATAAAAACTGTACTTGTATCGTATTAAAAAACTGGTTTGAAAAGTGAACTAAGTATCACAACTTAAATAATTTCAATAGAATGAATGCACAGTCAAACCTCTGAATAAAGGCCACCCTTGAGAAATGCATAATGTGGCCTTTAATGACAGGTGGCCATTTATTTGGATGTAATTTTGTTCTAAATGATATATGACGGCTTTAAAAGAGTTGCCTTTATTCGGAGGTCACCACTAACACCACTAAACATACGAATTCTGACCCAATGAATATCTAATAACATATCTATAATAGTTCAACCTTAATCCTGGTGAAAAGTCCTGAATAAACAGACAGTATAAAATATCCTGTAAGTGTTTGTAAGTACACATAGTTCCTTAAGCAATAATTTCAAGTTAAGTCAACTTTTTATGGTATTGACTTTATATAACCATGGTAAAACAAGTGTCGCCAAAAGCATAAAAAGCGTATCAAAGTTTCCAATTCATTAAAAGATTTCCTTTCAAGAGTATTCTTTTGAACAAATTTAAATTTGAAATGTGGCCATTGCCCTATAACTCTCAAAACCTGTCCAACCGAAAATGTTCCCATCATTTTTGGTTACGAAATACATTTACCTACGCAGATGTATGTTCTAGTTCATAACATTAACCCTGACATTGACATTGACTATGGATTGCTATAACCATTTTTAGTACCTTGTTAAGTTAAACTGGATACTTATACTTACATGTTGGTTTCGGTTGGGTGGTTTCATTCACCATACACAATTTTTGTATAGGTTTAAATTAATACATTATTATGCGGACAGTCTGTGTTTGCCTTTGCCAAGTTTTTAACCCATATTTTGAACTGACTTTTACAAGTCGTTAAGAGGTTGGGTTTATTTGTGGAAATGATTTGTTGGAGGAAAATTATTGACCAATTCTAATTTATGCAAATGACCATTTAGAAATAAGACAAGTATTATCACTGTTCTACAGACATCGTTAGAAACTAATTAGTCATGAATATTAAACTTAGCAAGACTTCCTAAGACAGCTATAAATCTAGACATGCTGCAGAATTCAGTATAATATTGAAAAGTCAAAACGATGATTTGAAAAATCAAAATTGAGATACATTAAAGATGGTGTGTGCGGTGATTCACTTGTTACACAAAGCCAAGCCAACAAAGAATGCTCTTCAAAGTTGCACGGCAGTATTTATTGATCAAGACGGTGAGGTCATGATTAGACAACATGCATGTATGGGTTAAAATAGGTATATTAATGTAAAGCAAAAAACAAAATAAGAGTTTTTACGTAAGACTCTTACTTCGCTCTGAAAAAAAAATGAATTAATATCTGTAAGTAGAGTTTATTCTACGTTTAAAAATATTACCACAGCATTGACATAAATGTACATGTTCCACCAAAATCATTGTTGATTATAAACTAATAAAAATACATGAAATATGTTTTAATACATTCCTACCAGATTTAAATATCATAATTTATTAGTTTGCTTCATTTCTCTCTCTATATATATATTTTATGTTCAGATGAATGAGTCATGTAGTTACTGTGGAGGTGATTAAAGCAAACTAAGTGATAAGTATTACTTGAGACAGGCTTACGGGTGTCGTTCTTGCTCGCTTGATGTATATACAAGATGTATAAATTTTTTAAATAATCTATAAATACAAGATGAACTATCTAAACTACAAATGCATATATAAAATAAAAACTGCTATGTCTGCAAGATATACATATACCACAAGGGGTACTATTTTATCTACTGTTATAAGTCAACGGACATTAGTTGAACAATACGATGACACAGGAAGGTGATTTCTGAGAATATCGCCTTCCAAAAACATCAGTTCACGCATAATGTATGAATTTGATGGTCAACTGAACTTCACATACGGGATTTAACGCAATAATCTCGTGAGCAGTGAGCTTTATCCGAATTGGGTGTTTTATCCGAAATCTGGTTAACTTACGTGCAGTCTTGATTCGGATATCTTTCACAGTTTTGATGACGGCGTTTATAATTGGAATCATCATTGATGTAGCTGCTGTGTTACTGATCCACATTGATAAAAACCACGTAGTCGCCATCAGTCCACCCATTAAACTAATCAAAATTATCAATTTATATTTAGTTAGATAAAGTCATTTAAAGATAGGAAAACGAAATATTGTATAGAGCACATTTAGACCAACCTGTAATAAAACTAGATAAATTAGTGAAGTACATGAAAGTTTGAAATGTATAATGGGTTAGTTACTATGTCAGTTACTAAACTAAATTTAACATCCATACTTTAAGATTCTATGGATTAAAACTTCCACAAATTCTTCAGCAAAGATGGTCAAATGCGTTACCTACAATTAAGTCAACTTTGAGAAAACAATGCTTTACTTATAACATGGTCAATTGTAGACAGCTTATATTTTACTTACAACCTGGTTAATATAGACACCTTATATTTTACTTACAACATAGGTCGAGCACCGACAATTCTGATCACACACAATGAGATTCGTACATGCAGTCCGGTTTCTTCCAGAGCAACAGCAATAATTAAACCACCGAGAAACAACATCGTTGTGTCCTAAATTTCAGACAACAGAAATAAGACATGTACGTAGTAGTGATCAGTAAATACAATGTACATTGTATATACATGTATGTTGTGTAAATAACTCAACATTAAGTCAAAATGAACTCTTAAATTATCTCCCCTATCTGTGATATATTACTTCCCCGTCTTGTTATATATTATCTCCCCTTTTTGTGATATATTATCTCCCCTTTCTGTTACATTGTGTCTAGCTATACAGGCGAAAAATTCATTGACCCCATAGCTTGCGTTTATTGATTTCTCATTTAACTAGTGTGTGTATGTTTTTATGGAGTTAAACGTTTTCCATCATCAGTAGTTACGTTACGTCGGCCGGAAACTGACCAATTAAATGTGTTGCTTTTTTTACAAAATGTGTCTCGCACGGATATCGAACCGGCGACCTCTCCATTAAAAATAATGCTCTCAAGAATCTGAGCTTATCAGGTAAGCCTAGTTGTATTTTGATTTTAGAACTGTTTTTCGTTCTTAAAGTTATTTCGTTTTATCAAAACTTACCGTCACGTACGCCCCGCTGATTGTTTTGGCCGTCGCCACGCCGAGTAGTGGAAACATGAATATTGGCAGAAGAGCAGTCACAGGAATTGGTATTGCTTCCGTCAGCCATAACACCGCCATTACAATGATGACGTAAGCACATTTTGATTCCTGAAGAAAACAAAAAGGTTTTAATTGTATCGCTTTAAAAAGAACATATTAAATTAGAAATGAAACGACGCTGCCCAGGACTTACTCTATCGAGTGTTGTTTTGTGTTGTTGAATTTCGGTACTGTACGTCTGCTTATCTGTTGTGTAACGGCCTCTTCCACAGCTATAGTCATTTCAGAGCTACCCCTGGAGAGAGGTGAAGAGAGAGAAGATTCAAGAGAACCGGGATTTTATATCCCTACTCTTGTTTCGAATAATTGTCCTGGTACTTTATCCTGCCCAGTGTAAAGCACCGATATAAGTCTCGTCCGCTTCTTGTGATTCCCTACATTGTACTGGGCTCTGTAGTGGGACGGGATTATACAACAACAGACAGCTGGAATAGTGATTAACTTATCGATCTTACGTACTGTCATTTTTTTTATTGAGTATACATGCATTGTACATAAGTAATATGATTAGTAATTCATATAGCTATTTATTGTGAATTTCATAATCTATTATACTTGAAATACTGTAGGCGTCATGTCTCATATTGAAATAGATATCTATACAAATGTATGCATTTTTTTGCAAATGAACAGTCATTTACAATACATTTTTTTGTATTTAACTTTGTTATAAGTAATCTTTGCAAGATGGCCATGACGATAAGAATTAAGCTTTTATCATTGTTAGATGATCCAAATCCACACGAACATACTTTTGTTAAATAACAAAGAAGTTTCATAATATTTTATTACTTTAAACCTCGTCAAAAAGTTACTTTTATGGTAATTTAACACACAAAATCTTAATTTATGGTTTTTAGTTCTGTCACGTAAACTAGCTATTGTTTCAATACATCTACGATGACAAATCGTCGGGTTCGAATCCTTTTCACGCTATGTCATATTATACCCTTCTATGAAAATTTTACAAATGTCGATTTTCTTAAATTCCAAATGGTGAGAGTTTGTCCTCTCCTTGTTGAATGGTATGTTAATAATGGTTAGATTACAACTCAGGAAAACTGCTTAGGTGAACCGTATAAAACCACAGACACTCGTTTAGAAAAAATTATCCCACCCAACGGTCGCTTTTGCTATCAATACATATATATGGTATTTATATGTATTGATAGCAAGAACGATCGTGGCGGGTAGGGTATTTTTTTCTAAACAAGTGTCTGTGTATAAAACTTAAACTATGTTAAAACCAACTGACACAAAATAAATACAAATGTATTTGCATTTAATTTAAATGTTGTGTGTTTTACCTTTAAGCCACACGGTACAGTACGATGAAATGCAAGTATGTCACTTTGTACAAAGAAATATCCGCTTTGTACAGAAGTTACCTGATGACAATAGTTTTTTTTTACTTTTTTGTACAGTTTATGTTTAAATTTAAATAATTATGTTCATTCAAAGTGTAGCGAAGGCCATCCGCCAGATCACATGATATTTTTATGACGTATGGTTATAAAGTTACTTCGGTAAACAAATTAAATTTCAATTTTGTTTACAATCTGTTTTATTAATATGTGAATCATAGTATTTATCAAGCTTGGCTGATCCATTTACATGGCTAAATTCATGTATGTGTGAGATAATATGTTTACTAATGTTTTGCACGTATGCAGTTCGTGCTGAAGAAAGAAGTCTATAAAATTATTAAATCGCTACACAATGAGTATTAGTCATGAAAAACGCTTGTCTCTGGTTACATTCTTATTAAAAACAGTATACATACATGTACATATACTAAGTAAGTATGGTCGGGGCTTTCTTAGGTTCTTGAAATGTAAAGGTAAAAAAGTGAGAAAGCGGAGGTACCATTTACTGGGCCTCATACAAAATCTGGGGAATATTATGGTAATCGGGTAACCCGAACTTTTTTCAACCGATGTCAAATTTCTTTCTGTTATCCTGTATACGATTATAAAGATGGCGAAGACATGTTTGATTAATTTGCATACTTTTGGGACAGTCGTTGTTGTATACAATTGTATATGTATATATGTATGTGTGACATGCATAAATACGCCAGACAAACTCCTCAACCGTGCGATATGTTAGACGAGCTGAAAGCATTTATATTCATATACATGTATTACGTCGCTAAAAGGTTTACCTTGAATTTTGTTCAACAAAATTTAAAGTTGTTCAGTTTAGTTTGAAATCTTGAATCTTTAGTAAACCATATACATTTAGTCCTGTATATTTTGCACGGTGTATGGTTTAAAAGTATTCATTTACATGTATTTTTATATTTCGTAGGCGTTTAGTGCTGTGACCTTGAAATTCGTCAAATGTCTCTATTAATTTGATACACGTCTGACTTGAAAAGAATGGGTTTTTTCTGAATTCAAAGTTACGTCCCAGATTTAATTGTACATTCGTGTCAATGTTATATCCTATATATATAAGACGAAAAAGATATTTACACAAATCAATGTTTAATGTAGGATATCTCACGCCTGTGGTTAAACCAACTTAATTCAGTCAATATGAATCACTTGGTACGTACAATTTGATGTAAACAATGTACATGCGAATGCATCATTTTGCTGGTAAAATCATATTTTTTCTTTCTATCTTTCTTTCTCCCTCTTTCTCTTTTTCTTTCTCCCTCTTTCTCTTTCTCCTTCTTTCTCTTTTTTTTCTCCCTCTTTTTACCTATTCCTTTCATTATTTCTTCCTCTCTCTATACATTTTCTGTCTCCTTCTCTTACTTTCTTCTACTATCATCTATTTCTTCTCCCTCTAATGTTCTCCCTCTCTCCTAGTTAGGGTTACTTGTTGGGCTTACAGCACAGACTATTTACCCATTCCGTTTACAAGATTATCACGTAATTTATACATTAAACTTATAATTAGTTATCATTAGAGCTATGCATATTAAAACGGTCACAGTGTGATATAGGTAATGTTTTAGACATGGCGTTGAAAAATTATAATGTATATACAGCCATCTGTAAATTGAATTAACATTTGTTTAATGTCGACAATTACATAATATATGGAAAAAAACTGTAATTCACAAAAAGTGTTTTGAGAATCTTTTTGATTTTACATCATGAAGTATTTTTACCGAACGGGAGCCTCAGTAGCCAAGTAGTTACGGTCTCTGACTAGTAATCACTAGCCTCTGTAGCCAAGTAGTTACGGTCTCTGATTAGTAATCACTAGCCTCTGTAGCCAAGTAGTTACGGTCTCTGATTAGTAATCACTAGCCTCTGTAGCCAAGTAGTTACGGTCTCTGATTAGTATTCACTAGCCTCTGTAGCCAAGTAGTTACGGTCTCTGATTAGTAATCACTAGCCTCTGTAGCCAAGTAGTTACGGTCTCTGACTAGTAATCATTAGTCCTTCGTCTTTGTGAGTTCGAATCTCAACCGAACCATACGAAAGATCAATGACTTAACCCGGGTGTACGCCTATATGGCCTTCTTCCGTCGTCAAAGCTGCGCATGCGTGACTCACCAAATGACACAGACTGAGGGTGCAACTTTGAAAGTGAAAAAAAATACAAAAAAGTATAAAACTCGTAAATTATACAACTTACTGATTCCAGTTCCGGATCGTGATCCACGACTAACCATAATGGGATGAGTATCGCTAGAATGGTCACCCAGATACACTTACACGCAATAATATGGCTTAGCCACCTCATGACTGCTTATATTCTGATGATACTCTCACAAATAATCCAAACCGCGCCTTATCTTTCAAACACTAACGCGGCTGAAGTATGCCGTTTTCAATACAATTACGTAGAATATGTGTCAAAGGTAACGTTTTAAACCAAGGTCAGATTTTTGTCAATAGATTCTTGATTCTAAAATAAGAAATAGTATTCCATTAACTTCCTTCTCAGGTAAATCAGTTCAACTTTACCTCACCGACCAAAGCTTTAACTGAAAATCAAATGACTTTCATTGTGTCGTTTCAAAACGACGTTAATGATCACGACATTTAGGTTTTACTGTTTAGGTTTAAACTTGTCGGGTGACGTGTAAATAAATATATAATTTAAATGTACTTAAACTAGTGATCTCTATTCGTAAACAGCTACAAAAATAAAATAAATAGTTTTAAAAAATGCTTTGTCGTGGTAACCAAACCATGCGTTTACATTCAGCTTTCTTTATAAGGATCACTTACTCAATGTTTGAATAGTCAGTACATACAAATATATACTTAAAACTGTTTAACTTGTAATTAGGTGACATATAGGCCCAATGGGCCGGGTGTTTTGTATTTTTGTATTAAATGTACACGAATTGTTATATCTGTATATACACATGTCACTATAATAAAACATTACTTACTTACTTACTTACTTACTTACTTACATGTACATGTGATCTACAGATATGCTTCAATGAACATCATTTGTTTCAGTTTTGTATGGGCATATGATGCTTGAATGGCCAAATTTTAATCAAATTTAATCAACAGAAGATCTAGTATTAAAACTATAAAGCAATCACTACAAGCAATATCGCAAAGGAGCCTTATCGAATTTGGAGTCTTGTTGCCGAAAAAGTCACACCTTAATTGTGGTGTGCGACCCGCTTTTACGTCGCGGTTCACGTCGCTCTGAACAGAAAATGTATTATGGTGCAGAAATCTCGCAAACGGACGATTTACATTGAGAGTTTGAATACATCGAGATTTGAAATAAGATAACGTCTAGGTGTATACTTGAATTAACACTTATTTCTGTGTTGATACCTGTAGTATCACAAAAGGTTAGATTTGTACCATTACTTGTAGTAAGCTAATTGGCTAGCCATTAAAAAAGTGGTTAACCGGCGAAAGAATTAATATTAAATAAATAAGTATCATTCCTTATAATTATGTTAACACTTCTTAACGTTTAATTGGAAATACACATCAAACAAACAATGTTTAATCTTGTAGAAACCTTATCATGTAATGTAGTATACGTGCAAAAACGCATCTAAAACTTGTTGACTATTTTAAGATTAGTGTTAAATAAGGTACAAAAAAAACCATTAAGATAGTCGATTTAAAAACGATATCTTTTACGAAGAAATAAAAGATATAAATATACATTAAGTAAACATGTTTACATCCAACACCCCTGCACAAATTTATATTAGATACCACAAAAACACGAAGACAGATTTCAAATCTACAAATTTGAAATCGTTTTCAACTTTTGTGTGTCATGCACTATTTAAATTTTTAATAGTATCGCTTGCGATATTGCTTGTAATGATAAGGTTTTATGAAAATTTAGTCAATCAAGCATCATAATGAAACAGATTATGTCGATTGAAGGATATCTGTAGATTACATACATGTATATTATTGTATATATTCAAACATTGAGACAGTGATCCTTATCAATTTTGAGTAGTATATCTGCACACTTCATGAAATCTGTTTTACCGCGATTTCGACATATGTACAAAATTAATGTCGCTCGTACAAAATGTACACGGTCTAGGGACACAACAAATGAATCGTGTTTACAAGTTATAAACTCTTAGGAGATAATGTTATAATATAAGGAAAATAAGATGAAAATTAACGTATCTTTCATCTATAAAAAACATAAATATGAATAAATGACTTATATATACATTACACACCCACTTTATTGTTTTTATGAAGGATCCATGATTTACTTCCTGTAGTGGCAAAAGAATTACGTGCTCAGGTGTGTCAGATGCACGTGCTCATGTGTGGTCAGTTGTGTCATGTGCACGTGCTGATGTGTGTCATAATTATGTACGTTACCTGGTCGAAAGGTAGACCTGCACGCATGCACTTAAGTGCCATATGACAAATCAAACTGCCATAGTAAAATCATTCACGTTGTAATCATATTGCAACGAAGGCTGATGAACTATTGCGGTTTGGTTTGTTATATGATGATTGTTTAAGTACACGTGGACAGGTCTAGCTTCCTCCGATGATAGATCTGGTCACGTGCATATGGCATAACAGACAAACTAAATACAATTGTTGATAGAGGCCCTAGTCCCCATGACACTGTGCCAGTCAGTTGACAGGTCATAATTATGAAACTAAATATTACAGCCTAATGTAATAGCAGAACATTGAACATGTATATCATTAGTCTGGAGTTCCTTCCCCTTACACGATGTTATCGGGCCAGGCAAAGCGCAATAATGGCGGCGTCCACAGTACATTCTAAAGTATGGGTATTTTCTTATATCAAGTGATCAAGTGCTTGTGATGGTTAGGAATGAATCCTATTTATATAATATATATCACAGATGTCCGTTTTTTAGATGATCACAAAATATTTTTTCGGAAACTATAAAGACTCACGACGAGTCACGTCCGAAATTATAGATACTTCATGAAAGTATGTATATCAACAAATAAGAATGATCATTAGAATATCTCACCGCTGTTACAATATTAGTACATAAACAATTAAAATTAGGCATAACATCACAAATTGTCAGTCAAAATAAAATATTCCTTTGCCTGTGCATTACCACTGAAGGCCGCCATTATTGAGCTTTGCCTGACGTAATTATAGAGCACGTCCGGGAACCAGACTAGTATATCATAGGCACTCGATTCCATGATTTGTATACGTTTACAGACGTTCTTTTGCAATTTCACCCATCAAACAATGCAAATCTGTCGAAAGAAAAATCTTCAATTTTTCCCTTATTGTGTGTATAAAATACACCAAGGTAGTAAACTCGCCATCTTTTCGTTTGACATAAGCGTGGGTCCCGGCTTTCCTTCTAATCTGCACGTGCTTTCCGGGAACCTTGCTTTCGTTGTAGTGTGCCCCAACTTTAAACGTTTCGGCAGCTTTTAGAAGGAAAGCCGGGACCCACGCTTATCTTATACGAAAAGATGGCGAGTTTACTACCTTGGTGTATTTTATACACACAATAAGGGAAAAATTGAAGATTTTTCTTTCGACAGATTTGCATTGTTTGATGGGTGAAATTGCAAAAGAACGTCTGTAAACGTATAAAAATCACGGGATCGAGTGCCTAAGATGTATATACCAAAAGACATGTTAAATGACAAAAAATACTATGAATATCATTTATAACAATTTACCGTAAATTACAAGATTTTCACTTACATAGAGTCATAAGTACGGCTTAAAAAGTATCTGAAACTTAATACTACTTTAAACTATATGCATACAATAAGAACCCTGGTACAGCCACTAAATGTATTGTGCTGTCGAGGGAGATACCAAAACTGAAATAAAATACCACTCAATGATTATTCAGCTATTTAATATTTAAATGTGTGCATCCAATAACTGAAATAGAGCCTCCACTGGCTTGCATTGTGTATTTTCAATTCGTTATGTACATGTACTTATAAAACATACTTGGTGAAGTAATCTGTCTGGATGTCTGGCTGTCTGGCTGGCTATTAAGGTAGCACTGTACATGTACAATGTAATGAGCTATTGATGTACGTTGTCTGAACTATACATATAGTATGTATAAAATCTTCGTTTCAATAGTATGCAGCTGTCGCTGTTGTCGCCAGATGGTCTTTTTATTAATATGTGTGCTTCTTAATTTGTTTATTCATTAATTAGTTAAATAATTAATGATTAAACAATAAATTAAATTAATTAATTAATTAAAGTGCTCATGGCCAGTTATTTGCGTATAGACTGTTGTAGATATATTGAAGATTACGTAAAGCAACTCTAGAAATGATTTTCGTAAATGTTTTCAATGAAGTAAGTCTGCAAACACATGTTGAGCAAAACAAATTCGACCACGTCTCAATTTTAAACTGCAAACCATTTGAAAAATACTTGTTTAGTTTGAATTTTACGCCCCTTTTCAACAGTCAGAGTCATATGAGGTGGACAGTTCACCTACCCATCGTTCCTGGGAAGAACCTGTACTAGACGCCCATCCTCCGTAAGCAACTGTCTACTTTCTCACATAAAGAAACATGGCTCGAACTCACTACCGTCTATCAGTGAGAGGTTACAGTAATTTGACGTCAGCGACCGTAGCCACTCAAACACGGAGGTGGGTCTAGTAAATACTTCAAAGAATACAACCCGATATGATACAAAACAACCTTTATTTGGCTGACATGGTATCATTTCAGTTGAATCAATATCTAATGTTGCTTTTACGAAGTGTGATTGAGTCCCTAGTCCTTTATAAAGATAGGGATAAGTATACTAATGGTTGCCTTTCAGAACAAAAACACCATTAATTAGTTCAATAAAAGTATTCATTGCAAGTTTGTAAATAACGTATGAGGGCATGATTGTACGTTTTCCGTCTTTTTGCCCCGCCTTTCGAAATGGTGGAAAGGCAAAAAGTACTATTACCCCTGCCTGTCTGTCTGTCTGTCCGTTCAAATTGTGGTTTCCGAGCGATTACTCAAGAAATATGTCATGGATTGGTTTCATATTTTACATGAAGGTGTATAACAATATAATGCAGGTCATATTCGATTTTCGTTAAAATCCAAACATTTTCACATGAGTTACGGTCCCTTTTTACTTAGCTCTCAATGAAGGGGCATTCGTATCTTCCGGACACATTTCTAGTTCCAAAAGCTTCGATCTACAATGTATATATCTAAAGTCCAAACAAGACCAGCATGTTTTTGAGTTTATCTCGCCATATGTTTGTATCGGTTGATATAAGTGCATGGATATAATTTGGCTAAATCACTCACAACATTCGCCTCTGTATATACTTCATTCACAACCGAAAAACATAAACAGGCAATACAAATACGCACCGTCAAGTATGTTTACCGTGTCGTAATAATACCTGACTTATCAGATTTCAGCTTATAGACGTTTTTTTAAAATACTTGGCGAAGTATGTAGAATGCGTGTTCATGATGATATCTTTACTTTGACAAGGACTTATACATATTAAAATTGACCTACAAGTGTTGTTTAACGCATATAAAGATTAAGTGATATATATGGTTATTGACTACATTTTATGGAGATATATCTGCACTGGTTCCCTGGTCTTAACACAATGAGTACATTGGTTTTATACAACTGTGAAACGAGTACCAGTCCAAAAGAATATCTCTGAAAAGTCGCTCAGCTACTGTTTATTTGTTTTTATGTTGTTTGGCGAGTTCAGTCACCAGTAAACAAGATGAATCACCTAATTGATGTTTATGACTTTATAATGATAAAATTACAGTGCAACATCTGTAAGCAACAACCTTTTGGATTAGCAATAGTATGTTGTTGTTGAGAGGTCATTGATCTAGGGAGGTTTAAATTAATATATGTAGTTTAATTGTACAGTTTGAAAAATCATGATTTTGTTGCATGGGGATTGTTCCTCAAGAGAGGGCCGCTCTGGAGAGGTTGTACTGTATTAATTGTTCTTTGATAAAAAAATCTGCTCCGTTTATAATCTGAGTTATTTGTTACTGTGTCATGTTATGTCAACTGTTGAATTATTTTGAATCTATACTTGACACAAAATACAAAAGTCTATAACATGGTAGCTGATAGCATTTTTGACTGTTTCAATTTAAGTATTCAACGAAGGGAGCTAAATGTGGTCAACACAGAACAGTGATATAGACAGAGTTACCTCCAATTTCTCCGTCTATGTGTAATTTCAGGCAACTGGTCAGTTAGGTTATGGCATATTATTTTGTAGTTGTTATTTCGTAGTATTCTTTGTTTATCATATATCGCTAGCACATCACCAAGGTGTGAGTTTGGATCCCTGACAGGACAATATTTCATATACAAGGAGTCTGTCCTGCTAGCTTACGGTGCAGGTTCAACTCAGGTGTGTGCATGTGTCTCTTCCACTGTTTGTTTGTTTGTGTGTTTGTTTGTTTGTCTGTCTGTCTGTCTGTCTGTCTGTCTGTCTGTCGGTCGGTCGGTCGGTTGCTTGCTTGCTTGCTTAATTAATTAATCAACTAATGTGTTCATGTCTAGATATTTGCGTATAGACTGTTGTGGATATATCGAAGACTACGTAAAGCAATTCTAGACATGATTTTCGTAGATGTTTTTAAAGAACTATGTCAGCAAATATATGTTTCTGATCACATTTGATCATGTCTCAAAACGCAAACCAATCAAATAGATACTTGTTTTGTTATGTTTGAGTTTTACACCCCTTTTCAACAGTCAGAGTCATATGAGGTGGACAGTTTACCTAATCATCGTTCCTGGAAAGAACCAGTACTAGACTCCCATCCTCCGTAAGCAACTGCCTACTTTCTCTCATAAAGAGACATGGTCGGTACACATGCACGACCCTCTATCTGTGAGAGGTTACAGTGATTTGGAGATGGGTCAAAGCAAGGGAAGTCGTCAAATCACCCTGGCTGTTGTTGTTTTTTCGATGTTAAACCCGATTATAATTTAATTAATTTAAACATTAAAAATATAAATTATGCGATTTGAGCTCAGTGACATAAATTATCTCAAGTTTTATTAACCCGGTCCCTAATCATCTATAAGTAAAGGACGACACTAACACGTGGAACATTTAGAAACATCCAATATATATAGCAGTAACTCATCACAAACAATAATTGCATAAATGATCAAGTGGCTAGCAAAATATAATTTATGTACATGTAATGAACGCGATACAATAAAATTGTAGAACTCTTTTATTATTGTAAAAACTTTATCAGTCATTTAAACATATACTTACGATGACTAATAAAATGTACATAATTTAGTAATAGTTTCTATTTTAAAAAATGGTGATATGTTAAAAACATATTGACGTTTATTTTATGAAAGCAAAAAGCGACCAATTTCACGAATTTCCCGTACAAGTTAAAGGAAGAATTCCGTGTATGACGTCATAAATATCAACACCATGCTCCGGATACCCGTGCATCACAATATGCTTGGAGTATTTTTTGGACAATTTGTTTACTCTTTCTGCTAAAGAAAAAATAACAATACTGTCCAGAAACATGATAAAATATATTTGTTTCTTAATAAATTCATAAATAGAAATAATAAAACAAAAAAAACTTATCGATTAAATATCATTATTTAAGTATACATATATATTATTTAGTAATTGATATGTGAATTCAGTTCACTACTTGTGTAACTGTGGCAGTTGGCCTATTACCCACTTTTTGATTTCGAAGAATATATAATGATAAAGTCAATGGTGGTAAAATATGTTTGGTCGTCACGTGATCAACCAGATTTGAAGAGAAGGATGGCGACTTGTCCAAGGTAGAAGTAGATGAAATGTTTGGTCTCATGTGTGACGTAGCTACCAAAGTTTCTGCCGACGATGACGTGCCATGTTGGGTTGTATTTTTTGTCGAATTCTTTCTTAATATAAGCGGCAATGTCTTTTTCTATGTTGTATTTCTCGAGGGCTTGAGTGGTGCAATCTACAGCATCTTGCTGCATCTCCTCGGACATATCAGCATTCTTGATAACGGCTTTTCTCTCAGACATTTTGAAACTGAAACGAAAATAATACGAAAATATTCCAATATGTTAATTACATTCTACGGTCAGTCGTGTCGCGTCTTATACATCTCTTTGGGACACACGTACCGTTTGCTCTTTCTTGACAAACTTTCGAGCTTTATAATTATACTATATTGCTTGTATATAATTCGATGATTATATATACATGTACGCTGTAACCAACATAATTTGCATTGTTGAATCTATTTCATGGGCAGTTAATGCATTACTCCTAAAGACAGCTATCTCTTAATCTTTTCATATCTGTATCGGCGACAATGGAATGTCTTAAGACGGTTTATACATATATATATACCTGTGAAATCGTAAATAAAACTAAATAACATTAACACATACAATGACAAAATTAATCCAACTACACTTGATACCGTTGTTCAAATAAAAGAATAACATAGTTTGTAAATTGTAGTATTTAATTAAGCGCAAATCCGCGAAACTGACGTGAACCAGCTTGCATTGATATAATCAAAAACCTATACTTTACATGTACAGTAGGCCAACATGTATATAGTATTTGATATAATATTCGTACATTTACAATAAATGATATTTATCATATTTTACACATTAATGATCATGATTAGTATACAAACAAAAAACATAATTATCGTTATCTTAGTTTTTCGTGTACGATCAAAACTGGTTGCTATGGCGACCCCAGATATAAAAATCATAGAAGAGAACTCTACGTATATAAACCATTGATACAAAAATATAATAAACAAAAGAAAATGGAGAAGTATCAACTAAATTTGATTAAAAAATGCATTAAAATGAATTAATAAAAACTTACCGTGTACTTTAGTCCGGTTTTAAACCAACTCGATCTCTCTGACTGAAACGTTTAAATCTCTATGGGATTGAACAAGTATTTGTTACCTCACCGAGTGCTTAATACATAATCTGAAGACCTTTGTGCCGATTGGCTGTAGAACAAAATGATATTTAGTCTATTCTAACAGCGCGGAATTTTCGTGATAATACTATTTTTTTGAATACGAGCATGTACATGTTATTAATTGCTGAAGATAAATTGTCTTGATTACTTCTAAATTATTTTCAGAGGCGGCTCCAGGATTTCAAGCTAGGGGGGGGGGGGGGGGGGGGCAAAAGATTTATGAAATAATTTGAAGATATGGAAATGATGCATTACGTTTATTTATATTATTACGTGCAAATATGTACACTAAATATCGATCGATACAGTCAAACCTTGTCAACAAAGGTCACCTTTTGGAAAGACAAAATGTGGCCTTTATTGACAGATGGCTTTTTTCCAGAGGTCATTTTGTTCTAAATAATCAAAAACGGCATTTTACGAAATGTCATTTTATTCCATGCACGGGGTGGCCTTTATTCGGAGGTGGCCGATAAAACCGGTTTGATTGTAATCTAATAACATTATTATTAGAACAGGGACACTTTATTACAATATTCTTGTAATGCAGTGGCCCATGGGCCCTGTTAGATCAGTTCTACACAGATTTAATGTTTTTCATTCCTTTGAAATTTATCATGACGCCGCCCGAGAATATTGTATTGGGAAGGGAGGCAACTCATTTATGAGTTAACTTTTCTTCCCGTTTTGTTTATCTCGCGAGATTTTGACACCGTGTATCTAATATGGCTGACATGGGCAATCTTTGGGAAGGTATTTGTTTTGTGTTGTTTATTTGTTGTCTGTGTTTCCGAAATGTTTCACACTTTGAATACCTAGATAAACAAAAAAGTTATCGAAAACGTTTAACAAATTTATAATTGTGGGAATCGCTTTCATTCTATGTATCAAGTTTTCAGTTAAAGCTACTTTTTATTTTTGTGACTTGCACTATTTCGGCTATGAACAAATCTGGACAAACATTCATCTGACACGTATTTTATCGTATTTTTTTCAGATTACAGAAAACAGGCGAGACAGCTCGAGAATGAGATCGATCTTAAACTCATTTCGTTCAGTAAACTGGGAACGAACTATTCCTTCTCAGAAACGTACAGGTGTGTGAAGGTCTTGTTTTATTTACTCAAATTACTGTGTCCTAAAACTCCTATACATATGATGAAATATAAGCATTCCTCATTTCAGTTTTTTTACTTCCAATTCTGACTCTTCATTTTGTTTGAAGTCAATGTTACCAGACCCTGACCTGGAATTTTTTAGCGTAAAGTATTTTTTACATTACCCTTAATGGACATTCGGAGCGGTGGACCGAAGCAGTTTTCACTGGACCAAATGGAAATCAGAAAAACTAATATAGGATTTGGACATTTTTGGTCATGTTATTTAAGCCCTTTCAAAATATCACAATCCACTCATTGTAAGTTTAAAGGTTGTGAAAATGAATTATTTGTTACTGGGAAGTATGTATTGGTTTACGTGCCGTACAAAAACAGGAGATTACAACTTCTAAATTATTCTGTCTGTTGGAATGGCACTTCTCAGAATGTCTGTGATGGTAGGCAGATGATGTTCAGTTCACTTGTCACTGACATGCTTGAGTGTTTTATTTGTTAAGTGGTTCTGCATAACCAGGAAGACTAATTAATTTATTTGTAAATTATGTGATCATCATCAAATTGAATAATTGAGTTAATGAAGACATGTTACAGACTTTAACAGAAAGTAACAAATACTAACTGTTGTATTTTGGGAGACAAATAAATGAGCATGAAGATCTTCTCTAAGGTAGAGAATGAATTTAATAGGCTAATCATAAAAACACAACTTATCAAGTTATCCTACATAAATTTATCTATAGGGAGTATTACAAACTTTATGTAATTAATCAGTATTGTTGTTGTGTGATACAAATAACAAAATGCTACTAGTCTATTTTTACTGGTGCCATTCTGTTCTGTTCTCTGATAATAGTCATTAGTCTGTCACCTTATACAAAAGAAATGAAAATTATATCTAAAATCCAATATCTTGTGGTCCCTAGCTGTTATGATATTTTCGTAATAAAGGAATTCCAATTGAATAATATAATAAGTGTTGTTTATTTTCAGTGATAAGTCACCACTTCTGAACAGTGGAGGTAGTGAACATATGTTTGAAACAATGGAGATGGAGATTGAACAGCTGTTATCTAAAGTAAGAATTTGTAACTTGATATTTGTGATGATTCTAAAATAAGTAGTAACGTCTCACTGATAGAGGGTCGTGAGTCCAAGCCCTGCTACCAACCATGTCTTTTTATATGAGAAAGTAGGCAGTTGCTTACGGAGGATGGGAGGAGTCTAGTACTGGTTCTTCTCAGGAATGATGGTTAGGTGAACTGTCCGCCTCATCGAGTCATATGACGATAAAACAAACAAACAAACAAACATAGAATTTTAAGAATGACAAGTATATTTTATGAGTAGAGATCAGGGTCAAGTAGTCATGGTTTCTGACTTGTTTTCACTAGACCTGCTCCACTTAAGTTCAAATTCCACTCAGAACAAGACAAACTTCACATGTGACGAAGCTGTAGCTAGCTTACAGAAGTTCAATGGATCTACCCAGGCATGTGACTGTGTCTTAGGTCTACTTCCACAATTAAAGCTAGTAGTTCACTAAATGACCCAGGTTGTCGTGTGATGTTAAACCCTGTGAAAAAAGCAATTATACATGTGAAAATTCTTGACATCCAACAGTTTTCACTCAAAATATTCCAAGGACACCTATTAAATACTGAATTGGTAAACCAAAGTCATTTTGCTGCCTTCTTAAATCTATGTCCATGCCATGGTATTGTTTTCTTATTACGGTAGATTGTCAAGTGTCAATTATTGTATGAAATAATGATATGCATTTTTCTACTGTGAATTGTAGTCATCATGCCAAGTTCTATCAGATTATTTGTTGTGATGTGACCCCCCCCCCCCCCCTTGTTCTTACTGTGATTTATTCAGATGTTTTCTTGTCTGTATTACAGCTTACAGAAGTAAATGACAGAATGTCAGAATATACACAAAACATAAGTCAAGCCTCTCCGAGTGCAGCCTTACTCCACACGTTACAACGTCATCGAGATATACTTCAAGATTACAGTCAAGAGTTTCAGAAGACTAAAGCTAACATTAATGCAATACGTGAACGTGAAGACTTACTGGGGTCTGTCAGGAGGGATATCAAGTAAAATTATTTGTTTACAGAAATCTGTGTCTTCTATTTTGACTCAATTCTCTCCTTTCCTTAAAGTTGATTTGTTCTAAAGTGAATGGTAATTGAAATAGAGATAAAATTTGACATTACGTTACATTAACTACATGACATTTATATGAAACTGTCATTATGGAATCATTTGACAATGGAACCATTCCACAATAGGTAAAAGAATAGTGGTTGAAGTCATAAACTGTACATGTGATATGACAGTCACAATGTTGTTTTAATAATTCATTATACAGTAAAGTTCCGCTATTAAGACCACCGGGCGTTCTGACAAAAAGTGGTCTTATTAGCGAGTCGGTCTTAATAGCGAGTCAGTCTATATGTATACACAGTATTTCATAAAGTTACCAAATACATGTAGAAAAATAGTGTTTGTTGTTGTTATATCTGTTTATGTGGCATATACAAATTACATTCAGAAAACAAATAGTAAACAATTTCATAAATTTAATTTAAACTGAAACTATATAAAAAATTGTGATGACATATATACAAAATAAATTCGTGATAGTTTCATAAATTTCTTGATATTATTCATAATGACCGTTTGATATTGTCTATTTCACCATTTATCTGATCATGTACGTGTGTCTCATCACCATACACCATTTCTTTTACTGTTCATCATTAAATGATGGAAGCAAAATAGTACGAATGTGCTTAATTGCTTTAGTAATTTAATCCAATCTGAATACTGTCAAAATCAACAATTAAACCAGGGACCACATGTTTGATAACACCTCTCGATTTAATGTCTATACGATCAGTCCTAGATAATCCCCTATGATACTAATTAATTGCTTAACAATTACACATTTTAGACCCTTCTCCACTACAAACAATAACAGCGTATCATAAAGTAGTCGCATGTCGTAAATACCGCAAATTAGTCTATCAGTGTATGTCGTTAACAATAAACATACAACAACAACCAGACCCCTGCGGCTAGGTGTGAGATGTATACAGACGGATAATTATCGACTTGTTCACGGTCGCTTTAGTGGGACTCAAAACTGCAGTAATTAACAGATTGGGTCCAATAAAGTGGTCGTAATACGGAATAGCGGACCGGTCGTATTTACGGACCTTTAAATCATTGAAATGAGAAGGGAAATTTTTGGTTCTTTAGAAAAGCGGTCGTAATAGCGGAACGGTCTTATTATCGGACCGGTCGTTAGGTGGAACTTTACTGTTTTGGTGTTTAAATGATCTATTATTTACTTATGTAAGAAATTAACTAAGCACACATTGGCCTTCATATGATTACATTGATCTTTCAGTGCTTACAAGAATTCATCTGGTTTAAATAGAAGAACAGATCTGTATCTGAAAGAAAATGAGCATATCAGAAAGTAAGTCTGCTGTTTAATCTGTCATGTGAATATACTAGAAAATAGTTAAAAAGAACAAAAGAAATGACTGTAACATAATGATGATATCCAGATAGTTTATTATATTTTTGCTCAGCGTATTCTCTACATTTAATAACATTATCAACTTAAAAAATTCAAACCTGAAATGAATTGTGACTTTCTTGTTCCTCTATTATCTATAATTATAGCTTCAGATTTTCATGTTGGCATGATATTATGACTGTTTGTATAGATGTAGCAGTTTCTGTTGAATACTTTAAAACCCCAATATTAAGTATAAGTAGACATTTGGGACAAAAATATCAATATTGATAATAAGGTGTGGCTGTAGTAGTCAAGTGTTTTTTGTCTCTGGTTAGTAATTACTGGCCCCTCACTTCTGCGAGTTTAAATCCCATCTGGGTCCAGACATGTGAGGAAGCTATCCCGCTAGCTTATGGAGGGTCGGTGCTTCTATACCCAGGTGTATCGCTCTGGAGGTCATTCTCCACTGTTTAAGCTGGAAATCTTGCTAAACGACCCTGCATGTTGCTATGGTAATACAGAGTGGAAAATAAAATATGATTACTGAATGAGGCTTTAATGTATATGTTATGGGTCTTACTTTGTGTTATTTTTCATTACAGCTCCGATAGATTGATAGATGACCAAATAAGGTAAATTCTTTTCATTTATATTGGTTTACAGTTCTCACTAGACTTTAAAAGTTGGTGTTCAAATAGACTCTTAGCTGATAAAGATTTGAAGAGTCAACAAAATTTCCTACTAATGTAATTGTAAATTTGACCCTTAGCTTCGAATTCTCAAGTGTCAGAAGCTTTTTGTTACTACTTTTCAGGTTTTAAAGATAGTTTATCATTTTTGATGTAAACTAAAATATGGTGCTTCAACTTTTCATGTTTCTGAAATTGTGTTTCTGATTTAAGAAATCAGATATAATTGTTATTAATCTATTTTGTGTTGCATGTTTTATTTTCAGTGTTGCCATAGCAACCAAAGAAAGTTTAGAATCACAGAAAAAATCTTTGTCTGGAATTACACAAAAAATGAACACATTAGCAAGTATCCTTTCTGAATGTAACTGGGAATCCCAGTTTACCAAATCCTGTTTAATGAAAAATTCAAATATATAATTAAATGAACATCATTTTCTTTTGCAGATATTGAGTTAATATTATGTTGAACAAAGTATGAGACTTTAACCTCAGTTTAAATTGTGGTTTTGATCTATCCCACCATATGTTGGCTAGGAGGAACATGAAAGTCATATTAGATTAGTAGCTGAATTATTCCATGTTATCATCCCAACATTTGTTTGTTTGATTGAGTTTTATGCACCTTTTTAACTGTCGAGTCATATGAGGCGGACAGTTCACTTAACCATTGTTCCTAGGAAGGACCAGTACTAGACTCCCATTCTCTGTAAGCAACTACCTACTTTCTCCTATAAAGAAACATGGTCGGTAGCTGGGCTCGAACCCACAACCCTCTTATCAGTGAGAGGTTATGTTCTACCCAGGTATATGCCTGGGGTCTTACTCTTCCGTTAACAGTTACCAAAATGACCCTGGGTGTTGATACAAAATTAATCTCTAAATAAGTGAAGTATAGTTTCCTTAACTAAGTTTTCAGATCGTTTTCCCCTTATCAACAGTCTTATGCAGAGAATCAACATTCGTAAACGAAGAGATTCGATCATTCTGGCTAGCGTTGTAGCTACTTGTATCATCGTTTTATTGTTGTATATGTTCCATTGAGTGTGATAGAGGTGAAGGATTCGCTCATTCCGAAATAAACTGTGTACATAGAATGTGATATTGATGTTAAGATTTAAAGACTGTAGGGGTATAAATATCTGGAGTTCTATCTTGATGCATAAATGTCTACTTGAAGTTTGTGCTCAGTGAAAAAAGTTCAAAAGATTGCAATTTGGAAAATAATCATATACATTGTATTTAATGGTTTTAATGAAATCTTGCATTGCAGTGATATGCTCTTGTTTATGCATGGGAACAAGCATAATAATCAAATTGTTAGAGCAGGCAGTGCACTAATGAGTTAGGTATAAGATTATTGGACAAGTAATTATCCCATGCTTTACTTACTTTTTCAGCACTTTAAAGTTTAGGTAAAATGGTTTTGTATCATTGCTATACATCCTTTTGGATGTGGGTCGTACACATTGTTTGAGATTCAGACATAGGGATACGGCTCCCAGTGGATTTAGACCCAGGGATACGGCTACCTGTGGATTCAGACACATGGATACGGCTCCCTGTGGATTCAGACACATGACATAAATGCTTATCTACTACCCTTGAATCTTAGTCAAGAGTCGAGATGGTCTCCATATTGTTTCGATCAATCTTGAGATGGGAATTACTCTCTCTATGTTGGTTAAACTCCTGTGACATGTGAAGTGCATCTGTAACATGGTCTTGTAGGGCCCCCTCTCCCCTCCCCATGCAGTTGCATTACAATCAATGGGACACGGTCACGGTGACGTGTATATCTGTGTTTCATTATTTTTGTGATAAAAGTTGATCAATATGAAGTCCTGTGCTTCAGGACTTGTGTGGAAAGATTGAAATTATATTTCGCAACAATGTAGTAACAGATACTTATGAATTTTTTAAGTGTTCATCACATACAGTGAATGATACAAGTAAAGGTTTGATTCATACAGACAGTTAATACTGATATATATTTGGGTAGATGGGATGCAAAATTAATGTCGTTTTGATATTTGAACATAAAGAATCAAGCCTTATTTTAATGCCTCTACACAGTCATGTTATACTTAGTTCAATTAATGCAAATACAACACAGATGCATGTGTTGAAATATGGTTTTGTTCAAAGTATGCCTTCTTGGTTCAGTCAACATTTTTCATGTGTAAACAATTCCAATGCATTTTGTTACTCTATAATTATTTTGTTTCATTCAAGTTTTATACCAATTTATTTCATTTGAAGTTAAATGTTGATGTAGCATCATAAACTTATTATTTCGTCCTTTTAAAAGAATTCATTTTGTGCCCTATCAATACATTAGAAAATTAATGTCAGAGAATAAAAATCTTTGTGAGACGGGTGGAGTGTTAAAATACAATAATCATGGCCTTTAATAGTACACTTTACATTCAAATTCATGTGAATAAAATGTGAACTGTAATCAAGCTTCATTGACAAAACTTGTAGTTTAGGCCAGCCTTAAAAAATATTTTGTTTGTTGTAACGCTACTTACTCACCAAAATAGACCTCTACCCAACCTTTTTTGGCCTCACAGGATTTTTATTTTATTGTTTTCATTAAAAATAGCATTCTAGCATGTATTTTGGGTTAAATATAAATGAATAAATTGTAAAAAAAAAATTCCCACCTACCCACTGAAAATCTTCTGGGTTGGATTACAGCAAACAAACATTTTTTAAAGGATGGCCTAACGTTGAGATTGTTTATGGGTGAAACCCATAGTGTACTGTACATAGTTGGATAGTTGTATTTATTAATGGATTTATTATTATATACATGTATGTACATTTATAGCTGTGATGTATGAGACTATCATGTCTCTTTTAAATTCATGTCATTTGATTGTAAATAAATTTAATGTGTGGGGCAAGTTGGAGGCTGGCCTAATTTCGTTGTGTTTAATTTTTGTTTCTTGTGCTTCACATTTAAACAGGGATATTAAAAGTTGGTTTGTGTGCTTTGTATAGAATTCTATTTTGTATGTCATCATAATTATGTATATTATGTATATTATGTATATACTAAACTATTTGTAAAGTATCCCTTGTTCCTTTTTTATTATTGTTGATAGATTGAGACTAAGAACTGTGTGCTCACCTCATGTGTTTACTAGCATTTTGTAATTCGGTCAAGAGACTTATTTTGCTAAAATATAAATAAGGAGATTTACACATCTTTTGTTGAAAAGTTCTTAAGAGAATGTTCATAGAATTTTAAGTTTATTGTACATCATGCTTTGAAAAAATCTTGTACAAAAATCATATACTAAAGGCTTATTTTTCATCGTAATAAAACATACATATAGTTCCTGAAGTATAATCTTTGCAATAAATTAATTTTAACAGAAATACACAGTGCAATACATTTGTTAAAACATAAGTAATTTTTGTTTTGACAAAATCTTGATAACGTCACAAAATTCAAAGATTTCCCACAATATCATTCTTTTGATCTGTCTCTGATGTCTGTAGTTTCAATGTGGGACTCCCAATTTCTACCATCAAACTCTTCCACTGTTTCTATTTGTGGTCGGGATTCCACATCTAGACAGTGAGGCATAATACCTTAGTGTAGATAAAGATAGAAAAATAAATTAATTGAATGACAAATTATGATATATCACAGAATATAATTATTAATTTATTTCTACAGATTTAACACCATTTTCAACATTATTTCAGTCATATCGTGGCAGGCAATTATCCTAATCAGTTTACCTGGGTTTCATTTAGGTCTTAACCAGTACTAACCAAATTCTATCCGCAAGCTACCCCGATAAATCAGAGGTGGAGGACGATATAACATTGAAAGTAATATCTTCAGTCAAATTTGTCATGGACAGTGTGGGTTCAAACTCACAACCTCTTGAGCTTTAGCCATTGAGCTAAAGAGGCAGGCTAGAATATAATTAATACAATATTTTATCGTAACATGTTATGCATGTATACTGTAATACACACATAAAAAAATAAATATCTCAAAAAATGGGGTAGCACAAGATATACTTTTATCACAAATTATATCACAAAATATCAAATATTGCACAAAATATATCAAATAATACAAAAATACAGAGTATACATGTATGACAAAAAAAAGAAATATTTTATCAAAGTGTGTCATAAAATTAAATGAATCGTAATTACAATCATACCTGTGAGCAAAGGCCACATTATGTCTCTTTCAAAGGTGGCCTTTGCTCACATGTGGCTTCTATTCAGAGGTTATCTTGTTCTAAATCATTAATAACGGTTTCTTAAATAATGGCCGTTATGATCAGGGTGACCAATTTTTGGATGTGGCTGCTAACACAGGTTCAACAGGAAAATCTTATAAAAGGATAAAACTGAACCAATTACATAAAACACAATCCACTAGATGCAGCATTACGATTGGTCACAGTAAGCCAGTGCTCAGGAACAACCAAACAGATACAAGTGTCAAAAAATTGGGCTTCGATCCTATAGATTACTGTCGCACAAAGTCATAGACTTACCATAACCGTCTGGATTTGATCTTGGCTTATAAAATGACTGCACCCCACAAATCTTACAGAATGTATGTTTGGCTTGATGTGTGTTAAATGTGTAAGTGGTAATCTTGTCCTCTCCCTAAAAAAAATGTTTAACTGGTCATAATTATATACATGTACGAGTCAAATCTGTGGACAAATCCTTGGGGAAGACAAAATAGTCAGGTTGTTTATATTCGGAGGTCATTTGTGCAAAATAATGCAGTTTTTAGCTCATCTGCTTTTCAAGCTATTGTGATCACTGAAGCGTCTGCATCATGCAAAACTTTTAAGAAGCTCATAACCCAGAAACTTTAAGAGGTAGCAACATGAAACTTCTGATAGGTGGATAGATCTCACTGAGGCGGTGAACAGATGAGTGTTGGCATTGCTTGCAACACACGTGTTAATATGAATGACCTTTACTCAGGATGATCATTATTTGGAGGTAGCCACTAACACAGGTTTGACTGTAATAATGCATACATGTACAGACATTGCAAACAATAAAACAGAAATGCATGATTTAATTAATAAATTGAGTTTGAGCAAAAACGGAAGTCGTTTTTTATAAACGGGCCTGGTTTGTCTGACGTAACTTGAGCTGTAACATACCTGTAGGAACTTGAATCTTGATGCTGGCACTATAAAGTGATCATTTTGCTTCTTTTCACATATACTGCAACTGAAAGATATTGAATAGCATGAAAGATGATTTTGAACAAGGAGGTGGAAAGTTTTGTTTACTTTCTTCCCAGGAATCCTTTACTCGTCTAATGATGATTTAATACTATTACTATAAAATTGTGAGGGGTTATTAATATATTATGTTGAAAGGAAGTAATGTGAAAATACATCTTCTAGCTGACAGTGATAATAGATTTAATCGTTTCTACCACTAAAAGAATTTTGCCGTTTGGTACGCCTCAAGATCTGTTTTTAACTTTTGATAATCAAAGGCTGTACTAAGACTTAATTTAGTTACATGTTACATAATTTATATTACATTGCACATTATATGCAGACATTGCCAAATACTAAATGTAATTTCTTATAAACATTTGCTACTACCTGACTTACTTGCATTTATATACATGAACTACAGCCGTAGTCTTCACTTCAAATCTGACAGCATCACAATGACAACCCCCTTTATAAGTGGCTAATTCCTCTGACATCATGCAAACAATGCTGATATATTTTATGCTGTAAAATATTTTCTGCAATTGTACTAATAAATATTTTGAAATTTACTAGGATCACTTGTTCAATGTTTGAATATTCAGATATACATGTACTTAAATGGATGCATCCAAATCTATTCGAAAGTGGAATTAGAATAAAGAAACAATAACTACACGCAGCACAATCTTTCTCAAATTTGAGTAATATTTTAAGGGGGATAACCACGCTTACCATCTTATAATTCTTTTTTGAGTTACTTCCCTTTGATAATACAGAAACTATTTGCCTTATTAAAAAAACATTATTTATATCAAGGACTTACATAAATACGTATATAATGAACAACTGAACATACTTACAACCTTATTTATTTTATTACTGTGATGTGTCGTTGTTGACACGTGCAATGGTAAAAGCACAAAAATATTTTGACATACAGACGCTATTATCATACGTCACTAAATTATAAACAATAATGTCATAATCTATGACGATTTCGTTATGAGTCACATATGAATGAAAATAAATTACTAAACTGCTCTGCACACAATCATGTTGTTTCTATGACAAAAAGAAAATAATTAAGCCGTGAAGAATTTGGAACCAATTAATACACATATATTGGTCCCAGGTAGAATCAGAGACATAGATAACAGTCATCTATGTATCTGGTAGAATACATTGTGTATATAATTTGTCTGTAGAAATTGCCCTCTTAAATTACGAACTACATTTGCTTACTAACGGAACAACTTTTACCCAATCTCAAGTCTATAAATTAACAAGCAGAAAACAAACAAAAAATGTACACAGGTAAGCCAAGCTATGAGAAAGATCTGCAAGCTTAGTACGCCAGCACTCACATGCAAGAAATCCTAAAGATAGCCAATATTGTTCATCAACTTACCTGTGTATTCTGTACCCGGGTCTTAAAATAGACGATGGGAATAAATAGATCGCATCGGTTGACCTAGATTCTCTATACTTTCGCTTTAAGCGAGAACGCACGTGTATTACGGTCACGTGTGACTCAGATGCTTTGCGCAGCACGTAACGTTTCGTAAATAAAGCAGGAAACCAATTTTGTTAACGAACTTCCGGTTACTCAGGTCAAGGACACTAAATCTTACAGAACGCGCATCGATTGTTTAACTTCTCAAGAAATGGGTCTTATTCGACCCCATTGTTTAAAATTTTATTCTCTTTATCGACATAAAAAGTTTCAGAAGACCAGTGTGACACATTGGGGTAAACATTTGAAACAATTCTGTGAGTGTTATTCCTAGTATTGGTGATTTAATGGACTTAGTCTCTGAACAAAAACAAACACCGCCATCATGTTGTCGATCAGCTGTTTCGGTCGTACCGGAACCAGGTCTCGGAGTTTAGTTGTGTTCAGTTGTAGACAGTTTTCTGACAGTTTTTATCGTAGTGCAACGCTTGATAGTGAATCTCGTGAAAGGACTCGTTCAGTGACAGCATTTTACTACCAGAGTGCAATAGATACAGCTGCTTCCAAGGTGAGTTCTTGTATTGGTCAGCACCTACATGTATTCATAGCTAATGTTTTTTTTGCATAGATTTATTTTGAATTGATTGTAGATCAAGTTCTTTCAACTTACATTAAATAATGTTTATTTTATACATACTTGCCTGCCTCTCAACCACCTTGTAAGTTGTACAGGTTTTCACAAGTGCGTTGATACCTCAGAGTGGGTCCTGCACTTCATGGGGAAGAAGAAGCATAAATAATCTGGATGACTGCTTCCTGGATTCTGACTAGCACTCGCACCAAAATGGATGACTACTTTAAAAAAATCCTGACCAGTAGTCGTGCAGAATGAATTCAGGGATTGTGATTATTCTGGTTGAATTCTGCCACTGACGGGATTCGAACACTCAACCTCTGGGTTAGGAGTTTGAGTGCAAGATTTTCAAAAGTACAAATGCACTGCTGTTGTTATGCACCTGTCAAATTTTGGGGGGTGACGTTCATACACGGGACTTCAGACAGAAGACCATTTCCGACAGGCGAGAATTAGATAAACTTAATGACTCTGGGTCCCGGGAAATAGACTTTGGCCGGATTTTACATCCCTGTCACATTTGATAGACCAAGTAGGCTCTAGGGTGGGGATTTAGACATAACAAGAAAAACTATAACGAAACGTTATAGGTAGACGAATTACAAGAAGCATTGGTTTAAGATTTTTGTATGAAGTTGCTTTATTCATAAAGGATATTGACTGTCTACTTTATTCATTCCTCCATTATGGAGAGTATAACATATTTACAAGTTATAGATAATACACATATTTTTGACAATCTTGAGTATTTGACAAATGAATACATTCATGTATATAGTTCACATGTACATGGTATTACCATACCATACATCAATGGAATAAAGTACACCCTAAATACTACCAAATCCACCATAGTCTGATATGATACAACCACATTAAACTTACATCTAATGATGTTTCCCATATTATGCCACGGTAACATCATAAAACGATGCCTACATTTCAACAACAGAGCAGACAAACAGATTCAGTCAGACAGGTAACGCGACGAATAGCCAGTCCAATGATTGACCAATAAAAATGACCGAAATCACCATTAGCCAATCAAATTGCCAGGATTAACCAAACTAGTAATAGACACTACTGTAAGTACTCGCAAACAGCTATAATAAACAAATACTCCTAAGTATAATTCGTCTAGAAAATTTCAAAAATGTCAAATTCTCTTGGCTAGGTTATAGGGCGGTTCGAACCATGCAGAGCCAATTGCCCGGTTTCTCATTTAGTTAATGATGTTACTGATCACTGCATAGTGTAATTTGCTATCACAGCATTCTTCTGAATTAATTGTGTTGCTGTGTTTATTGAATTCTACTTTTCTTTAAGAGTGCTTAATAAGACACAGGCCGACAAAAAAGGCATTTTATGACACATGGCCTTATTTACAATTGAGTCTGGAGAAAACACTGAGCAGTAAGCAGTAACAAAAACCTTCTGTAAGCTAGCTGGTTAACTTCCCTGCATAAGAAATTTGTCCAGTGCTTGATTATGGGATCAGTTGATGTAGATGTTAATATTTATAGTCTGTGTGCTGTCAGTCATGAGTGACCCAGGTTTGTTAGGTACATGTGTAATTATATCTTCAGTGATCTCATGTAGTGTATATATTATTCTTTGTCTGTATATTTAGAAGAATAGGTTGTGTTTATTTATAATTGTATAAATTTCCCGCAGGCCATTTTTTCTATCTAAATGATCTGTTACTAAAAATCAACAATACATTTAATGTCTGGTATATCAGGTTTTGATCTTTTATATCTGGTGCTGAAAATTTGGAATTTCATATTTTTAATAACCAAGAAAGAAAGAAATTCACCAGTTTGAGAAAATCCAGCAGTAATTGGTGAATACTGAATTCTATGATGTAATTAATTTGTATTATCCAGCACACAATGTAGAATTTTGTCAAGATTAGATACATTATAAACTTTCTGTGTCAGTATTATGATATTTTGGGGGCATTGAATAAGTTTTAATTATTATCATACAGTAGATTAATTATGAAATGCTGAATTTATAAAATTATACTAAATTATTAGAATAGTTTGAGAACTGTCTTTAATATCAATATTCATGAACAGTTCAAGAACACAGAACATAAGTTCATAATAGATGGCACAAGTTCCTGTACTAGTATCCAAATGATTATCAAGTAATTGATTCAAATTTTTCATATCCCCCCCCCCCCTCCTGTGCTCTCATGGTGTCACTGACCTTAAGTTCATGACCATGGTGGTAGACTGGTTCAGTACCAAATATCGGATCCTCTGTTGTACTATAGACTGGTTCTATACTGTTTGTCCCTATATTGTAACTTTATACCATCACAAGCTATTGTATGCTTGCATTACCATTACATTATTTTGTGATATGACCCTGAACTTAGGTTAGTATTCATGTTATGCTGATTAATGACTTGTTCAGCTGATTGTGATGAGTTCATTGAAAGAAGGATATAGTTTGCTTCAATTAAGCTGTAAAATTTATGGTCTGGTTATGTGCCGGATTGACATGATGCTAGGGCACTTGATGCAAAACTTTGAGTAAATATTTGAAGATATGATTGTATTGTTTATATACGGCTAAACATAGTTTATCTTATATTTCTGTCATATCAAGTGACATAGTCTGGATAGAACCGTTATGTATGTCATAGATGGTGAACATAGTTGTACAGACATCACTAAATTAATCTAAGTCTGAACAGTATGCATGTGCATGACTAATCATGCAGCCACTAGATGTTTACAGATCAAAGCAATTCTTTTGTTATTGTAAATGACAGTTGTATGGAAGGGAAAAGTATATTAATTGATTTAAACGATACAGTACAACCTCTCCAGAGTGACCCTCTCTTGAGCAACAACCTTCCTTCAACAACATTATGATTTTTTCCCACTGTGCATTTTAACTATTAATTTAACCTCTCTAGAGCAACAACCTCTTAACAACAACATAATTTTACTGCTTCCAAAGGGTGTTGCTTTGGAGAGGTTGCACTGTACATCTGTATGTATTCATTGATCAATTGGTTAGTTTATTTATTTATTTTTCTTTTAAAACTTAAGTAATTTAGTAAAGACTTAAGTATGCTGGTTGGTTTGTTATTAGCTGGTATAACAGGTCAAAAAGCACAGTAGCTAACAAATACATGCAATTGATTGGTTCACTTATCTTCCAATCAAATAATATGACACATCAGTAAAGAATGACATAAGAATGGTTAACTTTGTGTTCAATTATTATTCTTTACATATTGTTGTGTTTTGAATCATAGGGCATAAAAAATGTTTTGTTTCTGGTTAATTGTCAGTCCATAATTTTTCCCCTGTCCCTAGACTTTTAATTATACCTGAGGAATGATACATACACTTTCTCACCAACCATCCCTATTTTTAAATGAGCATTTAACCACCAGTAACAAAATATTTTTGAAGGAGATTATATATATTATATACCATGTTTATAAATCATTTGTTATTCGGTTTGTATTGATTTTCTACATGGTTTCATTTATTTATTACTTTTTAATGTGGAAATTATCAAAACTCTTTGGTTCATTAGGCATTTATTCATTCCACATAGAAAAAAAATACAATAACTTGTCGTTTCAAAAAAGCTGCCTTAGAAAAGCTTTAAATCTTGTCCCTTTTTCAATGACTTGCTGAAATAGACAAGCTTTTAAGACAGTGATCATATATACAGAGCTGAAGAATATGGTTAATACAAGATATTACATTACTTGTAACATAGTTTGATTTCAACCCTTTGGAGTTCAACATTAGAATATTTTAAGTTAATTTAAATATATATGTATGCCTTTCCTGTTTTGTATTTGAAGTATGAACTTGACTGTGTGTGGTACTGCGTTATGTAGACCTGTAAGTATTTTAAAGTGCAATGACATCTCTGACAAAAATAATTATTGGTGAACTCGAATCATTGACCTAACATAATCCAACATCAATAAAATGAAAAACAAAATATACCCTCATCAGGCGAACCATTCACAGTATAATAGTACATTCTTAGATCACTACTTGATCATGAGTGAAACTCTCGATCATACTGATGTTTGTATGACCTTCTGACCTACATGATCTGATGGTTCACTCTCTCTCTCTCTCTCTCTCTCTCTCTCTCTCTCTCTCTCTTCGGCTGGTGTTTAACTGTCAGTTTATTGAGATTTATACAGATTGTTGTTTGTTCTAATTTAAAATTAAAGGTACTGACATAACTTACATTGAAGTGTGCTGACTAAGCTGTAAATATAGGTCACAAAAATAGGAAATAAGTCCACTTCAAATAACCACAGTAGGTCTTGAGTAAGATATATATACAATGTACATCTATTATGAAGGGGCCACCATTGTCTGCTAGTGCATTATTGTTGTTAATTAAAATCCTATCTGGATGGGAGGATTTGTTTGTTAGAGTTTTACATCCATTATCATCAGTCAAAGTCATATGAGGCGGAAAGATCTAACCATCGTTCCAGGGAAGAACCAGTACCTCCTACCCTCTGTAAGCAACTGCCTACTTTCTCACATAAAGAGATGTGGTCGTTAGTGGGGCTCGAACCCACGACCCTCTATCAGTGAGAGGTTATAGTGATTTGAAGTCAGCGACCTTAACCACGTGACCATGGAAGTGGGTTACTTCACTTGGGAGGAAGTTGTCCAAATAGCTTACAGAAGGTTGCTGGTTCTTCCTAGTTGTAAACCTGGGTTCTTTCTCTACCATCATGACTGTAAATGTGGGCTCAAGTGTGCCCCTTGGTCATATGGTGACCTTAAATCTCAGTTCACTCTTAGATATTTCCTATCTGCTAAATGAGTCTTTACTCAAGTTGCTTGGAGAATTTTTTATTGATTGTTTGAGCAGCCCTCTCTTGAGCAGCAACCCATCCATTCAATAACAGAATATTTTCCCCACTGCACAATTAAACTATTAACTAACCTCACTACAGTAACAACCTCTTAACAACAACAATGTTGCTACTTCCAAATGATGTTGCTTTTGAGTGGTTGGCACTGGTTGTACTGTATGTTCATGCATTCATATTAAAACTTGGTATCTTTTTTTCAGCCTTCTGTAAGATTGACGCCTACAACAATATTATATGCTGGCAAATCACAAGATGGCAGTCATTTACTGGTAATTATAGAATTATTTATATGAATCCTTGTCATCAGAAATACTTATGGTAATTCATCTAATACTACTAGTCTACAGCTAATCTCGTGAGAACAATCTCATGTGTATTTTATCGTGAGTGCAATCTTATATGTATATTATCATGAGTGCATTCTCATGTGTACATTATCATGCATGCAATCTCATTTGTATATTATCATCATGTGTACATTATCAGAGTACAATCTCCTGTGTACATTATCATGAGTGTACATTATCATGAGTACAATCTCATAAATTCACTTTCAGTAAAATCTGTTCTGCATGCCATGTAGAACATACAGTTATATGATTTCTAAGTCTTGACAATATTTATACAAAGGTTATATTTACTGAATCAATATTTGTTGTTCTTTATTTTTCTACTGGGGATTAATTAGCTCATGTTTTATGTATTATAATACATTTGTTGTATGTATGTATGTGTTCTTCTATTACAGAGAAGTGCCCAGTACCTACATAAAGAGTTACCTGTAAGAATAGCTCATAGAATTGCTGGGTTTCGTGGGCTACCATTTATAGTTGGATGTAACCCAATAATTAATCAGGTGGTAAGTAAAACGAAGCCAACTTGGATCGTTTTTTTTTCATCAGTTTATATCCATCTTGTCCCACATTTTTTGCAGGATAGTTTACTGGGGGTTAAAAACTAGCGGATTCTCTCTAGATAAACAAACAGCTTTGGTAAAACATTGCAGCTGTTGCAGTTTTCTCTAAGATTTTGACCGAGAAAATACTGTAGAATCATTGGTTTTCGTTGGGGATTTAATTTCATGGATTTCGTGGGTCGGCTCATCCACAAAATCAAATCCCCACGAATTTAAATGCAGAGATAAGGCATTTCTTGTCAAAAATCAAAATCCACAAATTTATGTCCCCACGAAATAGCCATTTTAGTAAAAAACACGAAAATTGAATCCCTTGAAAAAAAATGAAAATACAATAGTTCTGTACTATAAATAAATGTCTGAACAGCTTTCTTGTTATATTTGCATTAGCACTCTTCATTTATGACACGAATACAATATGAATTATACATGTAGCAAGTTGACCCCATTTTAGTATTTAATGTGTCATTGATAGTTTCTCTGCGTTTTTAATCCATTTAGGGGCCCATTCCCCTTGTAAAAAAGCTTTCTTTTTCCCTAATGAAAATGAAAAAAAATTCTTGCAATAAAAAAAAAAAATTGAAAATATTCCGTCATCATAGATTTAATGTATTGATAGATATTGGTGGTCTGCAAAAAATTCCTTAACTTTCATTTTATTACGAACTTTTTGTTATCAAAGGGACCCAACAAACAAGAAAAAGGGCTGGTTTATTAAAGCAAATACATGTACATGTATGGCTAAAAAAGTTAAAATCAACAATTTATTTTAAGTGTTTTCAGTGACATATTTGATAAGAATTCAGTTCATAAAATGTCAGTTAACTGTGGAGAGGAGACATAAAAATGTAAAAAACAAATTAATTACATTATTGCATGCTTACAATGCAAAATTTTCATTTCCAATGCATTTTGTGATTTATGAGTTTATGCAACTCAGGCAAATGGTTAACCAGAAAATTATACATTTGTTACTTGTTAACTTTGTGTTTTAATCAAAGGCTGTAATATGCATGAAATGTATCTAAATGTTTAAATAGAAACCCGTTGTCACGCATCTATTGCTATCATTACAATTTGCCCGTCTTGAAATAAACCTTTTACCTGTTTAATGTTGAAAAGTACATCTTCTTCCTGTTAGATGTTTTATGACTACTGCATTGTTCAACCTTAGTACATGTAGTCTGTTTTGTTGAGTTGTGTATAGGTAATTATGAACTTTAATAATTATTAACTAAAAGGATAATTGTTGTAGATTTATACCTGGCTTACTGAAAGGTCTACCCATCTGTTCAGTGTATTCCCAGTATTTCTTTTTTCCTGAAAGACAAAACAGGGCCATGAAGTGCTACTTAGTCACTATTCATCATAAAACTGCATGAAAATAAACTGTCTGGAACTCCTCATCGATCGTGTTGTGGTTATTATTTAGGCCATCATTAAACATATTTTGTTTACAGTAATGCGTATTACTCACCGAAGTCCACTCGGTTAGCTCAGTGGTTAGATCATTGGTCTACTGATCAAGAGGTTGTGAGTTTGAACCCTGGGCGAGACTTACACTGTCTGTGACAAAATTTGAAATTTTACATCCTATGTTAAATTATCCTCCACCTTTGAACTAAGTGGGATAGCTTGGTAGTAGCTTGCGGATAGAATGTGGTTAGTACTGGTTAAGACCTAAATGATATCCAGGGAAGTTGGTTAGGATAACTACCTGCTAGGATATGACTGAAATATTGTTGAAAATGGCCTTAAATCCAGAGAAAGAGAGTAATACTCACAAAAAAGACTGTATCCGACTTTTTTGGCCTGTGGTGTAAATTTTTTTCAGTAAAATTAGCATAACATGTTTTTAGGGGTTCAGTATACTGAAAATTTGCTGGAAATTGTTACATACTGCAAACAAAAAGTATTTCAAGGACGTCTGTATCGTTATGTAAATATCATGATATTAGGTGTGGTATATTATAATTAATATGTATATTAATCAAATTATTAATCAATAGATGGGTGCAAAACTATGAAGTTTTATTATTAATAACGTTGTATATAATCTGTCTGTGGAAAGGAATGCAATCAGACTCTTATAGGTCTTCACATGTCGAATCATGTTGTACTGAAAATCAAAGAAATTTTGCTATATTTTGTTTTTTTCTACAAAAAAATCTTAGTGTAAAATGATTAAATGAATAAACCACATCTTTCCACCGTATCATGCCTGTTAGCATGTAGGCTTAATTACCGGTAGTGGTGAGAATGCATCAACATCTGCATGTATTGAAGTAAAATTGTTGTGTTACTGCACATACAGTCATATCTTTGTTAGTGGCCGCCTATACTTACAATGGTCACCCTGTGAATAAAGGCCATTCTTTTAAGAACCATCATTGACTATTCAGAACATAGTGACCTCTGAATAAGGACCCCTGTCAATTAGGGCCATATTTTGTCTTTCTCAAGGGTGGCCTTTTTTCACAGGTTTGAATATACATTATTATCTTTATTTGCTAAAGGATATTAGAAGATATTATTCAGAAATAACAGACTTTAATGATGAACCAAGTTTACTGCAAGTTGATTCCATCAAGATTTTGGCATATAGACCTCGCGAATGGCAAAAAAATCTTATTTACATTTAGTCTGACAAATCTGTCAGACCAAAAAAACGTAAACAAGTATAAATGCGTTTACATCAGGTAAATAAGTCGCCGGACTGATGAGATAAGATTCTTTATCGAACCAATACACAATCTATTGGACAAGTCGGCCAGTCCGGCGCTTTTCGCAAAATCTGATTAATGTTCATGTATAGTCTTAATGTAATGCGCCCAGGTCAGTGCTACCCACATCAACTTGGGTAACATTGGGCTTTGAATGCTAGGAAAGAAATACATGACTGTATATTTCTAACCTCTAACAACAATACCCATAGAGTACAGCGTCTTAATCTAGTAATTCATATTCAACTACTTGTTATTTTCTTTATATTTCAGCATGAGATGTACATAAATGCCTTTCAATTACTGACAGAATTTCCATCAGTAAGTATATATCATTACCCATAGTACCAGATCAAATCTGTAAACAAACATCTGACATCACAAAGATGGGAAGAAATTTTTATTTTATGAACTGTTAGCTTTCATTCTGAGGTACAATTAGTCTGTTTACCAAGTGTGTGCCAAAGATTGGTTGTTGTTTTTAGGAAACCTGTATACAAGATGACCATTTTCACTAAATGTTTCTCTGTTATTCACTGTCACATGGTTAAATCTTCCTGAAGTTATGCGGTTTATGATTGCATCATTCTGTATGTGGGGAAATTCCCATGAGTCAAGTCTGTTAAAATCTCATCTGGGGTTACCTAGTGATATGTAAGAAAGCTTTTCAGCTGGCTAACAGAAGCTTACCTGGTATGGCTTCTATTCAGGTATATGCCTGGAGTCTCCCCCCATCCAAAGCTAGAAAGTAGGCTGTCGCCAAATGACCTTGACTGTAAGTCAATGGTTCAATATGACATCATCACGGACATGATGCATTGAGGCCCTTGATTTTTAGAATAATACCATTATGATAATGATATTTTTATGATAGATTGTCTGTTTGTACTTCCATGTAAAATCAAAACACTTCCACCTACAGTCCTCAAACATGTTGGTTCCTCATGACAACCTCTACAGAACCTGTGCGTTTTAAGGTCAAAGGTCTAGGTCATTTGAAGGGGGCATTGGGTTGAATTTAAAACACATCTTGTTTAACATTTTCCTGGCGAAAATGGAACAATTAACCGGTGAATTGAAGTATAAATCCGTGTAAAATTAAGGTGTAACCTGCTGAGACTTGTTGAACATCAAGCCAGACAGACAATTATATTTATAGATGAATCATGATGTTTGTTATCACTAGCTCACTAAGTATGCAGAATTAATGATTAATTGTAAATGTTGGTGTGATGAATGTTAGATAAACTATGCAATGTGGATGTACTCTGTGTCACTGAATTATGAATCTTTTGGATTTTTTGTATGATTAACAAATCATCCTATGTTGTTTTCGAGCTAGCCATTATGTGGTGCATAAATTCAGATCTATGCAAAAGTCCCTTTTTTGTCCAATTAAAATACTTTGTTGTTACTTCATTACGATCAGCATCTTTTATTATAGTGGCCTCCTTCCCCTTCCAAACAGCAAAAATATATATTGCCTAGTACGTGTCAATTGGTCAGTCCATTCATAACCAAACCTTTGGCCTAACTTTCTTCAGAGTTGGATTGGGGTTGGCTTTTATAAATAGATCACCTCTATCCATTTTGAGATTTGTAGGTCAAAGGTCAAGGTCACGGTGATCTTCAACACAAAAACGTTGTCCAACCAGTAACTACCGTAAGAACCTCCTGAGCTATGGTTTTCAGACTTAGTTTGGAGATTAGACATTACTGCAGATGACCCCAAGTGATTTTAAAGGTCATTATGTCAAAGGTCAAGGTCACAGTGACCTTCAACACCTTTTCCGACCAACAACTAGAGAACGATCTAACCTAAGGTCCTCAAGCTTGATTGTGAAGAGAGTCATCACATATAGTTGACCTCGATTTATTTAAAGGTCATTAGGTCAAAGATTATCAAGGTCTTACTATCCAGTGGGCGTATAGGGGCATTCATGTTTGACAAACACCTTATTTATTGATTTACCTCTGTGTTTCAACCTTTGTTCAACTTGGACAATCCATGGTATATTCTAAGTCACTTAGTGTACTTTCATAGATAAACATTTCTACTTGTTTGTTATGCAAGCTGTTACATTTAGCCCTCGAATTGATCTTGATTTAACCTAATATAATATACAGTAAACTGATAACGTAGTAACATATTGTTGTTTTTTCAATCTAGCATTTATGTAAGCTTATTAGAACAACCCATACATTTACATGTAAGTTGAACATTTAGTCATTTTCAACCAACTTTTTAGGAACAGAGTTCCTATAGGTATACACCACTTTTTGTAGCGACAAAACAGTGACGCCTCTCATCCGCATTGAAAAATAGTACCACTTGTTGTATAAGTATAAATTGCAGACTGCAGTTTTTGATAAATGTTGGAGATATATTGTTTTTATGAATTCCAATAAGATCCCTTGTCCAATTACATTATTTTACTTCTTACAGAGAATCCCTCTGTGTTTCATCTGTACTATACATCATTCCTCTTCACACCATCCCCCTCCCAACCACCAAGCCTTACTATCATGAAAACAGGGTTTACTTTGGATTTGATGTGCTGATTTTTTCAGGAGTTATGGCCCTTGGATGATTTTACCCATTGATTATTTGATTGAAGACAATATTTTCCTTTCTTAATCTTACTGATTTGCTAAATACTTCATTGTTGCTCTTGTCTACTAATTTAAAATAAGTCATCTATAACCATGAGATACCTACATATGTAACATAGTGGAACAGTCATAAACAAGAAGTGTTTGTGATACATGGATGTCCCCTAAAGACCAACTGGATAATAAGACAATAGGGGTAATCTTCATTTGTTGATCAACCACCCAACTAAATCTGAGAAGCTTAGGTCAAATAGTTCTCTAGTTATTGCCCGGACAAGGTTTGGTTAGGACAGACCAACTAACAGACATGTACAAAGAAATATGCCCCATTTTCTTTCAAAGGGGGCATAATAAAATAATTCCAGTGAATTAGCTTGTTTACAATAAGGCTTATCAGGGTTGTTTTATCATATACATGTACAAGGTGGACAGATGATAAATACGGCTCAGCATTAATACATCATAGCATTGTTGAACTCATACGTGCTTTTCCATATTAAACTCTAATATATGTCTGTCTGACAAACATTATGATGATAATGGTTATAACAATGATATGAACATATTTACGATATATTGACGATAAATAAGATTTGGTTATATTTTTTCATTGACCGAAAAACATTTTTAGGGCATTAAGATCAAGGTTAAATATTGTTTGTTCAAATATAGTATTGATGACTTTAGGTTCATACTAGGTATTTAATCTTACACTGTGACCTAGCTTGACCTTACTGTATATTATACTAGTTTTGTGTTTATTGTACAATGCCATAATTCATATAACAAAAGTTGTTACAAACGTTATGTATGGATTGTTTTGGATTAAGCTTAAAAATCAACGAAAAACATCTGAATTCTGTTTGTTAAGTTCTGTTAAGGTGATCTGTTCTTACATGTTATGTTGATGGTTTATACATTGTTAGGTATAAATTGTATGGGATTTGATAATTTAGATTTCTTTTATCCCTCCTCCCAACCCCCATAATTGTCTGCAGAAACCAAAGTCTTCCCTTTATCTTAAGTTTGTAACTTTTAGTCGCCTGCAATCCACTGTAAGAGGACTGAGTGAACTGATGCATGTGTACACTTTTGTAAAGTCAAACCTGTGTTACTGGCCACCTTTGAGTAAAGGTCGCCCTATGACTAAAGGCCATTCTTTAAGAAACTGTCATTGATTATTGAGAATGATATGACCTCAGAAAAAAGGCCGCCCATCAATAAAGGCCACATTATGTCTTTCCCAAGGATGGCCTTTGTTCACAGGTTTGACAGTATACACAGTTAAATCAGTGATTAAGGACCACCACATGAAAATAATAAATCAGACATTTGTAAGTAATTGGGCTGAATTTCGAAGCTTTTGTGTGCCTTATATGAACAATCAAGTGATCCAAGAGTGGGCATTATTCACAGGAGATTTTAACTTGGCTTTTTGCAAACATGTAGTCTTTTATCTCCATTGAATATTTTAGGAGTGCTAATGTTTCCTATAGAGAATTAATGACATATTTTTGTGACATGAGAACTTGGGAACATATCAAATATGAAGATCATTATAAAAGACATTTTGAACCACTGTTTCAGAACCTAATTCTTATAAAGAATCATTTTCTTTCATTTCTCAGGTTGAAAGTCTTGAAGATGAGGAGAAATATTCTGATTTATTACGCAATCTGTTAGATACTCACGGAGATGTTGTCACTCTTATGGCAGAAGGATTTTCAGAGTGCAGAAAACATATAAAGGTGAATGACTCAATAAGTTCATTAAGGAAGACAAATCTTGTTTGAAAAGTGCTGGTTTTTATTCCTGAAGTAATTGTTTCCCTTGGACTGTGTAGGAAAATGATGTGGCACTCAAGTTTAATTGTAGACAAGGCTTATTTTTCTGCCAGAAAAAAAGAATGAATTTTATTTCTAATTTTGAAATTTAATATGTCTCGAAAACCTGTGAATAGGTTCTGTATTTTTCTTGTTTATTTTTGTAGGACGAGAATATGATACGATTGTTTTTGGATCGAACTTTAACCTCTCGTCTTGGAATACGTATGTTGTGTGAGCACCACTTGGCTTTACGCGATGAAAAGGTAAACCATTCAGTTTCATCTTTTCTCTGTTTTATTTACAAATTGTATAATTAAGACAAGACATAAAGACTAGCTCTTAATTATGACCCCCTACATAATTATTCATAAAAAACAAGCAACAATGAAAAAGGGTTATATATAATAATATATATATATTTAACCAAAATAATGCTATAACTTAAAAAAAAAAATTGGGATGCTAAATTTGGTCAGAAAAAGTGTTTGCGGCACGCCTTAAATCAGAATTTGGACTAGTAAGTTGTATTTCATTTTTCCTATCAATTATTTGTACATTTAATGTACCGTATCAAAACCTTTTTCATTGCTTATTTCAAAATAGTTCATGAAAATAAGTCATTGGTTTCAAAATGTCATTTTATCATCTAAAATTAATTACAGAAGGGGTGTTATGTGGTAAGCTAAACTTGTTCAAGAGTTTCTGTTATTACATTTTTCTTGTTGATTCTTCGCTAGATCATCGCCTTGTTTAGTTGAAGGAAACGACAACAAAATTCTTTGGCTGTTCTGAAACTATCATGTCTCCCAATAAAATTGCCATGTTTTTCGTGTTCCATTCTAAGATTTCTTTATTTGTTGTATATTTGAGATTATGATATAAGAAAATTAGGAAATTTATAGTCACCGTATAACCCTTTCTTTATGACATTATCATCTACATTTAAGCATTGTTTTATAGGAATTTTAAAATATTGATATGTATACTGGTACTTTTGTTATGGTCCAAATTTTAAATTTCCTGTTCTGTGTTGAGTGTCTTTCTGTCTCACTTGAATTTCATTGGCTGCTTGAGTTTTTTATATTTCATGATTTTGAACCGGTTGTCAATGCCTAGTTCACGGAGTTTTCAATAAGTTTGTGGCCAACAGGCTCAAAAGCTAAGACTAACAGGCCTGCTAATGGTGTATGGGGTGTTTTTCGAGCAATATTTTTAAAACTTAGAGATTTCTAACTGAGCCAAACCCATTTTAAGTAATTAAATCAGCCTTGGCTGATTGTTATTCTGTTAAAATCTTCAGAAACTTTTAACACTGTTCTATTCATTAATATTTCATTTAAGAAATGTTTTGAATATGCATGTTACTAATTTCTGTTTTTATTCGGCAACCAATGAAATCACTTGTAACATAATTTGATGAATGTTTTGTTGAATGCACCTTTGTTACAAAGGTGATGATTGGATGTGTGCTAGATAATGTGTTGTATTACAGCCAAACCATGTGGGAATCATCAATGTGAATTTTTCTCCCCGCAAACTTATTGAAAAGAAGGGCGAGTTTATAAGGTAAGATTGTCCTCTTCAAAAAAAAAATAAAATCAGTGGTGATGGGTGGTTGGTTTCTGGTTTTATGTTTCCCAATCATTACACATACATTCACACCAAAAATAGACATTTTTTCAGACCATCAACTCTGTGTAGTAAAATTCTCTTTTTTTCAAATCAACTGGTGGATTTTTTAATGTTTTGGTACTTGATCAGTTTGTATCTGATTGTAATCTTATTGACAACTTGAGTCAACATTTCCTTGTCCTACAACCTTGCTCTGCATTCTTGTGAAGGAAAATCATTTGGTACATTTGTACACATGGTAATACAAATGTATTTTGTATTTTGACATAAATCCCTTAAGTTAAAAAATTCCTAAGCTTATTCCCATATTTCTTGATTATGCCCCCTTTCGATGAAAAGGAGGTACCGGGGGTATATTGCTTTGCACATGTCGGTCAGTCCGTAGCCAAACCTTGTCTGACCAATAACTAAAGAACGATTTGGCCTAAGCTCTTCTACTTTTCTTGGGAGGTTGGTCACCACGTGTAGATGACCCCTATAGATTTTGAGGTCAGTTTCACGAGCACTTCTTGTTATGTATTAAAAAATATACAGAAATGATACAAAATGGGAGTGCACAAACCTAACACAATAACTTCATAAGTCTACTTTTTAACTTTTTTTGTTCAAAACACATAAAAATAAGATTCACATATCTATAACAATACTTCCATTACATGAACCGTATGTAACACAGATATTGTTTTGTTTTCAGAGCCGTATGTGAGGATAAGTTTGGTCACGCTCCAGATATTCGAATCCTTGGACATGTGAATGCTACATTTCCCTACATACCTCCTCCCTTGGATTATATTCTCGTGGAAGTTTTGAAAAATGCTCTAAGGTGAGTGTTGTTATCATTGTTAGAAGATAACTCTGCTGTTTTTGCACGCGCCTCCGTGATTTAGTAGTTAAGGTCGCTGACTTCAAATCACTGTAATCTCTTACTGATAGAGGGTCGTGGGTTCGAGCCCAGCTACCAACCATGTCTCTTTATGTTAGAAAGTAGGCAGTTGCTTATGGGGGATGGGAGTCTAGTACTGGTTCTTCCCAGGAACGATGGTTTGGTGAACTGTCTGCCTCATATGACTCTGACTGTTGAAAAGGGGCATAAAACTCAATGAAACAAACAAACTGCTATTTTCATTCAGAACTTCTCAATTCTCTGTCATGATATTTATATGCACAGATTTGTGTTTGGGCTCAAAACTTTCTGTAGTCCATCTGTTTATCCCCAGTTAAGGAAATTTCAGACAAGTTGATTTGGCAAAAAACATTTTCAAAAATGTCCCTTATAGATTTAAATAAATATTTATTTTAATAGTCAAGAAAATTTCACCCTTATGTGAATATAAATTTCACCCTTTTGTACAAACTCTCAAGAGTTAGGAGTTTGATTTTGCTAATTTCAAGAGTAAAAATGTCATTTTATGGATCAAATGACAGCTCTGTTTTCACTAAAATTGTAACTTTTTATCCGTTTATCACTTACTTCCGTTTATTTAGCAAAGACTGTAACATTATATAAATATCACATCCCACATAGGGTGATAGAACGTAATGTTCACCCGAGACAAGTAATGTCGACCGAGGCGTTAGCCGAGGTTGACATTACTTTGTCAAGGGTGAACATTACGTTCTATCACCCTATGTGGGATGTGATATTTATTTTATTATACCGAACAAAAAAACAATTAAGAAAGACACTAAATGCAACAAACATGTTAACAAATATAACGAAAACTATAACAGAAATTGAAACGAAGCTTCTTTCTGACACCATAGTTACTTTTGCTGTCAAAATGTATACTGCAAAACCGGATGTCAAACTACAAGTATATTCTACTAAACGGTGCCTAAATTGTCTAGACAAGGTTAGTATTCGATACGACAGAGATGGATTAAAATTCAACACCCGGTAAAATCGCGTGAGCGCGTGAGGGCAGTTTCGTTATGGCAAGCGGGCCGAAATGTAATGTCAGAGGGTAACATTACGGATTGTCACCCTCTGACGTCACATAAGACTATAGAGTAAATAAGTCACGTGAGGTATAATAATATCAAATGACAGTCAGTATGTTGATTTGAATTCTTTTACAGAGCAACAGTAGAAAATCATCTGGATTCTCTTGACCATCTCCCTCCAGTCACTGTCACAGTAGCCAGTAACAAGGTGGACTTTATAATAAGGTAAGTCTAGGTACACAATACAACCTATCTAAAGCAACACCCTTTTGGGAGTAGCAAAATTATGTTGTTGTTGAGAGGTTGTTGCTCTACAGAGGTTGAATTAATAGTTAAATCATGCAGTGGGAACAAATCATGCTGTTGTTGTAGGGAGTTTGTTGCTCAAGAGACTAGGCCGCTCTGGAGAGATTGTACTGTATATATTGAGTGAGAGGTTTATCTCTAGTATGTATGTAGAAAATGGCTGCCTCTGTATGGAACAAACACATTAATGGATTAATAGTCAATTAATCTCCATACACCATTTATCCTTAGGATTTTAGTTATTTATTTTGATTTAATCAATAGTTTCAGTGTATACATGTATGAAAACATGAGTATATACCTGCACAAGTGTACAGGGTTAGTATTATAATATATGTGATTAATTGTGTACAAAACATAAAATCTATCTTTCACAGATTTATACCAAAACTTTTTAAAGATGCATTATCTGAACACATTTTGGGAACCATTGGGAAAGACATAATGTGGCCTTTAATGACAGGTGACCTTTAACCTTGGTCATTTTGTTCTAAATAATCAATGAAGGTTGTTATAAGAATGGCCTTTTTCACAGGGTGGCCTTTACTTGGAGTTTGCTGCTAACACAGGTTTGACTGTAATTGTATAAATGAATTCTACCTGTTCAAGCCAAATTAGAAGTACATGAAACATTTATTTTGTTCTGACACAAACACAATAGAGGTATCAGTTTCTAAATGTGAAATAAAGCTGACACATTGTATACCTATTGTTAAAGGTACTGCTTTCAACAGGTGTTAAATTGTTTATATAAAATATGCATGTGTACAATACTCAGAGACTATTATATTCCATTTTCTCTTTCTATGTGTGATTGTTCTGATAATGGTTCTTTTGTGAAAGGATATAAATTCTTAATTAGTTGATCAATATCCATGTTTAGTAACATTATACAATGAGACAATTTAAATCGACACTATTAACTAACGATTTGTACTCTCGCTGATAAATTTATATACCATATTTGTCGTGAATTTGTATTAGGTGATCATCATGGATTTATTTTTGCGTTAGTTATGGTTGTCCATAGTGCTTGTTTAACTTTTATACCTCCATGGTCGAGTGTTTACTGGTTAAGGTCACTGATTTCAAATCACTGTAACCTCTCAATGATAGAGGGTCGAGGGTTCAAGCCCAGCTACTGACCATGTCTCTTATGTGAGAAAGTAGGCAGTTTCTTATGGAGGATAAGAGTCCAGTACTGGTTCTTCCCAGGAACTATGAATAGGTGAACTGTCCGCCTTATATGACTCTGACTGTTGAAAAGGGGCCTAAAACCCGATATAAACAAACTGACTGTTGAAAAAGGGAGTAAAACTCAAATAAACAAACAAACAAAGCTTGACTTGAATTAACCACGACTCTATGACACTTCAATCATAATGGTGAGAGAATTAACCATTACTTAATTGTGAAGGAAATTCTTCATGAACTGTATCTATCTTAAGTTTATGGATTAGAATGAGAAAATTAGAGCCACTGATGGCTTAAAATGTAGGGAGAACGTTAATGATAAATTACGACAAATTCTGATTATATATTACTACATGTAGTATTTAATGACAACAAACTTACAGTACTAAATTGCAGCAAAATGTTGAAAAATAAAACAAATCAATAAGGATTGATACAAAATAGCAGATTTGTGTATATTATTTTCAAGTGCACGCAAGTGGTTGGTTATCACCAAATTTTACAGAAATTTGAGACAAGCTGAGAGAAATATTTTCTTGTTGGTGTTACATCATGAGAGAATTCACTTGAAATAAGATTTCTAACATCACCAAGGCTATATGACTCTTCAGTTGAGCTGTCTTGTAATGAGTCATATATAGTTATATATCATTATAAATAAATCATGAATTATTTAGCTAGGGACAATGTCCAGTGGTTAGTACACTTGACATGTTATCTAGAGATCCAGGTTCAAATCCCATTCACTACAGGTCATTCCCTTCTATGATATTTTGACAAAAAATTCAAGAATATTTGAGAAACTGCAGCTGGCTCCTAGCAAAAGGGTAAGTTAGTACCGGCTAGAATACAGTTCAGGACAACTGTTTTTTTTAACCAGCCACAGTATATAACTGTATAAAAGTTAATTCAACTGAACTGCTATGAAAATGAATTTACTTCCGAAGCATTTATTTATGGTCATCAATTACTTCAAGGTAAAACTTTTGTTTATTACTGTGTCACCCCTATTGAAAGAGCCAGCCACGTTGGTTTATGAGACACCTGTCTTTGTGCGCACAGTACCTCCTGAATCCCTTCTCTTTTTTGGCCGGGTGCCTGACTGATGGACCTGTAGTTACCATTATTATTATTCATACTGTGTAATAGATAAATGAATTTTGAAAATCTCTGTCTTCATTTTACTTTAATATTCTGTACAACTGAATAGATCAGATGTGAATAAAAGCTATGAGTGAATTTTAATGATAAAAATATTACTTTTATTTTGTAGTTTAATCATGAAAATTTATAACATGAGACATTAAAATGTCAAAAACAAGTTAAGTATGATATTAATTTTATTGACTTGAAGTCACATAATGAAAATAAAGAAAATTGGTGCAATCTTATTTTTGTGGCCATCACCAAGTGAAAAAGATCCGATAAGAAAATACACCCCCAGCTCAAATAGCACTGTCTCATTTGTGTTTCGTCTCAAAATTATCAAATTCAGTAATTTCGAAATAAATTTTGTCCAGATATTTCGTCACAAGGCATTTGTAGTTTTCATTTGTCTGTCTGATAAAAGTTTCTGTGACTTCTTTCGAGACTTTTTATTACTCTCATTATCTGCTGTTTCGTGCTTAATTGGTGGTAATGGATCTTGTCTTGGCGTAGCTTTTACTGTGCTAGTGTTCACTCTAAAATCTGCAAAGAAATCGGCCTCTTCTTCAATTTTATCCCGATAGAAATCAAGTTGGTTATTTATTGAATATTCCGACGAGACACTCGAAAACTGACGTGAAGTTTCACTGTTGTCTGATCTTGCCGATCGTTTGTTTTTTATTGACGGTAGCACTGTGTATTTCTTTTCATGAATTGTATCTCCTCCTCCGCTCCAATCATCCAATGGAATCATTAGATCCTTAATCTGTAAATTAGTGGGTGGAGTTTTCACATTAAACCCGCCTTCAGAATTAGGATGCGCATAAGCATTATCCAATGTCATTTTAAACTCTCCATTTAGCTCAATGTGTCTAGTTGTGCTCTTCAGTTCCCCAGATTCATCCAGATAATGTCCATATTGATCGTCTGAGTCTCTATTTCTTTTTTCTGTAAACTTAACTGAAGTCACGTACTGATTCTCTGGCTGGGGACTTGGTTCCGACCTTTGAGTTGAGACAAATGAGTTTTCGGTTCGGTAACGAAGTCTTCCGGATGTCGGTGCATGTCCATTGCTTCGTCTTGTTCCGGTTGTTCCTGCGCTTGTTTTACGACTTTTATGCTTGGCTGACATACGTTCCCGGAATTCACTTGGCATAAGAGTTACTTCCCTTTCCAGTTTAAACTGAGGTGGAGCACTCTCCGCCATCATTGACCCACTTTCTCTCATCATAGGTTTGTGGGTTCAACTTGTGATAAAATTTGACTTAATTCATTCCCGAGACTAATGGTACTTTCAGCAAAATAATTACACACAGAGTATGCTCTGATCAGTGGTCACTGTCACTATAATGTCCTAGTGTCTGAATTCTTGGTTAGTCTTCGTAGATCAACCTGGAAGTACAAATGAAATATTATGATAGATATTTTCTGGTGTTGATCATTATTTTCTTGTTGTCATAAATCATCTTTAATATTGTAATGATGTGAGTTTTTGTAGACTTTATCGAATGATCAGGCACTGGTCTATATGAGCTGTAATGCTTAAGTGTATTATTATGATGCCATCTTTCTCAATTTGCTAGAATATACAGGTAGTGTCAAACAAATCATGTTGGAAACATAGTTTTGATCTTACCAGTCATTTATAACGAGTGTATTGTTTTAAACAGGAAGAGATCATCAGATTTCATTTTAATGCCGAAATTTTATCATCGATGTTACAGAGTTGACACTCAATTTTCACTCTAATATGATCAGAATTATTTCCATAATATCTATGGGATTGTACAGTCATTGGGATAGCTAGCTGCTATGATAAAAAATGTAATGATAGAAAATTAGGAATATAGAATTTTATCTTGTTTAATAATCTCAGATTAAATATGATTATAAAAACAAGCACCTTTGTGCTTAAAATGTTGTACCAAGTTTATATCCTGCTGTAAAGACAAATTAGTTAAGTTTCATATATTAGTTGTGTATTATGTAAATGACTGAAGTGTGTTTATACAGCACTTCTTATGAGCCAAGTTCATTATGTACATTTATATTCATAAATGGATATTTTATCTAACATGTAGTCTGTATAGGATTGTTCCTTGGTTTGCAACCTTAATTCAGTGTTAATTAGATCTCCACCCAGTATTAAAAAGTGAAAATAAAAAAATACAAAGAAAAGTCATTGCTTTAAATTATGTCTTTTTTAAAGTAATTTTAATTTCATCCTCAAACTTTTCAGTTTATTTTGTTATAAAATCTTAAAAGTGTTAAAATTTTAATTGTCATATGGTATAATGGTAGGGAATTTTATATTTATATTTCATTTGTAAGATACATATTGTGACTTGATTTATATATGAGAAATTTTGTTTACTCTGTTAAAATGCTAAGTGATGAATGGTATAAAATAGTTGCAGTAGGATGTTAGCTATATATCCAATTATAAATATGAAAGTTTTATTTAATGTGATATATTTTCACATTTGTATGGTACAGATTTATTTTAGTTTAAATTTTATGTGACTGCAAATATTGACTTGTTCAACTGGTTTCAGCATAGATAGGAAGATTTTGTAAGATAAGGAAAACATTTCAGTTTAAGTTTATGTGTAATCTCATTGCATATTGAAAATCTTATATTATAATTGGCTCAAATTATTTGCTTTTTGAAATGGAATTGAACAAGGAATTTTCCCTTACTTCACAAATTACACCTATTTTTTTCATCTAATTATATAATAGCATGCTGCTAATTACTTAAGAAAATAAATCATGTAATGATTTTCTCTGTGGAAAAATATTATTTAGAGAATAGCTTTCTTCTTATTGTTTTATTTTTTGACAACTTCAGATTCTAGTTTGTTATATTGATATCAAGCTGTTGAAATATAACTGTGAAGATGATGGTTAAACGTTTTAATTTCAAATGATAGAATTCCATACAGTTAGTTTAGTTTTAACTTATTATCGATCGCAGAGCAAGTTCTTACACCTTAAATTAACTACTATCAATGACTGTTTCCTGGATTCTGACCAGTACTTGCACAAAAAGAAGGGAGAGTGAAGGTTCTGGTCAAATTCCATACAGTTATTACATAAAGTAAAAAATATGACAAAATCTATATACCAGTACATTTTATTATACCATTTGTTTTATGTATTAATGAATAGGACACCTACATGAATTTGGAATAAAATTTATTATCATATAAAACATAATTATAGCTTAAAAAAAATCTATATCTAAATAAATAAAATCAATATTTTTCAGATATGCATCTTGTATGATGCGAATATTACGTTTAAAAGAAAATTAAAAATTTCACCTTATAATCGCTGTTATTTTATTTCCAGTATGTTTTCATTGCTGTAGTGTAAGCCTGGTTTTGTGTAGATCCAATCATTTATAAATCCATGTGAAAAAAAATTCTTCCGAAATTTATAAAATTTTAAATCCATGTATTGTGAACTTCTCACTAAGTATACATTTTAATTTCCGCTGAAGTTTTTTTTCTTTATGAATCCTGTTGCTTATCCTGATTAGCAAATTGTGTTTAACATTTTTTACATGTGTATAGGAACTTTAGTATAAAGTATAGCGGGATTATGTATACCGTGAATTTGTGCCAAATTTGAGGCAATCTGTTTTTAACCATGTTGACAGACTTTAATTGCCCCCTAAGATTATGCTGTCAAATTAAAACGTTCTTAAAGTCATTCATATTGTTTAAGAAGGCTTAAATTTGCAAACAGAGAATTTATTGATGATTGAAAAATAAATTTCATTTCGTGTTATTTACTAAATGGTGTTATCAAAGAAAGAAATCAAAATGTGATTTATATAATATAATAATTATGCTAATATATGTATGAAATCAAAATAATCAATTTGTTGATTTTTCTGTACATAGTGTTGAAAAAGCAATAATCTTATATGACTTTTGTATGCAAATTTACTTAACATCATTTGATAATGTAGTGATTAAATTTTTTTTAAAGATGTCTAGTATTTTTACCAATATTGTTGTGAAGAAAAAAAGTAAACTTCATTCATTGATGGTGCCCTAAACTTGAGTTAGGTTGAATTGTATAATTTATCATTTCTTAATATGACAATTGATGTAAGTACTGGTATATTTTTAGATATCTTAAATCTCGTATGACGCACTGAAGTGACAATATAAGCTGATCAGGATTTTAAGTCCATGGTTCTTGGATATATCTGTGCTGCATACCATTTCCCTTACTGTCACTACTTAAAGTTTTGATAAAACTTAAAAGAAACAAATATTATGGTACCGGTACTTGTCATTTATGTTATGATTTTACGTGCAGTCCTCTTAATTCAATTATAAGGGCCGGGCTCCATGGTCAAGTGATTGCACTGGTCTCTCACTAGTAATCGCTAGCCCCTTGCCACTGTAAGTTTGAACCCCACTTGGGACAAAATTATACATTATGATGAAGCTGTGCAGTTTGTTTAGGGAATGTTAGCGGCTCTACCCAGATGTAAACCTGTGGTTGTCCTCCCAACATTAAAGCAAGAAAAGTCAGTCACCAAATTTACCTTGGCTGTTGAAGCCACATTAAACACAAGTAAAATGAAGTTAATTATTACCCAATTATGATGAAAACAAGCAACTTTGATCAAAGTAAAATGACAAACCTTTGTTGTTACTAATCAAACTCCATCATGAATTACAGTAAGAAAATGCCAGAGTAAAATTTGTCCCATGTCGGAAAATTGTATGTATGTTCATAATTTTCATTGATCATTCATTAGCTTTAAATACATGACATTGTTTAAACTATACTGCACTACAGATATAAGGAACCCATGTACTTAGTTCAGGTTCATGAATTATAGACATTATAAAGTTAAAATTATGCCTAACTTTTGGCACACAATGTACCTATCATGCAGAAGTGTCATGTAGGTAACAATACTGTATTGTTTTATATCTATGATCAGACTATACACTAATTACAGGCTGTTATTGTTACCAGTAATCTATCTAGTACAATTATTGATCTAGGCTATGAAAACTAGACAGAACAGAAGAATTAGTCTCTTTGAAATTAAATCTTTTACATGTCATCAAAGTTTAGATAATTTCGCATGGCGTAGATATTTCAGTATACCAGTATATCAGTCCTTTGCAACCCCTAACTATGCCAAAAAATCAGACTTACATGTACATTTAAAGGGACAATAAATCAATAGTATTGTCATTGTTTTTGGAAAATCTCACAATAAATCATTTTCTATCATAGAAACCTATAAAAATGATCAAGGTTTCCAAAATATGCCATCCCCATTTTGAGGTAATAATTTTGTTCATTATGAGTATAAAACCTTAAATTGGAGTTAGTTTTATTTTGTATGTTTCTTATAACCTTTACTTTGAAAAAATATATTATAATATATAATATAACCACTAAGACTTTACTTATTGAACCTGTTTATAGAGGCTACTTGTTAATTGAGTTCACTTATTATATTGATCTGTGATATTTAAAAAAAATGAAAAAGAATAGATAAATATTATAAAAAATGAATAAAAATGAATAAAAAAGAAATAAAAAAGAAAATGTTGATAAAGAATTGGAGTTAAACCTTTGCTGAAAAATATACAACTATTTGTAATTGATCTGTGATGAACAATATTGACAAGTTTGTATGTTTATCATCAACATTGTTTTGAACATTTTATAATCCGATAAATACTCAGTTTGTTTGGCAATATACTAGCTTTGAATGAAAGCCAGCAGTTTTTTGTATATCTATTTTACCTATTTTTCTTAGGGCATATATGTTAATCGTAATTTACTTAGGGCATATATGTTAATCTTAATGCAGGACTTTAAGTGGATTATTTGGATATTAATAGTACAGTTTTTTATATCAATGCTAAATACAGTCAAACGTAAGTTGGCAGCCACCTCTGAACAAAGGCCACCTTGTGAATTTAGACCATTCTTTTATAAGTCATCATTGATTATTTAGAACAAAATTACCTCCAATTAAAGGCCACCTTAGAATCAATAAAGGCCACATTTTGTATTTCCCAAGGGTGGCCTTTGTTCACCGGTTTGACTTTAGTATATAATCTGTCTGAGCCAGTAAGTACTTCACAAAGCCAGTAAACATTCTTCATATGATTGTAAACCTATTGTTTTGTATTAGTACAATATGAGTGTTACATATTCACTGACCTGGTCAGCACACAACTGTATTACCAGTGAACGTCCTCAGTCCGTCCTCAAAATTATGTATTTGGCTAACACAGATAAAAAAAATTCAATAACCCACTTATAGCTTGGACTTGTGTTTTAAGAAATAAAAAGTTTGAATACTCTAAATATATTTGTAGCTAATAAATAAATGTTTGTTTGATTTTAGTATAAGCTTCTGTTCTAAATTCTGTCAGAAATATTTTCTTTTACTGTAACCTTTATACCTATCTTTTTTATCACTGGCAATATATCATATATTTGAAATTTTCATTTTTAACATATATTTGCTGCCCCTCCCTCCCTCACAAAAAAGTTTGATATGTCAAATTATTACTTTTGTTATATGAAAATCTTTCAAAAAAGAATTTATAATGATACAGACAACAAAGAGACCTGCCTCCATGATCACTGTTACTCTCACTGATAGAGGGATGTGGGTTTGAGCCCCATCTACCGATCATGTCTCTTTATGTGAGCAAGTAGGCAATTGCTTACAGAGAATGGGAGTCTAGTACTGGTTCTTCCCAGGAACAATGGTTAGGTAAACTGTCCACCTCATATGACTCTTGACTGTTGAAAAAGGGCGTAAAATTAAACTCAAATAAACAAACAAACAAACAACAATGTGTACTTACTGAACTTGTCCTGACTGTAAATATCTTAAAACAGAAATGGTTGATAGAGCCTTGGTTATATAGCCAGTGTTATATTGATTATCCATACATCCTGTAAATGTCTTAAATTAACCACTGGTACCATGCTATGGAGATGTTCAACTTCCAATGCTTCTTTCATCCACTTTGAAAATGATTTCGAAATGTCACAATCTTGGATCGTCTTTTCCTTTGAACATAATTATGTGTCTATAAACCTAAGATTGTCTGTGCTAATGAACTTTCTTCCTTGAGATTTCTTTTCTTTGGATTGAATTTCTTGTAGCTTTGTTTTATGAAAATTGATTTTGTTTTGATATTTGTCGGTTATTGTGAAGCTTTTGTCGTGATTTTCTTTATCTTCTTTGAACCGTAACTTCTGTTTTTGGTTTATTATGTTTGATAAACATGTCTACCTGGTTGACTGGCTGTACACAAGTGAGTGATTAGTTTTAAATTACTAGAATCATGATGTATTTAACCTTGACCTTATCAAAGTTTTAATCTAAATAGATTTCTCAGACTGTAGCAGTATTTTGGAACTAGCCCATGTGTGTGTTGTGGACTTTTATCTGATTATAGCAACCAGAGCTGATTATGTTCTCTGTTCTAAATGTTTGATAAATAATTCAAATGTTTTCTGTTGAAGGTTTGTCTACTCGTGCTATGCATAATTTCTTAGTCTTAAAACTGATGAGAGTTTTTTGCATCCAGATTTTTTGTGGCTAATTTAAAAGCCGGAATTCGGTCATATTCCCACTGGAAATAAGTATCTTTTTTCCCAATTCACTGACAAAAATTCTCAATTGAAACTTGAAAAAAATTGAATAAAAAAATTGTAATTTTGGAAAACAAGAGATCTTTCATTGTAATTGCAAAATTGCAGTCACACATATTTTCCCAATTTTTTACAAAACACCACTGAAATTCCCAATCCCAAGGGTATGGGTCATGTTCTCAAGCCACTAAAACAAACCCTGGCATCTGATGATTAAGTGCTGATATAAATCTGCAAAATGAAGAATAAGTAACCATTACAATGCAGTAGAATCTTCTACTATTCTGAAATCTTGAAACGTTTTCAAAGTCTTGATACCATTAATGCAATGTATATCCCCTAACACATAGCTTTAAAGTCCTCCAGATGTAGCCTTTATTTATTTGTTTAATTCAATATTTTATACAAAAAGAGGTGATGTAGAGGGGCCATGGCCCATTGTTCACAGGGTTGTATTTATTTCCCAGCAGCTGCTTTTTGTTCAGGTTTGATTATATACAATTTTTGTAACAAATATGTCTTAATTTCAGGATATCTGATCGTGGTGGCGGTGTCCCACATCCTATTGTGAAGAAGATATGGGATTATAATTTCACCACAGCGGGTACCATGCCTGACTCTAGAATGGATAGGGGTCTGCTTGGAGAGTTTGTGGACCCTAGAAACAGTGGAGGGGCTACACCATCAAGAATGCATGGGTATACTTAACATTATCTCTGTATATCTCGTAGATTGAGATCCTGTTCCAAGGCTAACCTGGCCCCGAGGTCATATAACTTAAGAACAGTCTCCTTGCTTAAATCTCAGTTCTAGTCTCAAAGTATTTTGCTTGAAATGTTTCTTAGTGATGGGGGATAAATTAGTACTGGTAGAACACCCAGGAGTTCAGGTCAGGTGTGCTGTAAACTGTACATAAATGTGCCAAATACAAATATGCAACTTATCTTTTTAGCTCACCTGAGCACAATGTACCTAGCCAAGTAAAATCAAAGGAAACTGACAAGATGTGTATTGGTGCTATTGACCAGGCATGATAAAGAACCAGAATAAACTGTTTAAAAAGAGTAGGGATATAAATGCCTGGTTCTCCTGTATCTTATCTCCCCTCTCTCTGGGACAGCCCAGTCTTCACACTAACCCACTAGCCCAAAGCCCAGGGCTAGTAAATTTCTATTAGGGCTAGTGAACTTTCTCAAAACTGTGTATTCAGGCTAGTGATAAATTGCCTATTTTCAATAATCCTCTAATAGTTCGGGCTAGTGTTTTAAAAAAAATAGTTTGAACACTGGCAGCCCTGAAATGACCATAGCTGTCATGTGGGTCGTTCAACAACAGATTACAAATATAAAAAATGGTTTTATTGTTTTGTAGATATGGTTTTGGTCTACCTGCAGCTAAAGCTTACGCTGAATACCTTGGTGGCAGTCTAACCATGGAGACCATGCAAGGTATAGGTACAGAGGTGTACTTACGTCTGCGTCACATTGATGGCCAGTACGAAACCTTCCGTATCTAGAAACAGCTGCAAGACGTGAAACTACACGTGATCAACTAAGTCCATGACATTGGGGTCATTATACTTTGAATTCTTCATGATATATTGAAATGTTGTTTTTCTTTTATAAAATTACTAGTTACGGTAAATTTAATCATTCTTGTTACTTTTTTGGGGGTGGGGTCTTTTTTACATCTATGTCGGCTGAAGTATTCTGATAGCATTATGTTTATATTATGTTTGATTTGATTTTTTTTTTGGTCAAAAGTATTACAAACTTAGTCAGCCCTAACAGCGGGAATTGTTTACACTTGACAGTGTAATTTTCATGATTACTGTATTTTGTTTTCTTTTTTCTTGTCATTTATTCTTGTTGTATCAGTTTTCATGTCATATATAAATGTATTGATCAAATTTAAATTGTGCTATATGTCGTTAACATTGTATCTTTATGTGAATACTTTATTTCAGTCCATATAAACTGAATAAGTTTTCACAGAGTAGAAATTTGTAAAGAAATGAACTGAAAACTGTACTGTGTTGATTTCAGTCTACCTATAATTACCTTCTATATTATGTAGTAGAACCTAAAAAATCTGGACGTCTCTGAAAAAGATGCAAGATCCAAATTAAAATGGTTTTCAACTGAGAATGTTTCGTATTTTTAGATAAAATAGAAAGTTTTTTGAAAAAATATTTTGAAAACATAGCAGTACCAACTTATTTGTTGGGATGAAGGTGATGTCAAATTTTGAGGGGTTCTAATGTATCCATGATTACTGAATGAGTGTTCGTTTTTTGTGTGTTTTAATCGTTATTAGATTGGTGTGATAGTTTTTTGAATACTCTAGTATTGTCTCAGTTAATAATAAATTTTGGTGAATAGCTTTTCTCGAACTTTACAGTTTTGTTCCGACGAGCTAAATTCTAAATACAGAATATTTCATTATAAATTACCTCTGGGCATTACTAACGATATTCATATTTTTTCCCCTAATTTTCTAAATTCTCTTTGGTATAAGGCATTAGATATGATTTTTATGAAGAATTTATGGCAAGTCATTTTTTTGTTTTCTTTGAACTGATTTGGTTATTATTACGAAGGAGCATTTATTATGTCTGTGTTAACTGGTCTGTAAATATCCTGCTTGAATCTCATCATATATTTTATATATGAACCATTAACTGATAGTAAAATTTATTCTTTTTACTTATTTTTTTCCCTAGAGATTTGATTTTAGGAGTTTATAATCTGTTTATAAATTAATCAGTATTTGGTTTGATATGATTTTACTTTGTAAAATAACTTTAGTATACATACATGACATGTTCTCCAAGTACAACTTGTTTCGTTGTCTGTTGCATTTTCTGTTATTGTTTATTTTTGACATAAAGTTACGTTTTCAAAATTCAGAAATTGTCTGATATACTCATTTTTTTGTGATGATTGGTATTTTTCTTTGTACCATGTATTTGCATGTCGTAGCTTATAATAAAATGACAAAAAAATTCATTGTTAAAGTCAACATTTGTTTTTCTTGTGATGTCTCATTGCTAATTTCTGTATGTATGAAAAAATATGCTTAATATTTGACTGGATTGAAATGATATGATGTACTATACAAAATCTTTTTTTGGCAATTATTTTACTTTACAAATGGCTTAGACTCATTGCTGTATGAATCTCAAATTGAATGTTGTGAAAATACTACTTATTTAATACTTACTGAAATTATTCATGTTTTTATATTTTCTGAACAAAATATTAAGTAATGCTTGCTTAATACTGTTGTTTTCTTTCACCAAATTGTGCTTGTCTATATGATCAAACTGTTTATTATTGAATTCTATGTCTTTATCTTCATCTGTGCTTTGTAAGTTCTCTGAAATGTTTGCATTCCATCCACATAGTATTACTTATATATACTCACCATAGAATGAACAGATCTTTGGTTCGACCATATTGTATGATGCCTTTTTCTAAGGTCATAAAACATTTTGATTATTGATACTATTTTGATAGTGTTTGATTTAAACATTTTGATTGGTTCTTGTGTTTGTTTGTCTATTTGAAGTGTTTTACTTGTTCAATTGTTTGATGTGTCATACTTCTGTTTATTCTCTTAATCTTTACTAATTAATTTTGATTATGACACTTATTTAATGAATATTTATTATATTCATAATAATATCCTTCATTTAGGGATTTCATTTTTATGTACTGGTGAAGGTTTTTTGTATGGTAGAAGAAATTGTTGATACATGTTAAGAGTTACCCTTTGTACCGGGTTATCAGAATTTTCTTCATGTAAGTAAGGGAACTCTTTAATGTCTTCTTGTTCTCATCTATGTCTGTGTTTCAATCTTCTGTGTGTTATCTGAGTGAATTCTTGTGAATTCAACATTGAGAATCTATGATTTTTGATGGTTTATTAAACAAGACTGTGTTATGTGGTGTTTTTGGTGTGTTTTTGTTCTGAATCTCAATGAGTGCTAAGCACCATTCTGAGTGTGAGGACAAAAAAATGTGTTTTTTTGTCACTAATTCTGTTTGTTTCATTTATTTAACACCAATGCCTAAGGTTACAAACAGATCTTTTTATAAACTGTAGTTACAATTTGTTATGTTTCTATATTTCATACAAGGCCTGTCTATCAATTGAAAGATTTTATTAAGCTAAAAAAAGTTTTTAAACTTGTAACCATAGGTACAAGATTTACATTGATAGTATTATTTAGCATAAGTGATGATTGTTTAATAAGTTTATTATTTTTAACTGTCTTTCTTCATAATACGACTGGCTGAACTTCGGCTAGTTTGTCCATATTTGAAATAGTATGCTTGATTATAGGCTATCCATTAATCAGGTCACAGCGTAAAAGTATTCAGTAAATTAAAACTAGTCATTGTATTTAAAACAATCCCTGATGTTACAGACTTCGCGAAAGGCACCAGACTGATGGACTTGTCAGATAGATTGTGTGTTGGTCTGATAAAGAATCTAATCTCATCAGTCCGGCTGTCCAGCGACTTATTTACCTGATGTATACGCATTTATACTTGTTTACCTGTTGGGTCTGACAGGTTTACCTGTTGGGTCTGACAGGTTTCCTTTCAGTCGGACAGAATTTTCAAGCTTGTCAGACTGAGTCTGGTAGATTTTTTCCCTTCGCTAAGTCTGATGTAAGAATATATAGACGTCATTGAAGTATAGCCTCATAGAATTACATCAAACTCGTATGTAACCATGTATAGACATGTATAGACATCATATAAGCATCGCTTCATGTATCTATGTCATATGAATTATAAATCTTCTGTTCTGTGTTACTCTTTTTGATCACTTTTCATTTACTCATTTAATGGCAATATTATATAGATCATCCATTTATATGTAGTTCAGCCTTATTCAGCCGCTGTCTGTAACGTTCATGATATACACTGATAGTGTTTGTATGTTCTCATAAAAGTTTGGACTCAAAACGATTACAACATTGTAATCTATTTAACAAAAACACTCACAGATTGTGATTGTGTTATTTTTAATGTATAAATTCACTGATTATGAATATTTATGACTTGTTAAGGTCATGAATATTGATGAGGTGATACCAATAATCTATTTTTAGAACCTATGAGACTGTGTTTCATGATTTTAATTTTGTAAAATGACTGATCATCTACATAATGAACAAGGTGACCAAACTAGCAGAGATTTTGCTGTGTATTTTATTGTATAAAATGACCACCTTTACTTTCTAGAATTGTGCTGTTTATGTGTGTATAAAAATATGCACCATTCATGATTTTTTTCTTGGTATAAAATTCATGCATGTATTGTAGTACTATTATATATCTTTTGACTTGAAGAATTCATGTCAACTTGTGTTTGTCATTTTGTATTGGTAGTAAATGCATTCAATGATTGATTCAAATATATCTGCTTACAAGTCACTTTGTTTTCTTTTATAAAGTTGAATTCTATGATAAATTGGTTACAATCCCTGACTGAAGTTATGCCTGGGTTTTTTCTTAATTGTTAAAGCTGAAAAAGTCGCCAAATGCCCCGGACTGTGCGGGTGAGGCTAAGCCACAGTGACAAAAAAAGGGGTGTAAAATGACCCTCGCCCAAAACACACATCGTCCGAAAGCAACTGCCCACTTTCTCACATAAAGAGACATGGTCGGTAGTGTGGCTCAAACTTACAACACTTTATCAGTGATTGTAACATAAGCATTGTAAAGGCAATCTACAGTAAAGAGAATAAAAATAAAGCATCATTTATAAAGTAATTTTAATATAAAGAAAACAAGTTTTTGTTAAACATTACATAAACATTAGACAATGTACAAACATATTTACAAAGATTACAGTATATATCCATATGTTTACATTAATATAACCAACTCAACTGAAGAACATATAAACACAAGGATGAAGGTCGTAAAACTTGAAATCGGGTAGCAAACTCAAATCTCACGTTTTGTCTTTATCTGAGTCTTTTAATGATAAAAGAACACAGATGGTTTATATCATACACTTTTTCTGGCTACATCATACATTTTAATTTTAACCATATTTTCAACCCAATCTGCCAGTATCACTTAAGAGAATGAAATTGTGATTTTAGCTTGGAGACTAATATCAAGTTGTATAACTTTGGAGCCTGGCCCGAGGTTATAAACATACAATCGCTCTCCAAGCTCGAATCATCATAGGAAATACAATAATAATAAAACTTCATAAACCAGACAAAAAATTCCGACCATTTTTCTGACTAAGATGAGATCAACAGTAATAACATATACTCAAACACTGATAATATTGGTGCAAAATAAAATAGCAAAGTCTTAATATGAACACATGAATGTTTATGGTATCGTACATGGAAACAGGAGTCAGTAACGTTGATCAAGTGCAGATTCTGGTTTTAATAAATCGTAGCACTGCATACTGAAAAAAGTGGCGGTTCCAGGCTAGATGGGGCGTAATACAGTATTTAGGAATTGAATGCTATTTTATTGAATGATATTTCATTTTTATCTATGGTTGGGAACTTTAAAAGGGGGACATGTGCACCGGTCCCCCCCCCCCCCAAATCAGCTAGTAAAAACAACTCGAACTTAAATTTTCAAAATTTGAATATTTTCAATTGTTGCATCCTCAAAGACTTGCACCTATCACCAGGAATTCTGATGCAATTGACAGCATAAAGTTCTTCCAAGCTACTCATGTTTCTTATTGCTTCAATACTGACTTCCGTAAGACCACGACACCCCGAAATATTCAAACATTTCAACGAGTCCTGCGTCGCCGACTTACTGCTCGCCAACATCTTGATTCCACGATCCATCACTCGAGTGCAGTAACTGATGTTTAACTCTTCAAGTTGTGAGAGATGAATGGTCATCAGTTCTAGAGAGGCATCAGTCACTTCTGTTCCAGACAAATGTAACGATTTTAAACGATGCAGACGACTGATATTCTTCACAGCAGGTTTTCTGTCCACAGGTGGTGTGATGAGATCTTCGAAACATTTATCATTGAGCCCAGTCGCCCAGCTGACATCAAGTTTATACAGGAGAGGACAGGACGACATACACAAACCGCTGATAGTTGCCCACGAACATTTTGACATAATCAGAGTTTTCAACAATGGAATTCTTTCAAGTAACCACAGAATCTGTTTCTGGGTCATAATCACAGAACTTAAGTTTAGATATTCAGGCTGTCGTCTGACGATTCCCATCAGATGAGTCTGAACAATTCGTTGTTTGCTCAGGTCTATTTTCTTCCACAAGTCCGGATTGATACACCATCTATTCCAAACTCTGCAAACAGCTTGGCACCGCGCCAAATCTCCAGATAACAAAAACGCAAACACTTTCGTCCAGAGTTTCCGAGAAAGAGGGTGCTTCTGTCCATTCATTGTGATAAAGTAATCGTCAGGAGGCGAAATAGGCGCAGGTCGCACGGCAAACTGTGGTTTTATTATCGGTAAGTTACGTTTCTCTATATGCTCGATAAGAGTTCTCTTTAGTTCGTCGTTACTCATTTTTTCAGACGATTTTTTAAGAACAAGATTTACGTCCTCTTTCTTCGGTTCTAAACTAGTCCTGTTAACTTTGTCAGTGCTAAGAGTTGCTGCACCGAGAGTTTTTTGTTTAATATGAATATTCTTCTTTCCTTTCGGACTTTTCCCTTTACTCTTTTCTGGTAAAGGAGTCGATACGTCCATTAGCTCTTCCTCATCATCAAAATCAAACGTACAACGACCAACATTTCTTGGCGTCGTCTGCAAAAAATGAAAACAGACAGAATTAGGTCGGCCAGTTAAGATGAGCATTTATTCAACATTCTCAAGCATGGAATAAAATTCTACTCCTTTTAAAGCTTCATTGAAAACCATCAGAACTAATGTATGCATGATAACAAGCAGATGAAATGAATGGAAGACCAAAAATATGTACAGCAAAATTATTCCAGGGCAAGATTCCAAGGTTGATCAAAAATCATTGACAATTCAATCTTACGATGTAAATAAATCATTCATTTTGGACGTAACAACACCTAAAAACTGGCCAACCGAATAACTGACTATTTCCATTTTTGCTTTAAACTCTAACACACATTAAAGCGATGAAAAGTACTAACGACATAAAACTTTGTATTATATCTGGCAAACTGATACATTTTAGGTAGATATACAGTGTGGCCCTCTCTTGAGCAACAACCTCTCTAATATAACAGCATGATATTTCCCCACTGTACCATATAACCATTAATTTAACCTCTCTAGTGCAACAACCTCTCAACATCAACAACATAATTTTGCTCCTCCCAAAGGGTGTTGCTTTGGAGAGGTTGTACTGTAGTCTACACAGAGAATCTTCAGGAATCTATGACCATTACACAGATTAGTGTATCATGCCACAAGTTCGTGTCTATTTTCTGATACACAATATTCACCAACATAATTTTTATGATTTATTTTATAAAACATTTTTATCACAAACATTAGATTAGAACATGTGCTAGTTAAAGTCAGCATTAAATGTGCTGTTAACATGAAACAGTGAAACTAAAAACTAGCTTAATCAGGGGTGTCAATAGAGTCAAATTAAAAATCCTGAAAATAATAGGCGGATGACCATTTTTGCCAAACAAGAGGCCTTCAACCACATTGTTTCCATATATCGTATCAAAGAAATATTTCAGAGCAGATTAAATTGAACATAACTTTGCCATTTCCTGAGATATTTTTATCAAATAACTTCTATTTTGCTCAGAAATCATAGCTCTTTCAGGACAGACATATCTGGAATATTGTCACCCCTGGTAATGTTATCAATCAAGTCAGCTGAAAAATCCAACATGTACACAGTTGAAATTCCCTTATCCAAACATTTCTTAACCAAACACGTCATCGCTGGTCATGGTATTTTTATCACATATTTAATGCTAAAATACTCTTTAATCTAGAACCATCATCATGATTTCTGCTTCTCCCTAAGGGCGTTACTTTGGAGAGATTGCACGGTACTAAATTCTTCCATATTCCTAATTCTGTTTAATGATGAATCTTAATGCCTTACAAAACATTGGTCAAATATGAACCAAGAAACATCAATGATTATCAGTACGGTCTACCCTGTATACGAAGATCACCCTTGTGATCTTTCTTGATAAGTTGTGGGACGTAATTAGCAACAATTTGATACAGTAATGATGCATCACTGTGACTAAATATGACAGAACATTAAACATTAGTTTCAGTAAAAAGTTGAACATTTGAGTTATTTTCTCAACTCTGTTATTATAAATAAGAAACATTTCAACAAAAAACAGAACATGTGGGTTAGATGAATACGTATTATGAACAAATTATCAACAGAATTACATGGAAGTGTAAAACATTACACTTCTTATCCAAAAGTTGAATATCTATTTTCTGACCTGTAAAACAAACCATGCACCATGTTCAGTATAAGAGAAACTTAATGTGTTTCAACTACATAGTGTACCACAGCTTCAAGAATCACAATTTACAAGCAAGAACTGAACTAGAAATACATAGCTAACCTCTGATCTCAATGTTATTACTAACAAAGTCAAGGTTATTATTATCAAAGTCAAGGTCATTATTAGCAAAGTCAAGGTCATTATTATCAAAGTTAAGGTCATTACTAACAAAATTATGAATGAAGAATAATCACAACAAAAATATTGAGCAAACTCTGCAAAAATATTCAAACAAAATTAATATGTGAATGTCACACTAGTACTCAAAAGTAAAATGATTCAAGTAATCATTTTGTTGCAGACAGTAGGGTCCAAATATTGTTGAATGCTGTGCAGAGTTGACACATTAAAATGTGAACAAAGGGGCAGAGTAAACAGAAAACATTAAGATATTGGGACGAGTTAACACATCATATTCAGATACTGGGAGGAGTTAACACATCATATTCAGATATTGGGAGGAGTTAACATACCACATTCAAACGATATTGGGCGGAGTTAACACATCATATTCAGATATTGGGCGGAGTTAACATTCCTCATTCAGATACTGGGAGGAGTTAACACATCACATTAGAATACCAGATGGAGTGGACTCATCACATACACACAAATCAACTACAGGTTATTATTACTAATGGTACCAATTTTTTCAAGCTATGAGATTTAACAAATCGCAGCCATGGCAAAAAAGACCATTTGAATATTCAATTGTGACCCATTGAGCAATACTACAGAAAGACGAGTTTGCAGTTAAAGTATTCTTCAAGCTAGTTATACTTGCAATCAGCACATAGATAGACAAACTATTCACACAGTACAACTATAAACACCTATTTTTATCCCTGAGTCAAACAAGAGCGCCACAAGCGGTGCCAACGCTCATCTGTTCACCGCCCTCAGTGAGATCTATCCACCTATGTAGTTGCTACCTCCTGTAGTTTCTGAATTATGAGCTACAATTAAGTTTTTGCACAGATGCAGTGATCACAACAGCTTGACTTTTTTTTTTTGAAAATAGCCGAGCTAAAAAACGGTATTTTCAAGTTTTGATATGACTAAATCCGAACTAATCAAACAACAACAGACTGACACAAAGATGAGTTTGAGTTAGATGATCAAAGTATACAACACTGAATGAATTACTTTAAAATGAACACAACATATAAAACTGCACCACCTGTTTGGCAGGTTAAATTGTACATGAATATCAGTAATAAAATGAACTTAACAATAAATATTTCTCTGTGGCATTCAAGACACAATGCTGGTTCATGCTAAGGTACTAAATATCTTGGATTACAACAAATTATGCAGTATTGTCGGTACACAATTTCCTTAACTGACAATAAAGCAAAAATTAACAGTTAATAAAATCAAGCATTCAGATAGAACAAAGCATAATTAATAGAAATAATTCATACAAAGTCCAAAAATCTAAGAGGTCTAAATACCTCTCTCTTAGAACGTTTGGTTTGAACATCAGGTGTGGATGTTTTTTGTGACTTTTTCTGTGAAGATTTTGCCATACTGGTTCCAGTTTTGGAAGATTTCTGAGTTTTGCTGGGTACCAAAGACACATTTCTTTTCTGGAAATGAAATAAACGTAAGATTTGAAAAATGTCATGGATGTGATGAAACAGTATGTGATTATCTAAGATCAGAATTGACCTGACTTCAAATCACTGTAACCTCTCACTGATAGAGTGTCGTGGGTTAGAGCCCCGCTACCGACCATGTCTCTTTATGTGAGAAAGTAGACATTTGCTTACAGAGGATGGGAGTCTAGTACTGGTTCTTCCCAGGAACGATGGTTGGTTAACTGCCTGCCTCATATGACTCTTGACTGTTGAAAAGGGGCGTAAAACTCAAACAAACTACCAATAACAAGAAACATACTGCTTCCAGTGTTTAACTCCATGGAAACAGGGTCACATGACTGACTTACAGTATCCAAGTACCTTCAAATGTATCAATACAAACAATGAAGTTATTTAAATCAGAATTAAGGATTTAACAAAATTTTCTGTTCACTACCTTTTTAAAAGGTTCCTCTTGTAATGGTGAACCACTTCGCTTGACACTTGTCACCTCACCCGATCCATTACCGACTGTTGTACTCTCAAATGGTTCCAGTTTCATTTGGTCTTCAGACTTCACGTTGCTGGGTTCCAGTGTCTGAATAAAAAAATCATTATTAACCAAAAAACTATACTTCAAGTTCTTAAAAATGCAAAAATGATATCAGGTTAATCTTATTACCTTAAAGGACAAAAAAATACTATTTCATTACTGAAATGATATCAAAATGACCTTGACACTAAAATAACATTGACAGTAAATCAACTTGACACTAAAATGAACTGGACACTAAAATAACATGACATTAAAATGAACTGGACACTAAAATAGCATGACATTAAAATGAACTTGACACTAAAATAGCATGACATTAAAATGAATTCGACACTAAAATGGCACGGACACAAAAATGACCTTGACACTAAATATGATATTGACACTAAAATGACATTGACAGTACTTACTGCTGGTTTCACATTGCTAGGTTCAGTATCGCTGAGTGGTTCTAACTTGGTTGGTTTAATATCAAAATCACTAAATCCAACACTGGGTGAAAGTTTAGGCTGAAAGGTTGAATTTTAACAAGTCAAAATTAAGCAAATACCTAACAAAATAATATTTTACCACCTTACAAAGGTGAATAAGACAAAAGTGAACAATGTTTGTTTAAACCTGATAAAAAATTTTTGTCTACACACAGTCAAACCTGTGAATTAAGGCCATCCTTATGGACAGGTGGCCTTTATTCAGAGGTTTTATTGTTCTAAATAATTAATAACAGTTGTTAAAAGAATGGCCTTTATTCACATGGTGGCCTTTATTAACAGGAGGCTGCTAACACAGATTGGACCATATGAGAATTACATTCAAATCTCTACACAAGACTTTCTCAGATTGGATGCATAAATCAATCAAACAAAATACGATAAAATAATACAGACATTGTAAGGGTCACAAAATAAAACAAATTACTGTTTTGCATGCAGCACTTCAGATCAGAAATGTGTGCATACTACATGCAGGTTTACAGAATATCAGGCAATACATAATACAGTGTAACCTCCATGAATGGTCACTTCCGAACAACAGCACCCTCCCTGATACAGCCAGTATACTAGCAACCCAAATTGATGTTTTAACTCTATTTTTTTCACCAAAATTCACATCCTTTAAACAGTCATTTTGTCCTCCAATTAGTGACTGTTGTAGGGAGGTTGTACTGTATACTCAGTATACATGTATGACAACATTAACCTAAATCATGGAATTTACAACAAATATTACACCCAGAGCCCTTTCAATCAGTTCCTGCCATACTGACTGTCCCTTTAACAAAAAACTTCCAGGCAGGATAAGAAAATCCAGTTACAATCTAAAGTACAGTCAAACCTGTAAAAACAGGCCACCCTAGGGAAAGACATAATGTGGTCTTTATTGACAGAATTCGAGGACCCAGCGCAACACTGTCGTAACTTGTTCTTATTTCAATATATGAGTTACAACACTGTTGTGTTGAACCCTCAAGATGGCTTTTATTATGAGTTCATTTTGTTCTAATAATTAATGACGGTTTCTTAAAGAATGGCCTTTAATCACAGGGTGCCCAGTATTCAGAGGTGGCCCCCTAGACAGGTTTGACTGTTATAAATGTACGGGGCAAGCAATGCACATACCATCAAAGCATGTTTACTATCGAGCGCTTGATTCACTGTGACCCTTTTCCCTTCCGTAACCATGACCTCCATGTCCCCTGCAGCAGGGCTCTGGGGCTGTGGTGGAGGGGACACTGACAGCGGGGGTGGTGTGCAGGCTGTGCTAGGTCTCCAGCCCCCTTTGAACACTCTCGTCTGAGATAGAAAAACAAACATGACAACAACTTGACAATAAAAGGACGAACAGACTTGTACAGCATGCAATAAAATCAAACAGATGCGGAAAAAATCCAAATATTTCAATAATGAGTCATCTACCCATAACAAACACAATATTTATTTTCAAACTTAAAGATATACGAAGTTTAATAGAAAACATTGATGAGTAGGTAAATAAACTCACAAATATTTTTTTCTGGCTATCTCTTGAAGTTACACTTAGTACATTATAACATTCAGTGGACAACATATACAATATTTTATCAATACTGTACAGACAGGTATAAAATATGACAAGGTGTGTTTACTGTGAATAGATTTGAACCAAAATATCATATTATTTACCACAAGCTTTCCCTCTTTTCCGGCAAAGCAACATTTTGAGCATTTCCAAGAATTTGGCAAATCTTCGTTCAAAATTCCTTCATTCTTAAAATTCTCATTATTTCTCTGAAGGCATGCTGGATGCACGATCTCCCAGCAAAGACCGCATTCCATCAATGACGTCGAGAATTCCTCAGCATCATCATCGGAGGCTCCGTCAGTCTTCACTGGGATCTCGATCGGGCAAACCTGCTGATTGCATTGCAAACAGGAAATTCCTTTTGGAAGAATTGGCTAAAAATCATAAAAATATCATATTATATTAAACAGTTTACAAACATTGTAAATATATCATTATACAGTAAACCACGTAAAACCAGACCCTTTCCAGACTGGGCCAAAAGTCCAGTTTTCAGAGAATTCTGGTTTATACAGAACTTTTGATAAATCCGAAAATGGGACTTGGAAAATTGTCTAATTTTCAGGGAATTCTGGTTTTAAGGTGTTTTACTGTATATTCCAAAGTATACATAAATTCATTTCACTGTTCAATGGTAATAATTAGGAAATTTGGACATTTGTAAAATATCAAAGAATGGTAACAGCCATACAATCATTGATAATTTAAATAGTTAACAATCCATCTCTGGCCAGCAAACAAGTATGAACAATTAAATACGAATGAACGGATTAAATTTCCCTGACACTTAGTGAATGATAAAATGAAGTTTTTTTATTAGAGAGACATCAACATACAAGAGTAACTTATAACTTACTGCCAGACATTGTCGGGAAATACAGGATTGTTTGGCACGACCCGGTCCCCCGTATTTCCTCATGTCCTTACAGAAGTTACATTCCATGCAATCATCACGAGTGCACGGTTCACATCTCTTACACCGGACTCGACGATGTCGGTTACCCGATGCGGTTTTTCCACCAGCAGATCTCACTTTCGGTGCACAATGGGTTCCGAGTAATTTAGCAGTCTTCACTTTTTGCTTTAATTTGATCAATTTCTGGAAAAAACAATCAAATTTTAATATTCACTACTCTATAAGAGATACGTATTGTCATAAAACAATAGAACAAGTTTCACATTATCTTAGAATGCATTAAATAATAAATTACTACGATGACGTCATTCTTTTGTTTTTCAGTACCGTATCCTTAATATGGTACATGTTATACCAGATTTGATAGCCATCCAATATTAATGTATTAGTACAACATTAAGTTGTATATTTTATAAAGGTGTTAAGTTCTATGGCAATTTTGAAAAACACAGCACGAGAAACTCAGGCACCAGATATAGTTTTATTAAAGAGGCAATCCTTGGTTGTAGACAACGTTATAAATCAACCGAATATTATATTTTCCTATAAGTTCACAACAAAATATAAATAATGATACTAAATTAAATACTTTATCAGAAATTTCAGAGTTAGCAACAAAATGTGAAATCTAACACGATAAAAGTTTACATAGATAGAACTGTACAAAGATAGATGCATATATTGTACTCACTTTCGTTGCTTTAGTCCACTCTAGTACAGGTTCACCAGTAATTGCAAGTTCTGGATTATCTCTCATGTGTTCCTGAATCAGGCGCTACAAAACATACAACATAGATATTGATTATTGAATACACATTTAACGTCCTACATTACAGTAAAGTTTTCTCAAACATGCAACAAAATACATAGTTCATTCAACCAGGCTAAACTGCCTGAAACCAAAATGACCACAGCAACATAAAACTGACTGACATTGACTGACTGACTGACTGACTGACTGACAGTGACTGACTGACTGACTGATTGTGACTGACTGACAGTGACTGACTAACTGACTGACATTGACTGACTGACAGTGACAGTGACTGACTGATAGCGACTAACTGACTAACACTGACTGACTGACAGTGACTAACAGTGACTGACTATGAATGTGATTGACTATGACTGTGGCTGACTGAATGAAATATCTGACCAGGAAACTTGAAAATTAAACAAACCCAACTTTGTGAAGAAAATATTTTTATTCCTTGTCTGACTACCAACCAGGTAATGAAATGTTATGCAGAGAGCTAATGGAAGGTCAGAGGTTCTATTGTAAACCTGGAAAAGTTTCTAAATGACCCTGATTGTTGTTGAAACATAAAACCCCAGAAAACTTGACAGCCAACTGATAGGGGACATGGTACAAATATTTCATAAGAGGTTTGCAGATACAGTACAACCTCTCCAGAGTGGCCATCTCTTGAGTAACAATCTCCCTTCCACTCAACAACAGCATGATTTTTTCCCGCTACATGACTTAACTACTAATTCAACCTCTATAGAGCAACAATTTCTCAACAACAACATCATTTTCCTACTTCCAAAGGGTGTTGCTTTGGAGAGGTTGTACTGTATAATGAAACGTATATATTCACATATGACTTTTACGTAAGTACAAGTTATCTTAAAGTCCCATAAGCATATAAATTTATCGGTCGTAATAGTTTCTGTTTGTTCTATAACAGAGGAATCCTCTGTATTTACCTCCCGCGCATACTTTATAGCAAGAAAAAATGTTTCCAAAACCAATATCGTATATTTTTCAATATCATTGAAATAAATACTATTTATAGAACAGCTGTGTTTCCCACAGTCAAGTTATGCACACGTCGTATTTAGTGACGTCACATGCTCTACATATTTCAAGTTTACAAAAGCAAAAATCACAGTGAAATGAATGTTTTTAGAAGAAAAAGGGCTCGTTTCGTCGGTAATAATTATCTTCGGATAATATCAGCAATTGTTTGTTTTTTGCATATATTTTTTACAGCAAAAAGCTAATGGGACTTTAAGTAAGATAATGAAGGAATATCCGGGTCCATAAGAATAAAATGTAATTCTTACTTTAACTTCATTTATCACAGTCTCTGGATCAATCAGATCCTTAGGGATCCCTTTCTTGCTTGCTGGAAGACTTTCAACCCAAGCTACAACTTCTATCAACCCTTCAAGCTCGTATTTAGTCAAATGTACATATTTGGTTTTACGTTTCACTGGACTTTTGTACGGCACTTTGGGCGTCTCTGTTTTCTCAACCGCTTTCAGATCTAACGAGTTTGAACTTTCGGATGAAGATTTTCTTCCTGTTCTGCGTTGTGTAGAAGCTTGACCAGGTGATCTGGTTGGTCCAGAAGCAACACTGTCGTCGTCACTGGAAGATTTTCTCCGAGGTGATGTATCATCAATCCTTGTCAAGGACACGGACAGACGTTTGTTTAACTTTTCTTCAAGCATATCAAAGCTGGGCGAGTCCATCTAGAAAATAGAACAAATATGTCTGATTCATTCAGCTACAGCTAAACCCTCCACATTAACGTTTAGAATGTTTGTTACGCTAAACTACAGTTAACCTGTGAACAAAGGCCACCCTTGAGAAAGACAAAATAAGGCCTTCATTGACAGGTGGCCTTTCTTCAAAGGTCATTTTGTTGCAAAAACTGAATGAAAACATTTAAAACAATGAACTTTATTCACAGGGTGGACTTTATTTGACACTGGCTGCTCAGGCAGGTTTATCTGTATAGTTACAATTGTTAACTGATCTCACCTTGGTTGAAATAACTTCAAGGTCATCATTAAGTTGTGGTTTTTCAAGGTAGGTAACTCCTGTCAGAGAATGAACATAGCGTTCTAACACATACCAGTTGATTTCAGCGTAAAATGGGTAGCGGAATTTCATTGGTACCTGAAACATCAAAATGTATACTTAAATTTACCGAGTTAACATACAAAATTGCAAATGTAAAAAATAGAAGCATCTTATAAGGTCACATTTTACCTTAGGATCATACAATACATGTAAAACAAAATATATATATGTAGGTTTAGAGTGAAGCACATAACTCTAAGACTTAGTAAGCATGTATACCTAATTCATGCTCAGATAGGGAAACTTAATTCATGCTCAGGGAGAGACACCTTACCAATGCTCAGTGCAGGGTTTAAGATGGACTTTCATCAACAATCATATTAGCATCTGGTTATTATGTGAGAATAAGAAAAGGTTAACATTTTCATATTGTATTCTTAGATAAAACATGAACAAAGGGAGACAACTCACATGTGTTTTATCTTCTATTCCAGCCACTTTCAGCTGATTCACCATGTTAAAACTGTGCAGGAAGTTACCTCCAAACACCAGAGAATCTTTAGGGGTATACACAGCATGAATCCATCCTAAATAGAGAGAAAAAACATGATTATATGGTAGAACTTGATTAAACAGTTTTAAAATATGTATAAGAATTAGTAAATTATACCAGCAATTTTTTCCTTCTTTGTTTAGGTCCGCTAAACAGACCATTCCCAATAGCATTTGAGCTTAAATTTTTCCCAAATGTAAATGGAGTTATTCCCAATGAACATTTAAAAAAAAGATTTTCAAAATCAAATTAAAAATCCTGAAAATCATATGCAGCTGACCATTTTTACCAAACAAGGTCTACAACCAGATTGTTTCCATATTTAGCTCAGTTTGTAATAAAGAAAATCCTTCAGAACAGATTAAATAGACCAGAACTTGCCATTTCTTGAGATATTTTCATCAAATAACTTCTATTTTGTTCAGAAATCATAGCTCTTTCAGGACGGATAAATCTGGAATTCTTTTGTCACCCCTGTTCCTAATGATAAGAGTAACTACCTACCTGATGGAATGATGAATGTATTTCCAGCAACAAGATGTAACATCTGACATTCTTCTATAGAATCGGCCAGGAAAGCATCGCCTTGTTTACCTGATAGCACCCAGTGTTCATACTTAGCCAAGTTTTTATCAGTGGGAGGAATCAACCAAAATACCTGTATAAACAACAAATGTTTGTGAAACAAAAAATTTACTTACATGTATAAAATATCAAGAGACTTGAATTCGAAGTATGTGCAATTTTTTAATATATTAGACAGACAAAAATCGGGGCTTCGATGTAAGTGGGATTTCGATATAAACAAGTTAGGTATATTGAATTTCGACTGTACCATTCTGAGAAATTTATCTTTAAGTAATTTCAATAATATGTCACCTTCTCTCCATGCAGAATATGATACCAGACGGAAGTACCACCAAAATCTATGTGAAAGTCAGTATAACATCCGGCCACACTCATCAAACAATATCTGAAGATATAAATATACCATCATAGATAATCCACATAAATTAGAAAAATATGTTTTATGCTGAGAATTTATCATGGTTATAATATCCAAAGGAATGCTGCCTATGTCTTTAACAACCTTTCAGTCATACATGTAAATAATAATAAATTAATGGAAAGCTGTTGACCTTAAAATGTCTCATTTATTACATAAAATATGTATCATTCTCTCATATTGTTTATGGAAGTCTACTTCCACAAAGGGCTTTGAAAGTGATACAAAAACGGATTTTGTTACAGTAGGTTTAGCACCACTTTTCAATGATATTTCAATTGAATATACATGTATACAGTGGCCGGTTCCCTGGATTATTTTTAACCATTACTAATTTACCATCTCATAAATATATGGCAACCTCTCCAATTATGGAGGAAATTCCAACAAACTTTCATAGCAGGGAATGACATATATAAATTGAACAAAAATGAAATATTTCACTGGAATACATGCAAATCATCTTACTTCTGTACTTTAGGATATTTCATTTTATCAATAGCATTAGTAGATTCTGTCTGACAGTCTTTTAAATGTTGTGGCCATGCTGTGTCCACCCAATCTACTTCACGTACCTACAATATATACAATCATGTGGAATGACAAAATGTTTATCATACATATATATACCTTAACACAATTACAGCTACAGCAAATTTGTTTGTTTATTTGAGTTTTACGCCCATTTTCAACAGTCAGAGTCATATGAGGCGGACAGTTCATCTAACCATCATTTCTGGGAAGAACCAGTACTAGACTCCCATCCTCAGTAAGCAACTTTCTACTTTCTTACATAAAGAGACATGGTCGGTAGAGGGCCTCTACCCCACGATCCTCTATCAGTGAGAGGTTACAGTGATTTGAAGTCAGCGACCTTAACCACTTGACCAAAGAGGTGGGGAGCAACTTAGTAATATTTGCTTACAGGTAATTCAACTACCACAACATTGATTGTAGTTATGTGATTCTTTTCCCTTTTATGGAATTTAATATAGCACAAACAGTCAGGGTTCAGTTGGCGACTGTTTTGGCATAAACAATGGAGGAGGATGCCAGATGTACACTTGTGTAGAACCATTGAATGATCTGTCATAACTTAGCTGGAGAGCTTCCTCATATGTGAAATATGGTCCCAAGGAAGGTTTGAACTCACAGTAGCCAGGAGCTAATTGTAACAAGTCAGAGACATTAACCACTGGACCTTGGTGGCCTGTGTCATTTATAGAATGATTTAAATTACCACAGTGCTACTAACATACTGACAAGGACTTGGGTCTTGATTTTTATATCCTTTGAGAAAGTATGTACATAAATAATTATATCAAACTGTATGAAAAAAAAAAAAGTTTACCAGATTAGGTGATTCCACATAGTTTTCTAATTTGGTGTGACTAAATTCTAGACTAATCACATTGAGCAGCCGATCTCGATTTATCTCCTCGTAGTATCTCGTCCACTCCTTCATCGTCATTTCTAAACCTTTCTGTGTATTAACATCCATAACATCCAACATTCGTCTAGAACCTGCGAGAATATCAAATAATAACATAGTCATCTAGAACCTGCGAGAATATCAAATAATAACATAGTCGTCTAGAACCTGTGAGAATATCAAATAATAACATAGTCGTCTAGAACCTGCGAGAATATCAAATAATAACATAGTCGTCTAGAACCTGCGAGAATATCAAATAATAACATAGTGGTCTAGAACCTGCGAGAATATCAAATAATAACATAGTCGTCTAGAACCTGCGAGAATATCAAATAATAACATAGTCATAATATAGATAATTAGCTATCATTAAAAATTGTGGAGAATTTATTCAAATATTAACCAGATACAAGTATATGACAATCGTTTTATCAAAGAGATCTATAGGATACTCACCGACACAAGCTTTCACATCGCTAACCTTGAAGTTATCACTGGGTACTCTAAAATACAAATCAAAACAAAATATTTAATATGTTGTTGATGTTTGAGCATTTGTAGAAAATGTACTTAATAAAGATATTTGCACAACTTAACTAGAAGACAAGTGTTTTTGAAACACGGATGCCCATGTGACCTTGACCTTCATCATACTGACCTCAAAATCAATAGGGGTCATCTACATGTGATGACCAACCACACAACCAAATCTGAAGAGCTAAGGCCAAATTGTTCTTTAGTCATTGGTCGGACAAGATTTAGTTAAGGACCGACAATCCGACTGAACGGACCTTCCCTCTGACTGACCGACCGATATGTGCGAAGCAGTATATATATACGCTTTTCTTCGAAAGGAGGCGTAAATATTATAATTGTGTACCATTCAAACAAGTTGGGATCTCAACAGTGTAGTATGTCAAATATGTCTGACTGCAAAAAAAGTTAGTCCAGTACTAGGACAAAAATATAAATAATAACAAAGATGTAAGGATACTTATGATCTGATAAAAAAGGACTTTCATTAACAACACAGAATTAGTTCAGTACTTCTTGAAAACACATTGAACTAAACACACAATAAGAGAAATACCAAGGAAACCAGTCACCTTGGTAACAGATAAATGTGGTAACCATGGTTACAGATTAACATACATACCTGAGGCCAAGCCCAGTTTTCTCCATAAATATGATTGGATATTGAAGTCCATTCTCCTGTAGGTAACGCAAATTGAATTCTGAAATAAGAAAGTGTGTCCTTAATATATTGTAACCCTCGAGAAGCAAACAAAAGTACAGAAGCATGCCACCCCTAGCAGTGTCTGACATATAAGTTTACAAACTATTCCTATCATATAAAAATAATTCAAAATTTCACATCTTGAAGATTTAAAGAGTTAAATAGTGAAAAAAAAACACAAAAAACATATTTCATTATAAGAACTTTGAATGGATTAGTGTGTTAAACACAAAGGTCACAACGGCCCACAAGGCGACAACCTAGTACTGGCGCCAAGTTAACCTATGGTCTACACCTCAATAACCCTGGCTAATGAATTGATGTGATATAATATCCCTATAAAATCATGTACCTTCTCCATGCAGTTTCTTAACATAATCTTTGTTGTATTTATCAGATGCTAACTTGTCTTCAATCTTGTACAAACGTTTCCCTTCAATATCATCATCATCCAACTCATGATCTGTATAAGTCTTCCTTTCCTTGACACGCTGAAAATAGACATCCTTCATATACATTTTGTGAAGTCTCCAAATTTAGCCACAGGTCTGAAGACTGAGACCGTCCAAATCACTGCCAGTCCAGTACAAATTGATAGATCAACAGACTGATGGTCCGGTGATATTTTGAGTTGATATATTGTCTAAAATGCATAACTGAGTCCCCAAGTACTTATGTTTCACAAATATATAATTAAGAATTTCTGTTTATTATTCTAATACCATCAATCCAAATGTATCGAACTAAGTTATACTGGTTACATCACATCAGATCTAACAAAAGTTTGTAACCTTCATTATTTGATTTACTTAAATTTATAGAACTCAGGTCACCCAAATTACAGATAGCCCAACGGGATACCAAGCTTGGAAACCTAGGTAGTCCTTGGAGAAAATAGGTAGCCTCGGGCTAACAGACTACTGTTAGTGTTAAGCCCTACCATCATATTAAACATATTAATATAAGTAAGAAATATACTTTCATAAATATTGTAGAAACAAATTTTATCATGCAAAACAGGTAAAGAATCGGTCTGAAGTTATTCGGTTTGGTAAAATTTGTGCCTCTACAAGACCAAATGTCAAGTCAATGAAAGTTTTTCATGAAGACTGTTTGTAGATAGTTAACAACTAAATTTCATATAACAGAAACAAACTGCAAAGGGCAACAACTCCTGAAGTATGCAAACTTAATAAACCATGCCATTTCAAGACTGCAGATACAAGTATTAACATACTGTTATAAAGAATTTGTTTGAGCAAACCATGATATTTTCAGCTCACTTGAACAACAATAATCAACTGTATATAAACATTTTAGGTAAAAAATGTCTTCAATTCAAGAGCAGGTAACAAGAAAACAGTACATGATACCAACAATTATTGAAAGATGACTGAAATTAAATGTATGGATCAATTAGTATTCCCTGCCATTAGAATTCAAGGCATATCAACTAATTAAAAACATGAAAGACGTCTTATGTTGGCAAAGAACATTTTAGGCTTCAGAAACAAGCAACTGAAAGTACATACCAACATCACACTCTGTATAGAAAACCCTGTGCATCTAGCTAACACACAACGTTTAACGATCTTATACCGAATTCCTTGATTAGCACTATTAGTCTTTACTACCCTTTTTTCATGCCCATTCCTCTTTTTTGAGCTTTTATTAGTTTTTGTAACTTTTTCTTCTTCAAGTACTGAACCACAGACCTTATTTTCAATAGTTTCACTATCATCATCATTCCCTAGATTAACCTTATCAAGACCAGTTTCAATTTCAATCTCAGCACATTTCATCTCCAAGAAATCCTTATTCTTTTCATTCCTAGTATCCTCAGCATCCTTAAGTTCAGATATTTCATCAGCACATTTAGATTTCATATTATCTAATGGGGCTTTAATGCCATCATGCATTTTTCTTTCTGAATCCATATCCCTCTTCATATCATTAAAGTCATGTTTTATCTCATCCGCATTTCCTTCATATTTGTTTGTTGCATTTTCAGTCAAGTTTAAAGACAAAATTCCATCTAGCAAAACATAGTTATAACTAACTTCATTCGAGGAAACATCTACAGCCATTTTATTATTGCTTACATTTGTCAAAATATCACTGCAATAAGATTCAGCCTTTCCAATCTCACATGTTTTTCTGCCAGTCAAATTGGTAGAAATATAAGGGGGTAAGTTTGAACTTTTGACATGAGAAATACTGACACAACCATCAACATTTTCATTATCACTTTCTTTACTCTCTTCTGGTTCCTTATCACCTATACCATGAATACATTTGAAATCAATAGTTTCACTTTGTTTGGAACCCGGCGTACAGAGATCTTTTTTTGGAAGTTGGAATTTTTCCGAAATAGGAGAAATGTTGTCCAGGCATCTCCAAGAGAACCAATCAGAGTCGGATGAGGAGGCAGTGTCCTGACACAGAGATGGGTGTGTATCATTGCTGATTAGAGCAGAATGACTAGTAGCCTGACGCGCTATTGCTTGATTAGGCTGCCATTGCTTTTTACCATATAAGGAATTGTACAGAAAACTGTTACGGTACAAAGGCATTAAGTTAGGCTCCGAGTGTAGAGGAGATATTGAAATCTGTTGAAATCTGGAAGGTCTCTTAAAGATTGTCTGACTTTTAACAAAAGAATGGAATTCATTATCATACAAATAACTCTTGTTTTTATTTATACACTGAAATAAAGAAGTGTTAATACTTGGAGTGATAACAGGAATGTCTAAAATGCCTCTGTCATGATCACTACCAGGAAACTGGGAATTAATGAACATGTTCAGTGCATCAGTAGAACTCAAAGTACATCTGTCCTCAATGAAGGAAATGACTTCCTTTTCTGATGTATAACTGTCTGGTTTGTTAATGCTTTGAAATGAGTGGGTGTTCACACTTTTTACAATCACTGGATTGTCAATGACATCTCCATCACACTCAAAGGTTTGGCTGTCATTCTTGATTAAGTTCACTGGAAAATTAACCAAGACTTCTTCTTTTACTGATCTTGAGCAATTAGTACCTTCAGAGTCATGATGGTTTTCATTTCTTGCATTACCATCATTCATCTTCTCCAATTCAATAACATGATCTCCAGCACTTTGTGGATGCTCACTAACAATATTTTTGTTAGTTATAGCTTCATATTCAAGCACACTTAAATCTGGTAATTCAGGTTTAACATCAATCAACACAGAAGCATATGTACAACCCATGTTACTATCCTCAACTAAGTTATCAACCTTAGAGCCGACTTTTTCAGAATTATATTCTTCCAAATCTTCCACATTAGCAAAACCATCGTCAGGCTCTTCCATGCTTGAATTGATTCCATATGAACTCAATTCAAAAGTTTTAACCTCAAGAGTTTCGTCATTTTCAATCACTATTTCAAACTTGTCATCAACTTCCCTCTTTATGTCAGTATCAGATTCGTCTCCTTTACAATACTGAACATGTTTTGCATATCCACCTCTAGTATCAATCACTTCCTTCTCAGAATTAAAGCAATCCATTACTTAATACAACCTTAGCAATATTTTTTAGAAGAAAAAAAATTATGACAACGTCATCAGTAGAAACATGAAATAACTGTGCATATACATCCAATACAGTCAAATTGTTGTAACATTAGTAATGCTAAAATTACAAAACTTCAATCTATAAGCTTTTAGTGTTATCCTGGACACGTGGTTACAACTCATCTCTATAGCAACACATTCAAATTTAACAAAACTGATCCTAAACATTTCAACAATGCACCTGACTTTAAGATCAGTTTTAAGTATCTTTGAATATATTCATAAAACAGGAAATAGTAGATTTATTGATCTCAAAAAGAGACAAATTAAGGTAAACTTTTATGTTAAAAACATAAAGTGACATTGAATCTTTCCGCAACATTATGTGAGTGATAGAGTCCTCAGGCAGAACACATAAATAATTATACTGACTGAATAACCATCATAAATGTTTGAGGGCATTCAATCTAATATACATACAAGTTGTCCACTCATTTAGATTTAACCATCGAAATTTTAAACAAACAAAATACATCACATCCTGATGAAATGAGAAGTTGGATTACATTTGTCATTATGTATTACGTTTTTTAATTTGGATCCCCAAACTGTTGACGTATTAACTGGAGGCTGAATGAGAGTTCCTTGACATGCACATGCATTTCAATGAATAATTCATTCATGTCAGATGTAACATACTTGGACGAAAAAAAATCTAAGGATTATTTCATAAACGCTTCAATTGTTTAAGAATAAAAAAGACATCTGCATCTGCAACCAAATGTATGAATATTGGTTTACTGTTTAATTTGTAAAGTGATTGTATAAAACTTTGGTTAAATTTGATAAGAAATGATTTCCAGTAAGATTCATCATTCAAGATTTTCAGTTTGTCTATATTTACTCGTCTGAATTGTTGAGGTCATCTAACATTTGGTACAACAAGAGTATAGCCATTTTGCCTCTGGTGAACATTTGGTTAACTTCTTAACCAAATCTAAACTTCAAAACATTGGTTAATACATTTAACGAATGTTTATACAATTTGGTGAATGTCAAATTATCTTAAATTTAGCAGAAACTGTTTCCGGACCCCCATATTTAAAACACCGTGTATACGTACTTCAAAATATTTTAACATCAGACGAAACATTGCAGTAGTAGTAACTGTATGCTTCAAGTCCAAATTTGGGCAGACTATTTTTTATCCTCTGTCGATCAAACAATGCACGGCCTTTGTTCTTTTATGAATACCCGTTCCGTACATCAGTTTTATTACATACCGCCAGGCGTGTGAACAATACTCCCCCACGGCTCGCCAGGCGTGATATACATGACGGGAGTATCGCTAAAGCACGGAATCAGACATATTCCAATAACCATATAGTGCTAACGGATTTTTTTTTGTCATTTACGTATTTCATTGAACGTCTAGAGCAAACCACGAGTACTGAGGAATCTTAGCCATTACATTAGACAATATTGGATAGCACAGTCTATTTGATTTCTTCATTACTAAATGTTTTCAAACTGTATTGCCCATATCTATCATAAGATGCGTTAATACTAAATAGTTCCGCTGATTCGCTACGAGCAAAATTCCGCTAAAGCTAAAGATGCCTGACTCAGCTGACACATCAAGAATGGCACAAATAAACATTCATTCAGCTGCCTATTTCTACAAGAATATTCCCGAATTTAACCCGGACTGATTTTTTAAATGTTACAGACCAATGACGTTCAAGATGACACTAATTATTACCTCTTAATAGTCTCACCCTTCAATAAAGAGCAATACTGATCTTCCGAAAAGGTAAGGAACGAATTTTGTAACACAAATAGTAAATAATTTCACTCCCAACGGTTAGTACGACCTTTGCTATGTACTGACCTATGCGATCGATATATGCAAAGTGATCTTATTTTAAACATAGGCACTCGATTCCGTGATTTTTATACGTTTACAGACGTTATTTTTCAATTTCACCCATCAAACAACGCAAATCTGTCGAAAGAAAAATCTTCAATGTTTCCCTTATTGAGTGTTTTTTTTACACACTCAATAAGGGAAAACAATTAAGATTTTTCTTTCGACATATTTGCGTTGTTTGATGGGTGAAATTGAAAGATAACGTCTGTAAACGTATAAAAATCACGGAATCAAGTGCCTATGGTTTTAAACTGAATTGGTAAAACAAAAAGTACTGAATTTTCAATCAGGCCCTCGTTAAACAATTTCATACGGGGGGGGGGGGTAATTTTATATTTTGTCAGACAACGGGGGAGTTCAGTTATAGCCCTTTTAATTACCATAACAGCCGAAATTAGTGGTGATGCTAAGCCCGTCCCTTTGTCCCCGGCCTGCTTCCTACGTCTCTGCAATTAATGCGATTCAAGTTAGATATTTTCCAAATTAAACTCGCCGCGCGCTTCTATACAAGAATGATTCTCATCCAAAACATTACACGGAGACGTCTCTAGATAGTCCAACCACTTATTGTCATAGTAAAACTGTATACATGTATACCAGTTACCTGTCTATCATGTCGTTTGATATTCGTTTAATCATACAAATTTCCCACGCTTGAGTGACGTCAGTACTAGTCTAGTAAACTGTTTGCACTTAAGGTCACAAAGTACAAAAAGTATATATATATATATACGCATGTATGTAGATATAAAGATGTAATAAGTACGAGATTTACATGTTGATTTGTCGCTGTCTGTACAAACATAAACAGCCAAATTAAAAGTTTTTTTCTTCAAGAAAAATATCTTTTGTTTTTTATTTCATAGTACACGACGTACATTCTATGTATGATAACAAAATTTGTTGTTCGTGTTAATATATCAGCGGAAAGATATGTAACTTTGGTTTAATTTTAAGAAAATTCATAAAATATCAAGAATCCAAGAGGATTGTTGGTCTATATTGAATCGTGTAAAACTTTAAGTCGAGAACACGATACACACAGTATATGCTCGGGTGTTATGACCTACGAATGACCGTGTAATTATATTGTTTACAAAGTCAATAAATTTCTTCCTCGGACAAGCGCGTCCCGTAAAACTGAGTAACTTTGGAGTACATAAATTTCTTTCGAACATTGCTGACATAAAGATAAATATTACAACTGTAGATATATTATTTGCTTATATTTAGGGAAAATATTTTTCTTAGATTTAGAATTTGTTTGTGGACAATGTACGTACTTGTAAGCCTTTTACAAAAATCTGTCTCGTGCTTTTCTGGTTTATAAATTGTAATACTCTTATTAATGAAAATGATTAAGCTTCTGAATCGGCCAAAATGTATCTCGAACGTATGTGAAGAAAACTACAATTTACTGGAGTAATATATCAATTAATGTACCAGAAATTCAAATACTTGTATGACTCAAAAAGTGAGAAAAAATTTATGTGAATGTGTATGAAGTCGTTATGGCCGACTTACCTCCCATCAGATGAATCCAGCGACAATCCAGGTCACATATGGTATTTATTGATTAATGTACATAATAACTGGATAGTAAGCATGCTTTACTTATAAACAAACACTACTGGTAATGAGTATATATAGATAATGTAATATCTATCTGGACTCATGTTTATCATAGCTTGTTCATCTTTAATTGTGAAAGAACGTTCCGTCAAAGATTTGATGATAAGCTGTTAAAATGTATATATTCTTAAAGTTCTATCTACAATACACGTCATCACGTAGTTTTTTATATAGTTTTTGTACCAGTGATATTTTGATATACATGTAGATACAAATGGCGTTATTCTATAATTTTATTTCCGTCTCTTTTATGTACATACATAGGCTTAACATAAACAATATAACAAAACAATTAAGTACACAACCATTCAGTCTTCAATCTTGATGTCTTATGAATTTTCCGAGGTTTACTGTTTTATTTGATTAATGTATAACTTAATTTTGAGAGAGATATGAACTATTTTGACAATCTACGGATATCGAAGTATTAAACAGAATCTACAACATCAGGACCCACATATACTCACTCACATAGGATACTCATGGTGGAGAGGGTAAACTAACTCAATAATTCTGGGATCAGATAACACAGATGAAATTAACAAAATCTAAATGAATATTTTCATACATGTTGCATACGCTAAAAAATCCTGATCTAAATAAAATAATGTTAATATATAGACTTCAGATGAGTTCCTAACTGAACATTAACGCTACTAGTATTTGATAAATGACAGGTGCTTTACAAACTGAAGCATAGTACTTTGACATAATGTTAATGAAAATCGCACCAGTATTTTTTCTTCTCACCGGCCTCCCGTATCTCTTTACTTGATGATGAAAAGAGATTATCTCCATCATATCTTGTACAGGTGGGAGGGTAAATATTTACATACTTATAACGTTGACGGAGAGACTAAATATAGTATCCTCTGTCGTACAGTTTTGTCTTTTTGTTAATACACTCGCGCTATGAATTTGTTCGACGTTTCAAACATTTAGCTTTAATTTGATATCAATAATATATTTCACGTGAATCTAATGAAAATAAAACGAAAAGCATATCTATATAGTAGGTCTGTGTTGTTATTTTCTCAATCTTATGGGGAAGGTGGCGGACTCTCTGAAAGAGGATACAGGGGTGGGAATAATAACATGATGAGGCGATATCGCATCGGCTCCAAATTTCAAAGCCTGTTTGTTGAAAGAATAAAACACGCTATTTATTGATTACAGCTTTTTGTACTACAATGATCGACTTGTTTATGACAAATTCAATTACAGGAGTCTTATTTTCAGAAAATCGGGAAAATCATGCTTTCCAGTCTGAGTAAGAATGGGACTGAATTTCGGCTGTAAGCCAGTCCAAAACACCGACAGTGAGTCAATACATGAAGTATGAAGAATAAATCTTAGTAGCTTGTCATGATCAAATATATTCACCAGGATCATTACAACAGCGAACATTGTTTTCATTTAGATTAAAACATCTTCATACGAGTCGTGCAAGTGACACAAAACCAGAACTGAGAGATATTTATAAAATGATCCGGTGTAATAAACAGAAGCACTCTCAGAGTACGTGACAGTTTTCATTGATTTTACGTCACGTAGGACAAACAACATGAATACAAGCATGCGCTAGTTCATTTTCTTTCGGTCATTCTTGCACAAAATTTGAAACTTATGTCTGTGAAAACATGATACATATGGACAGGGGGTAAATAAATTTTTAGCAAAAATCCGCAAATCCACCCCCACATCTATCAACATAATCATCATTGGTACGTACGTAAGAACACAGCGCAAAATTTGGAATAACAATTCTGAATCCTTAAACATATATGTTTACAGGTATCACATAACACATATATACGGAGCATGTCAAGTTTCAATATGTAGCTGCTATTAAAATGTTCAAAGAATACGAAGTTAAATCATCAAAATAATGAATGACAAAATAATCCTGAAATACATGCGAGATTTTCTAATATTAACTAGAATCTACAAATATTTACTCAAATAAACATGCAAGTCGTTAAAATTAGGACACAATAATATTAATTTGTAATTTAGTTAGCGATAGTATGGGGTTAAAATGTAACAACAGTCCTGTTTCAAAATAGGCCAGTAATGCTATACCGTGTACGATTAGGCCTACGGATGTACAAATATATATGGATGAGCACGATGGCATCGCGTTCTTAGCAATTCAGGCATAATTTTTCCATATGTTATGGAACATTTGTAAAGCTGTTTATTAAAACGCTAAATACGTTCTCCCTATTATATATATATATATTTTTTTTTTTGCTAACACCCAACTTCGTCGGAAAATTATTTTGAAATAAACACATCTGTTCAATATTGATATCATCCTGATGTAGCGTAAATTTTATATTGCGTTCAATTTGCACATTCATGAGCAAATTTCAGACACGGTCAATCAGGCCTAATGTCGTACAAATTTTCGATAAAAATGTGTTAATTTCAAAACAGCACGTGGATTTCGACTAGAAATCTTTCATTACACAAACTTGTGTGTGTACGAACGATAAAACATTGTTTGATTTCAATATTAATGAAAACATTTGACAAGAATAATGTATTCGCCGAGTTATGAACCAGCATAATAACTAAATCCTGAGCTAGTAACTCGAATATGTATTCATGAAAACAAACGAATTAGTTAGTAGCATTAAATAAATCGCTGTATTATGATAGGTAAGAGTCCATTATGACATTTTTCACACCAAGTCTATGCAAATGTTGCGTAATAATCTCTCAGACTTAAAACTACGTATACAGAGTGAATAATTCGAGCCGAATTTTGAGTGAGAATGTGATAAGAAATTAAAAACGAAAAACCATAAATACACAATATATTAATGTTTTAATACAATTAACATCTAGAAAATACATTACGGCAACTTTTCCGTGTAACAATTTATGTGCAGAACCACACAATGCACGAGAAAACGCAATTTGAATGTTGCGTAACTCCAAGTTTGAGGTACTTGTGAGCCTGAGTATGGTATTTCACAGTTTCAAATTGCAATAAATATAACACAGAACATGGGTTAGCAGTAAAAATGGTTGGAAAAGTTATAACAACATTGGCAGCAACTTTTCCCGGTCATATATTCAACCATAATGATCATATAAATAAACGTTATATAAAACTTAGTTATACGTGATATTTCACACAATGCTACCAAAATGGCTGCTCAATATCATAACAAAACCCGTGAATGTTAGGTGGCTAACTTGTAAATACTAGGCCCGTACGTACCAACTTCCGGCCACCCTCAGTCACGTCAGTCATAACTCGATTGAATCGGATCAGGTTTCATAGAAATTAACCAAGGAAATCGGAAATACTTTAATCAGAAATTGAGTCTATGGACATTTATACATGTACATGATACAATAACCTCGTCGGAGTCACGTGACAAGAAATGTGGGTCAAGATGGAGTAAACAAATAGATAACATTTTAAACGAATACTGAACTATAATTTAGTTTTTAATGAGCTGTAATACTGGGTATTTTTAAGACTTAACTTGATAAAAAATATTCTTTAAATACAAGAAACACAGTTAGCTATATTTTATTGGTATCTTTAGAAAAATCTGAGACCAACACTTAAAATATGTAAAATATTTCGTTACCGTCGATTCTTATTACGATTATTTCTCAAATCTACAAAAACAAATCATAATCTTACACGCCGACTAACATTAATGTCTTGTTAAATTAATGATAGGTGGACTATGATGGTTTGGAAGTATTGAGCAGATGCCGGCACCGACAGACAATTCATACGGAGAGTGGTTGTTTCGATCCTTTGTTAGTCAAATGTCCAGTCAGCATTCCACGACCGCCTTGTCGTGGCGAAAACTCTACCTGAGTAGGGCTAAGTTGAAAGCATCAAGTCGTACGTCAGCGTTGTTGTCAGGTTTTGCCATGGTATGCTTTCAGCTAATTTTCAGTTTATTTATTTTCCTCATTTTTATAGACCTACGCATACATGTGATAAGTTTTTTTGACAGCTGATCATAGTGATGAATTATCTTAAAAAAATATTATTATTAAAAACTTCTGACAGTCAATGCATGTTGATTTTCATGCACCTAGGGTAAGGTCGGGTCCCTTAGTAAATTAGTTTTCTGGTGTAGAAGAATTAATTTTTCATCTTAGGCTAAATATAAAGACTGACTTTTTTAGTTAAATGTTTTTCGGATTGTGACATGACTGGCACTGAATACACTTTGCTTGGACAACACATTTGTAATACGAGGAGGATAATAATGTACCCAATGCGGGTTAGAACCCGCGACCTACTGGCATGTCAGATGCTCTACCAACTGAGTTAAATGGGCTGCTGAATATCCCACGGCAAGCCAATTTATATAAATACAATTACAAATACTACTGTATATATATACCATACTGCTACGTATCAGTTGGACTAACATGTCTTCAATACATAAGTTGTGGAGGACGTATGATTGTCAATCAAACAACTCTCTCATAGTCTTACACAGATGTTTTCTTTTCATAAGCGACTACAAATGATCTAAATGTGTTTATTGTTGTAACGGACATTGTAACATATCACCATAGGACAGGTCATGATTTTAGAAATTAGACATTTAATATTTTAATCCTTTCTTTATAATCAAATTCATGTTATTATTATTTAATAGTCAATTGTAGAAGTCACCTTTCATTTCTATTCTGCAGGTTGCGCTTGTCGAGATCAGCATAAAGGATAATGTTCCAGATTATTTGTTGATTCTATTCAGCATCTGTACTACATTACTTGTGTCAGTTCATCTGTTGGCATTAATGATCAGTACATGTATACTACCACATATAGAAGCAGTAAGTATAAACTATAACCAAATTAAGAATATTTCTATGTGAGAAGGATAAGGTCACAATGACCTTCTACACAAGAACCTTATGCTGATTAGTAACAGATATAAATACTATTCAGTTGGTATTTTGGGGGCATCTGTATGTGATGAACACCTCGTGTTTGCATTATGATGGAAGGATGAAATGAAATCTTTTCCTCTTTAATTATGGATTTATATATAAGATAATCCAGGTACTACATTCCTTAAAGTTACTGACACTGTATGTCATGTGGGTAGTTTAATAACTTCTTTAGAATCCATTCCCTGTCACAATTTTGTGAGTGTGCGTGTGTGTTTGTTTGTAATTTATTATGGCAGTGTTAGAACTTTTTTTTAAACACTAGCCCTTACTATTAGTGAACAATTGAAAATAGACGATTTATCACTAGCCTGAACACTCGCCTGAGAAAGTTCACTCGCCCAAATAGAAATTACTAGCTGTGGGCTAGTGGGTTAGAATGAAGACTGTCATTCAAATTTCAATCAGTTCTGTTGTGATGCTTATTTTGATAATTTCAGCTTCAATGCTAAGCATTCTGGTTTCCTTGTAATTAATGTTGATTTACTATCCAGTATCCTTTATAAGAAATTTCCTGAGGTGTAAAATAAGATTGTTTGTTTCTGGTTGCATCACACATGCTCTTTAAAAATATTAAGTTGGGTAGATATGGGAATTTATTCTTTCTTGGAAATTTTTATTTGAACTTGAAGTTATGCAAAAGGTAAAAAAGTGAGATTATAGATGTTCTGTTCCTAAAGCCTTTTGGAAATTCTAGGGTCACAGGAAAATTCAGGGGTCACGGGAAAATTAGGGTAGGTCAGGTAACCAGAAACAAAAATCGGAATTGATAAAACTTAAGTAAACGTCTCCTGAAAGTGATTTATTTTACTTAGTATTATGTGTGTACGTCTGTTCATGTTTTCAGCTGGATTTTATTGCCGTACGTTGTTCTTGTTAAATCACCTATCATCATTCAACAGGAATAATAACCTACTATCATACATGTGTATATCTAATATTAAATGTATTTTAATTATCTGATATATAATATAGTGTTTTATTTTAGAATCTCAATTAGTGTTTACTGTAGTTTAAAAAAAGTTCTATATCAGTCCTAGATCCTAGATTTCTAGACAGTGACATTAATTAGTTGATATGTAAGTTTTTACCTTATCACAATTTGCACCTGCTATCTTTTATGTTTAAAACTTCAGTCTTTTTAAAGAACTTGTAAATGACTAGTCCTCTCAGTTATAAAGATACAAACTCATTTATTGGTGCCACGTCACCTAGATAATCAGATTCTGTGGTTAATTGGCAGAAAACCCTAATAGTTTTCTTCTCATGTTAACCTTCTATTCTTATTGTCTGAGTTGATTTGTCCTAAAACACTAACATCCTAAAACTGGGAGGATTAAGATGAAAATTGTGTCTTATATTCTATGCAAATTTTCCTTGAATCCTTAAGTCACATTAGTTATGTCTACTGAATGTTACACTTCTTGTCCTTGTTATGTGATCAGGAAATCCTTCAAGTCAAATTCAGCCATATTTTCCTCCAACTACTTATGAACAGGATCTTACTGAATATCTAATGTTCGTACATTGATCAATTGTTTACCTTAAGTGTTCACACATCTTGAATCACTCTGTCAGTGATTGTGTATAATAGACTAGAGTAAGATAGAAACGTCTTAACATGTTGATACCAGGGGTGCCAATATTCCGGAATTCCGGATTTATCTGACCTAAAAGAGCTATGATTTCGGAGCAAAATAAAAAAATTATTAGATGAAAATATCTTAAGAAATGGCAAAGTTATAGTCAATTTAATCTGCTCTGAAGGATTTTCTTTAATACAAACTGAGTTAAATATGGAAACAAAGTGATCGAAGTGATTGGCCACATACGATTTTCAGGATTTTTTTCTACATTTTCCCCCAAAACAATCTCTACTATTTGCAGTAAAAATATTCCCCAAATTTGCCTCTTTCGTGTAATTCTCCCCCCCCCCCCTCCTTTTTACCATCATCCTGCATTTTCCCTTTTCCTGAAAAAACCCTAGATGGCATATTTTAATTAATTTACTGTTAACCTGACCCTGGTCCCATAATTTTGTTTAATTTAACTGAAATATTGATTGGATGTTTGAAAATGCAAAATATTAAAATGTCCATTTAATGGCGATAGTCAACTTTATAACTCATGGTTAGTTTTGGTCTATTCTGTTGTTACGACTAATAAGCATACAAATCATAACAACCTGAAAATATTTATTTTAAACTTGACTCCCAAGTTTCTTGATAAAGGTCTACTATTTCAACGGAAGATTTCATTATGTATTGAGTGGTTTTGTACATGTTTGTCTGTGTATAGGTGGAAAGGTTTATTATCATGTTTACTTTGGAAAGTTCCGTGATTTATGAATTATATTCATATTGAGTATTGACTATACTTACATATATTCATCTGTTTGTGAATTACAAAATGATAATATTCAGAGATGTATGTTAATAAATATAATTATGTTCATCTTATGTAATCAAGAGTGTACAGTGCAACCTCTCCAAAGCAACACCCTTTGGGAGTAGCAAAAGTATGTTGTTGTTGAGAGGTTGTTGCTCTAGAGAGGTTAAATTAATAGTTAAATTATGCAGTGGGAAAATATCATGCTGTTGCTGAAGGGAGGTTGTTGCTCAAGAGAGGGCTGCTCTGGAGAGGTTGTACTGTACCTACATACATTTGCTTATTTAATTATTACATGGACATAAAATACATTGAATGTATTAAGTGGAAATATTGACATAATATAGCATTGAGACGTTTATATTGATCAATAAGTTGGAAGTCAGACTTGAGCATTGATTGTATACTTATATACATTTGTAGTTTGAGATTTGATTAACTCCCCTTTCCTTTGTAATGAGAGTTCCCTCCCTTTATTCCGAATAACATCACCTTTAGCTTTACTTAACTGGTTCCCGTTCCATGTTGCAGTGCACCAAATGTTTTGTTCATGTTATAAATATTTTCTAATACATGTACTTATCTTAAATCAGGAGCTTACAGGGTGGAGGGGGGACCCGGGAAGCACATTGAAGGGATGGTCTGTAATATTGATTGGTGATATAAGGCCCAAAATAGCCACACAGGCCAATATATATATTATGTTATGTAATATTATATATGTTAGTGATAAAATGTGTTTTTGGTCTGTGTGGCCATTTTAGGCGTTAATACACAATAAGGCACCATCACTTCAAGTTCAATGTGTTAGTCCCCTATGATCAGAAGAGGGCTTGGTCAAGTAATCTTAACTGGCTTGTATATAATTTTGAGGGTATTCTGCTTGTAAGAGAGACAGTATTTCCTAATACTCAATGCTGAAAAATATGTGGAAAGAAGAATACATTTATTGGTGTATGGTTATTAAAGCTTTGACATGTATGAGATTATGAAAAATATCTAGATATGAACACCATGATAAAGAAAGTGGATGGTTAATGGTTCTGTTGAGACAGAAATGCTTGATTGATCTTAATTAAACACAGTAAAAATAATATTCTTTTAGAATCCTTTCATATGAGGATGTATTCTGCTACAAAAACCCTATGCCCTGATTATATTTGATAAGATGAAATAGCATGATTTGCTAGAAAATGTTTAATTTTGTTATAGATGATTGGATTTTTTGTTACAGCATTATTATTATATCTCATAATTATGTCAGCCGAAAGACTGGGCGTAAACAAAATAGTTTGTTTCTGGTAAACCGACCTACCCTAATTATCCCCTTCCAATGGGGGCTCGAGGAGCGGAAAAACAACTTTCTCACTTGTTTTATCTTTCCACACACTTTAAAGAACAAACAAAAATAATTTAAAAGCCCTGGCCTACCTACCCTATACTTAATGAGCATGTAACCAGAATCAAACAATTTTATTTTAGGCCAAGCATAAATCTTGAGTTTTATTGAGCACTTATGTAATTGTAAACAATTTGTATGATTAAGTGAATATACTCACTTCTATTTTTCAGGTTTCCAATGTCCATAACGTGAATGCTGTCAAAGAATCACCGCATGAAAAGATGCAAGTATTCATACAGCTGGCCTGGGCTTTTTCTACAGGGTTGGGTATAATTCTCTTCCTGGCAGAAATCACCATCATCTGCTGGCTACAGTTTGTGACAATAAATTATGGGGCTGCTGTCGCCTCAACTGTGATTGTTGCCCCTGTTCTAGTGATATTTCTCGTTTTTGCCGCATTTTTCTACAGACGATTAATTAGTCATAAATATGAACGATCGTATCGTGATTTGGAAGACTTACAAAAAATTGCTGCAGAGTTAGAAAATCATTCGCAGCTTCAGAACCTCAACTCACAAGGTTCTGGAACAATTCAAGATGTGTGATTCAGATTGAGTCTCGGTGTAATTCTACACGGGGTGGCGAATTTATCTACATTGCTTCTCCACTTGAGATCATGGACAACCACAGTAATATGATTTACTTATTGATTCTGTGTTGTACATCTACAGAAAAGGAGACTAACAATCTACAGGCCATATTGTTTCCATTTTGTTATGACTTGAGGGGATTGGGTTTGAACTCAAATCCTGTACTTATACGGAACATCATAGTTGGGAAGTTATGTGACATTTAGAGGTCATATGTCACAGAGGTTATTGTGTATTCCAGTTATATATGAAATGATAGTACATCATGTGACATGTATTGTATGTAATTGTACCAACATTTTCTACATACTCTGTTATAATTGATCTTACACCAACTCTGTACAAACTATTTACAGCGCTTACCTCCCCTGACTCTAACTGTACCATAAATGTACTTGTAAACAATGTTGTACACTGCTTGACTAAAATAATCATTAAATTCTAACATCTTGAGTTTTATAACCATGGACCCATATTCGTATTTTCTTTGAGTATTTTTACTCACTGGTTGTGAGTTTGTTCTGTCAGACTCAGTAATTCATCATAGAATTTTATCAATGGCAATTATGCTTCATTTATGCTTATGTAATATGTACATGTATTTAATATTGTTTTCCATAATTGATTATGCATTTCAAAACCGAAGTTACCTTTCATTAAAAGTTGACTTGCGAAGATTACTGTTTAAATCTTACCTGTTTGTTTTCTGTTCAACTAATATATACAATGTAACAACTTGTGAAGTTTTTAAGTTAATACACTACAACAATGATAGATTAATGTGTACATTACAGTGCTCAATGATAAGTCAAGATGTACACATTCCTTTTAAGTAAATAGCTAGAGTGGTATAATGTATAAGTACCTCAGTTGGTGATAAAACTTGTTTAGAATTATTGAGTACTCAAGATATAAATGTGATATTTTCTGTTTGTTATGTTATAGACAACCTTGTTTTTTTTCATTGTTTTATTGTTAAAAGCTTATTGGTGTAACAATTCTATGTGCAATGTATATCATAACAAGATAAATTCTCTGCTTTTTTTCATTTTTATTTATAGACACATTCGTCCAACGAAATGCTATATAAAGCTGAACATTTCTGGAATCTTATCAATATTGTATCGTGTGTTTATCTCTCCGGTAATAATAAGTCATTTGAATATTATGCATACTACTTATTTTTGTACAAATTAAGGGTTTCAGCTATGTATATTTTTCAACTGTTGCAGATCTATTATAGATTCACATTTGTTGTAATTTGTAGAGCCTGCCTGGTTATCTCTGTGGTTAGAGTGTTGGTCTACTGATAAAGAGGTTGTAAGTTCGAACCTAGGTGAGGCTCAAACTATCTGTGAAAAATTTAACTGAAGATGATATATCCTATGTTAAATTGTCCTTCACCTCTGAATCATACGGGGTAACTTGTGGATAAAATGTTGTTAGTACTGGTTAAGTCCAGGGAAGCTGGTTAAAATAACTGCATGAAATAAATAAATGTCTTTTGTATTCAAATATCATTTAATCATTAATGCTTTCAAATTATAAAACTCAATTTTATTCTGCTGCCATAGTACATGTATTTTACCTATTATCTCAAAGTTAATCAACTTCTGTAGATTTGTACAATTTTATTATGAGATGAATTTAAATTACTCATATAATGCAAACCGTGAACTATGAATTTCAACACTGCACTGCTCTCTAGCTTTAGGGGAGAATTTGAACAACATTTCTTTGGTCTTTGTCGTTACACAGACTCGCTAACAGAGCGATACTGCTTGCAGTCCAAACACTCGTTCACACACAGTCAGTAAGCAAAAACCATCGGTGCTGTAACTATATCAATTTTCTATTTTTAGCATTTAGGACCCATTTTGTTTGTATACCTGTACGGGTATTCATTTCTATGCTTCAGTATTATTTCTGTTAAAATGTTATGTTTGTATTTTTCACTTTATGTCGCTACATGTCACCATCTCTGTTTATGATGCTCAAGATAGTTACACTGGAGTTTACTATCACACCACAGCCAGGATCTTTGGCATAACAGCATACACTTTTTATGTCGACTTTTTTCCATGAGTAGAATTCAGTGGTTCCTCTATGATTCTTGATTTGTTAGCAACTTATTGATAATACAATGTATACAGTTTTTTTAAAGCATTTTTTGTTAACAGAGTTCATGAAATTGAGTTTTTTATCACACCCAATAAGAAACTGTTTACTGAATTAAGTTACATTCATTTTGTTACTTCTGTTGTAATCTTGAATTTTGCGTTATAATTGTTTTCAAAATAATTAATTTATACTTTAAAGTTTTATCTTGCCAATATCGGTGCATTTGTATACATTAATATAAATGAATGAGTGAATATTATTTGTTTGCATATACATGTCATTAATAAGTTTGATTTCTTGTATTAGAACTTAGAAAATATATTTTTTTGCTGATTGTTGTACACTATTAATATCTAATATAGACTAAGTTAAAATTGAATTTATGTACATATTATACTATGTAATACATTTGTTAAGTCTTATCTATGATACACTGTAAACATACGCTTGTACATGTATATTTTTATTTAAATCTCTACCAATTTATGGTATTATTTTTGTTATTGTCAAAAGAAAATAAAAGACTCAAAACCTGTTTGTGTATTGTCATTTTATATTTAGCTTTTATTTCTCTTGAGCAGCTTAGCTCTAGTACTTTCAGCTTCTCTTTACCATCTATGATTCAGAGGTTGGCTGATTGAAATATGACTGAATGTCATTACAGTCAAACCTGTGAACAAAGGACAACATTGGTAAAGAGAAAATCTGGTCTTTTTGACAGGTGGCCCTTATTTGAAGGTGATTTTGATCTGAAATAATTAACGATGGTTTAAAAGAATGGCCTTTATTCAGAGATGGCTGCTAACACAGGTTTGACTGTACATTAATTTCATGAGTTAGAATCAAGGGTACAAATATATCTGACTTGTATTTTAATATCTTACACATTAAAACAGGTTTTAAGGTATAAGGTCAATATGATACTGTTTATTTTATATTTAATGCTAAATATTGAACATATGTTCAGTTATGTGCCACTATCAGAATGATGATCTTGCAATATAAACCTGTTGTTTCATGATCTGTGAACTACAGACAGGGGTGACAATAGTCCAGGTATATCCCAGATTCTGAAAGAACAATGATTTCTGAGCAAAATAAAAATTATTTGATGAAAATATCTCAATAAATGTCAAAGTTATGGTTAATTTAATCTGCTTTGAAGGAGTTTCTTTGATACAAACTGAGGTAAATATGGAAACAATGGGGTTGTAGGTCTTTTGTTTGGCAAAAATGGTCCGCTGCATATGATTTTCAGTATTTTTAATTTGGCTGTATTGACATCCCTGTGACACTTTATCACATGAACCCATAAGGGAATCATAATAAATTATGCAGGAAATAACTGACATTAAATGTAATGTAGCACTTGTCTTAAGTACAAACAATGGTTACATTATTGGTAGTCTAAATACAAATGGTTTCCTCTGATGTTTCTAAATAATTAGATTAGATTTTTAAATTGGAGGTACAGATTTTTACTTAAATTTCTTCCTCAATAAACTCACCATGCAAGGATGCACACATGCATTGGTTACAAAGTCAGCATTGATCAATCAATACTATTAGCTACCACGAAGTCAACACTTGAAGGTTAATTATTACAATATGTTTTTCTTCATGCCAAATAACCCCTATTTTGAAAAAAAACCTTCCAATTGTTTGAAAGACAAATGTTCTGAAATCCTGTACCACAAGAAATCATAACATAATCATTTCTTGATAAAAAAAACTTCCATGTTAAAATTTTATTTGAATTATTTTATTTAACAATTAAGATAAATCATTTTATGGGTTAAATTTGTGTAAAGAAATTGTCTAAATGCTTCACCAATTAATCAATACTTTTCTGGTACGCGATAGAATGCACGATAACAAAAAATATTTAATCCAGTAGATCTACATAATTATGCAGTACTTTGATTTCAGAACCGGTAATGACAGTTACTGGCCTTTATCTCCTCCCGTACGACTTTAGAAAGTTAACTTTTTATTACATTATTGGTAAGTTTATTTGAGAATCAGCATTATGTCACAGCTTTGGGAGCGGAAATTGTAACGGGATGTCTGTTAAATCATATAATTCTGTGACTTCATGTGACAATTCTTCCTATAAGACTTATTAAATTACTTTGTCATGTGTATTCGCGATTATGGGTTCTTCTTCTTCTTCCATGTAATTTGCAGGGCCCACTCTGGGGCATTATCGCAAATATTTAGAGACAGAGGTGAGATACAAGGAATCCGGGTGCGATACCCTAGCTCGTTTCGAATAGATTCCTTGGTTCTTTAACGTGCCCGGTGTAAAGCACCGATACACGCGAGACTACCTCTGGGTTTCCTACCAGGATCATCTCTAGTTGGGTGGGAAACACTAAATAGCGTTTCTTTGAAATGACCAAGTGTCCCGGCCGAGAATCGAACCCGGGACCTCTCGATCAGGAGTCAAGCGTCTTACCACTCGACCACCGTGCCACCCTATTAGTTCCCACAATTTTATTTTTAATCATTGATGCTTGTTTAGTGTTTGGTGTCATTCCATAACGACGTACTCAAAAACATAGTCACATAAATAAAAAAATAAGATTTACTTGACTAAAATAAAGAACTCTACTTTATAGAAATATCTCATCTTTCATTTCCTAGTCCTACATGGGCTGCAGAAAGCGATATCAGATGGGGGGATAATTTTATATTTTGGCTGACAACAGGGGTAAACAAACCCCTTCTTGATTTCCCTTACCACTGGAATTATTGAGTAGGTGGGTAAGCCCCAGGGTTTTCATTAATAACTGATTGCTGTTGAAAAGCATCAGTTAAAACTGCAGAAAAATTGGTTATAATAATAAGTTTGATATACTTATAAACTAGGCCACCCCCCAGTCAAATCGGTTACTTTCATAAGAAAATCTGTTGTACTGAATAATAATGAAAACCCTGAAGCACCCTAACCCACAATTCCTACAGCCATGTAGAGCCCTGTTCTTTCTTAAGGAAAACAAAGTACCAATGCGGGGCTTGAACCCGCAACTGGCTTGTAAGTCAGATGCTCGACCAACTGATCTAATTGGACTCAGTATACAATACTGCTACATTACTGAACTTATTAGTAAGAATTGACTGTCTCACTGAATAGTTTCAAGACATTTTGATTAATGTTTTTGTATGATGAACCAAAGTCGTAAAAAATAAACTTCAACAGGAATACTATCAACATTAGTCAAGTAGTAGGTTTCACGATAATAAAGATAATTTGAATTCCTTTTTTCTCCATGTATTATCGATAAGATACCTCAAAATTTGGTAAACAGATTTCTCTAGAGTTTAATACTATGGTCCATGTACAGAACTGGACTAGCTTAATGGCCTCTTAATATTTAACTGTCCCAACATTTGGAATGGTTATTGAATTGATAGTATGAAGTTTGATCTTGTTTTCCGAGGAGAAATGTTTCTCTATCAATTTTACTACGTACATTTGTATGTACGTATGTCGAAAATATTACCTAAATATATTGGGAAAACAGATGTGATTTGGAAGGTGTTAGAAAAGTTTCAAATTTGAATAAATATGATAATAATTTAATGGTTTATAATATGAGCAATTCATTTCATTGCTATTTTCATGAAACTTACTCTTAATTGAACCTCAATGAATATTGATGGTTAAATGGTCTAAGGATAAGCGTTTATTCTTGATTTACTTTTATTTCAGAAAAGTATAAACATGGCCCAACGATACATTCCGGGATTGACAAGTCGACCGGCAGATGTACCTGCAGGAACGATCACTGCAGAAGCTAAAGAAGTACCTACTGAATTAATTGATTCCTTCCTTAATGGATCAAAACAGGTAAAAATAAATGCCATCATAATTCAACACATTGTAAAGATTTTTACATACAATTCTCTTCCAGTCTGCTTTTTCAATGATAGTTAGATTATATAAGACGACCAGTTCTTCTATTAAACCAGTTTTCCTGGATTATAATCTTACCATTATTAACGTACCTTTCCACAAAGAGTCGGCAACCACTCTTAATGTTGAGGAAAATCAACATTTTTGTCAAGTTTCATATAGGGTATGACCTGCTATGACCAAGATTGGAACCCAGAACGCAGGGTTACAGCCCACTAACCACTGGGCCACAGCCAGGAACTATTAAACCATTTATTACTGTGGATTCATTAATTTTTCGTTGGGGATTAAGTTTCATGGATTTTGTGGGTCGACACATCCACAAAATCAAAATCCCACAAATTCAGTTGCAGAGATATGACATTCTTTTCAAAAATCAAAATCCACACATCTATGTCCCCACGAAATAGTCATTTTAGTTAAAACCATGAAAATTGAGCCCAACGAAAATAATTGAAAATACAGTACCTATATAATAAACCTTATTTGATGATTTCAGCCAATTAGTGCCATCACTGAGTTCTGTTCCATGACAAGGAAAAGTGTCTCATTCAAAGAAGTTCCTGTGAAGAGTTATTCACTCACGATAAAGTTTGCTATTGCTTGTACTGTGGGCAGTATAGAGTATCCCCAGGGTACTGGGAAAAATAAGAAAGATGCTAAAGCAGCCTCAGCCAGAATTGCCTTCAATATCATACTTGGAAAAGAAACATTTGAGGATTATGGGGAAGGTAAAATTGATTAGTGTTCAAGATCAATTTAGGGTCATTTAAAAACGAATTAATAATATTATTTAAAAGCTTTTTTGCAAAATTTATATCTCCTGGGATGTAATATCTTCAGTCAAATTTGTCACGGACAGTGTAAGCCTCACCCGGAGTTCGAACTCACAACTCTTACACACAGTTTACCTGGCTAAAATTTTGATTTGAGAACTGAATGAAAAGTTCTTAATCATGTTGAGGTGCAATTAATTTTGTAAACTTGTTGTTGTTGTTTTTAGATACTCCTCATGGTGAAGTTACACGCAGCACCAACAAAGGAAAATCTTCAAAACAATCGCAGGTAAAGTCTGCATTTTTAATATTCTTTATGAAAACTTATGTTAGTCAATTAATAAAATTGACTAAAGGTGCATTAAACGAGAATGATATTTATGTACACACAAGATTTCATTGGAAATCATTCTATATTTGGAAATAAACATATTTCTTCAGCAATATTTACATTTCGAAACATTTGTATCAGTTTTTTACGCATGTATTGGTTGAATAAGAATGCTAACTTGTCAATTTCTAGGATCAAAATGTTTGGAATTATTGTCGAAAGGTTTGAAATTCTTATAATGCAGTATTTGAATGGGCATGTACTATTTTGTAAATAATGTTTGTACATGAATGAGACTTAAATCTATAAATATTTATTATTTACAGAATTCTGTCCCTTCTGGTGAATATGAACCACCTCCACAGAAAATGAGTGCTGAGAAAATGTTTCAGAAATATTGTAAGATGACCAGAAAAGTAGGATCTGTAGAAGTACCGGAGGAGTTAGGACCTTTTGGGTAAGTATTAGGGTGAAAAATATTACACTATAATATGTATGCCAGAATTTCTGGTTATTTCACGTCCCATGTTGTATTTACCTGTGCAGACGGGACAGGTTTTTATTGTCTTTGCAGCACAGCTTGAAGTCATGAACTAGGCTGTCTCTATGGTTTTATCTGATTCTGTGTTGAAGGATAGAATAAAATCATGGACTACAGATATCTACATAGTTTTATCTGATTCTGTGTTCAGGTTTGTAGCTAAAGTGATTGTAAATGGAAGAGTTGTTAGTGAGAAGAATGGTAAAACAAAACATGAAGCAAGACGTGAGGCACTGGAAGAGGCTGTGGATATCTTACAAATGGCTGAAGAGGTAAACACAATACTAACATGATATACAGTTAAACCCAGATTATTTGAATTCCTAGGATCCGAAAAAATCATTCGGATATTTCATGGTTTCGAATAACCCATTTCAGTAATGAATTATATAGAGTGGTAATCTGGTCCGTTGATCTTAATCAGATAATACAGGGTATTGGATAATCGGTTGTTGAATAATCAAGGTTTTACTAAATATTATTTTTATGTGCTTTAAATGATTAAAAAATGGTTACGGGTTCTGAGCCGTTTCTATGGACTTGTTGTGTGTATCAAAATCGTCGTTTTCTTAGCTTTAATAATTTTTCTCTTGAATTCTTCTTGTAAGTGATGCACCAGCATTGAAGATAGGGTTTCTTAACACTTCTTTTGAGACAGGGTATTATGACAGTTTGTTAGGTCTTTGCCAGACTCAGTTATTAAGTCATTATACCCTGCAAGCGAAGTTTGAGAGGGGTTATGTTGGAATCAATCTGTTGGTCCGTCCACATACTATTTCACAAGTTTGTGGAGAAAAATTCTTCCACATTCCTTAAGTGATTGCAATGAAACTTAAAATATGGCATCACCATGAGGTGTAGATGTGATGACACAATTTCCATACCCAGTGATCCACTCATTACAGAGTTATGTGCCCTTGAACTTAGCCAAAAAGTGTACGATGGCATTCTTAGTGTCAAAGCAGCAGTGGGGGTATAAGTCACATCTGTGACAAAGCTCTAGTTAAGTTAATTATTAATTATTTATTATTATTTCAGTTGTACAAGAAGAAGGATTGTATAGAGAATGTAATAGCTAAGGCTTGTTACAAGAAGTTAGGTGACTTATTGTCACAATGTAGTCAACTCCCACAGATAACTACAGCACGTCATTCATTTGCTGCCTTTGTAATCAAACGCTCAGGTAAACTTATCATTATCAATGTATGAATTCTAAATTTACTGTTATGCAGTCTTCACGGAAATTTTGTTTGAGCATAAGGACATTCAGTCCAGTGAAAATGCAAACTTTACTGGACCAAATGAAAGTTTCATATCATTTGCCTAGAAAAATATATTTTTAGAGAGTGATCAAATATTTTATTTTTTGTTCTGAATTCTCATTTAAAAATTTACTGGACTGTCGGACCACTGAACTTTTAAAATTTACTGGACCGATGGCCATTTTAGTGGACTCAGTCCAAGGTCCAGTGCTAAATTCGAAACTGGTTATGTGGGTTGCTTCTGCATTGCCAAGATTCAAAATGATGAAAGGGCATTATAAAATGGTACCCCTGTCTGTCCGTCTGTTCAAATTTAAGTATCCGTCTTGGTTTCCAAGCGATAACTTAAGAAATGTTTTATGGATTGGTTTCATATTTTATACGGAGGTGTATATTAATAAATACACGTACCAGTAAAATCCAAACATTTTCACAGGAGTTATGGCCCCTTTTTCATTAAGCTCTCAGCGGGTGCATTTATGTCCTCTGGACACATTTCTAGTTTTACATATTTTGAATTGACATAAATGTCATAAATTGGCAGAAAAGAATTCAACTCCCAAGTTAGTAGATAAAGTGTTATTCTATGTGTTGTACATACTATTATATGTGTTCATATGTGGAAAATCACATAATTTCCATTCCTGTCTCTGAGATTTCATTTGATAAAATGGTTCTAGTATTTTGCCTGAACCCTGCCTTACATCATTCTCAATTAGGAGAAATCTACAGAAGTAGTCTTATCATAAAAACTTCATAATGTCTTTTTTTCAGTCAATGATGATGGTGAAATTGTTGCATTCGGCACAGGCAATACATGTTTATCTTGTGAGAATATAAGTACAGATGGAAGATCAGTCATAGATAGTTATGCTGTAGCTATTGCAAGAAGGGCTTTATTAAAGTATGTGCATATACCTTGACCTTATCTGATGTAACTCTCTTTGTCAGACCACTTTTTTTGAAAAAAAGATTCAATGTAATCTGTTGTGACCTAGTAAGCTGTGTCTGTCCATACGATGTTAATTTGTGCTGCCAATTTTTATTGAATGCAGCTTCTTTTTATGTTATTTCAGGTGGCCTTTATTCAGAGATAATTTTGTTTTGAATAAGTAATGACAGTTTTTAAAAGACTGGTCCTTCATACACTGGATGCCCTTTATAACCCAGGTTTAAGTGTATGTTAAATATGGATATAATTTGCAGTTATTCAGGTCTCTTAGAAGATTCTATTGTATAGATATTGCATTTATAAGTGCAGTTAAACCCCAATTATCCGAAAAGCTGGTGTTATCCAAAATGAATTTTCAGTCCCAATTCCCCCTATATAATTCAATGTAAAATAGTTTTGATTATCTGCATCATGTTATCCGAAACAGTGGAATAATTTTTTGTTCCCAACAATTTGGATAATCGAGGTTTTACTGTATGTATGTATGTAAGATGAATTAAATCCTTGTTTACTTTCCATCTTGTAGATATTTTCACAAAGAAGCAAAGAGTTATTTTGATGGAAGTAAGGTTATGTCTGTCCTTGAAGAATGTGAAACTCCAGGGATGTTACAATTGAAGGAGCATATTACATTACATCTGTTCCTGAGTCAACCTCCTGCTGGGGACTATAGAGATTGTCTAAATATGTAAGAACTAAACTGATTGGTTGTCTAAATATGTAAGCTGTTCACTGATTGGTTGTCTAAATATGTAAGCTCAGCCACTTGGAGGACTAAATACTTTTTACATATTTTCATACAAAACTGAAACTATGTGGAAAGGACTGGGTGACTGGTGATTATTGTGTGTCGTCAGCAATGGTCTTCTTCGAAAGCACTGATAAAAGTTTCCTTAAATTTGCTTCCTTATTGCAATTTACTCATATTGTACCTTTTGTCCCCTTTTAGGGGTCACTAGATCTAAAAATAGAATGACTTTTGAACATCTCATGAACTGAAGAATGGTCTGTAATTCCTCAGATCTGTCCGATTTACTCAAATAGAAATTGTTGGCCTCAGTAGGGGTCACTAGATATTGAAACAAATTACTTCTTCTCATGAATTAGTGAATGGATCATCACCAAATATGGACTGTAGCATCCTAGGGTCATCACCAATATTCTCTTTTTTTTATGAGCAATGCAGGGTCACCATTACCCAATGTCTTAAAATGCTGTGGCATTAATTAACTTGACTCGATGTATTGATTATTTTAGTCCATGTAACACATTGACCCTTGATGAAGAAGACTTGTTGCATGATGGAGCACATTTCCCAGCTTTCAGTGATGATCTACCTGGATGGTTCTCAGTAAAAAATGAAGACGGTAAGTTTGAAAATAATTTTTATAATAAAGTCAAACTGTGAACAAAGGCTTCCCTTGGGAAAGACTAAATGTGACCTTAATTGAGATGTGGCTTTTATTGGGAGGTCATTTTATTCTAAATAACCATTTAATCGATATTTAAATAAATGGCCTTTATTGACAGGGTGGCCTTTATTCGGAGGAATAGAAATAATTTTGGTGTATCATATTTTGCAAAATAATTTTTGGATCCAATTTTTCGTGAGTCATAAAATCGGGTTTAAACTATAAATAGTATCATAACTTTTTGGCTGAAATATGCTGGTAAAATTAAATGTTTAAAATAGTAAAAATGGTGGATATTTATCAGCAGTAATTTAAGGCTATTTGATTATCATTTAGTGAATATGTCTTAAAGTTTCATTGCGTGTATTTTCAATCTAAGATTGAAGCTTGTTATTAATTATCGTTATTTAGGTGAGATTGTATGTGTCGAAGAAGATCAGCCGTCTCTACAAGATTTTAATAGTTTACAAGAAGGAGCTGAAGATTTACTGATAATGTCATGTAGTGATAAACTGTTACAGTGGAATGTACTTGGCGTACAAGGTGGTCTTTTTAGTGCCTTTCTTAAACCAGTCTTCCTGAAATCTATTATATTGGGTAAGTTTCTGATACCTTAGTCTTTGCTTTGCAAACATTACTGTAAATGTAATTTTTACTGCATTGTGAAAAATATGTGAAAAATATTGTTTGTTTTTTGTGACATGCTTATAAAAAATTAGATAATTGGATAGGTAGGTCGGGAATACTTCTGTTGTTGCTCTTCTTCAAAGTGTACAGAAAGGTAAAAAGTGAGAAAGTGGATGTGCTGGTTCTCGGATTTATAAAAGTCGAGGATTCCTTACCAAAAGAAAGGGTAAATTAGGGAACCAGAGACGAACAGTTTTTTATGCTTAACATATATTCCCATATATATGTATGTCTTATTCATCTGGTTATTAAATTAACCCCAGTCAATTTTTAGTATCTTTTAATAGTTTATTAAAAGAGGCTAAGAATTGACTAGGGACTACAACTGGTCCAGTGGTTATTTTTTCTGACTAGTAATCACTAGCACCTCACCACTGTCAGAGACTAGAACCATGCAGGTCCCTAAATCTTATCTGGTATCACTGTTTACTAGAAATGCTTATATCTTTTGTTATTTTTTTTAGGTCAAGATTTCTATCATGGACATTTGTCACGTGCAGTTTGTTGTCGTGTGTACGAGGTCATAAATACAGTGTTACCTCGTCCATATCATGTCAATCATCCAATACTCTCTACAGTCACACTACAGATAGAAGAGGCTGAGGGTAACATGACACCATATAGTCTGAATTGGTCCCTTGGTGACGAGAAACCAGAAATCATAGATGGCTTCTCGGGAAAGGTTATTGAAATGTGAGTTTCTGAATTGTTACACATTTAAAGCGTGTTTTGTTTCGTGGGATTCGCGATCTCCTCAAATCCACAAAAGTATAATGCTGTGAATATGCCTGAATGCTTAAAAACTTGATTTTTTTGTCGCATAAGTTTCCTGGTTTACAGCAGTGTGACTTGAGCATGGAACAAATATGTTCAAAAAAATAAATCATTGAATAAATCAGAACTTGGGGACTGTTACGAAAAAGATATATTTTCAGGCTGGTTAAGGCCCGTCATATTCATTGAACTCTGGTGCTGATACAAAATGTTTAATTGATATAACAACATGTATATTATCCTATAAATGTTTTATGTTAATTCAGAGTTGGATTTTGGTTATACCGAGGTGTTTGTCTTCCTCCATTGTTGAAACTGTGATGATTTGAAAGGAAATTATTGTAAATTATTGCAGCATTTAATGAAATCCTTTGTTTATATTCAGGTCACCTTTTCGAAGCAGTAAAACAGCAGGTCTGTGTGCAAGCAGATTATGTAAGGCGGCATTTTTATTCAGATTCCGTGATATCGGGAACATGTTAAAAAATCGAGATATGTCTCTTGCTAGAAACTATATGGAGGCAAAGTCCCTAGCTTACGATTATCAACAAGCTAAACAGAAATTCAGGGACATTACTCACGCTATGGGACTCGGTCATTGGATTCAAGTGCCAAAAGAGATTAACGATTTTTCAAAGTAGAATATTTTAATCTCATACTTTCACTTTTGTTTTTCTGGAAGTTGAATATCAAACTACGGTTATGTAGTTGACAGAAAAGTTACTAGTCTGGGCCAGTTGCAGTAAATACAAAGATTTAAAAGGTCACATGATAAAGATTTAAAAGATGACATGATAGTGATTTGAAAAATCACATGATAATGATTTATAAGGTCACATGATAAAGATTTAAAAGATGACATGGTAGTGATTTGAAAAATCACATGATAATGATTTATAAGTCACATGATAAAGATTTAAAAGATCACATGATAGTGATTTGAAAAATCACATGATAATGATTTATAAGGTCACATGATAAAGATTTAAAAGATCACATGATAGTGATTTGAAAAATCACATGATAATGATTTATAAGGTCACATGATAAAGATTGAATAAGTAACTCTAAGTAGAGATCTTGAATTATTGAACAGAGATGTGTTATACTTATAGCTGGCACTTGTTGACTAGATTTGATGTTGACTTGTGTTGACGTGGACTTGTATTCATCATGTAGATTTGGTGTTAAGTTGACCTCTAGTAAACTTTCACTTGATACATAATAATTCAGACAAGAGGTTGAAATTTTCAGGGATATTATATACATCTACATGTATTAATAAAAAAAGATGTTTAAATGTATGCAAAGAATGTTTCAAACAATTGTATAACTTTTTTATACTATCAAAACCTGTCAACAAAGTCCTACCTACCGTGCGAATGACATGTGGTCTTTATTGACAGATGACCTTTATTTGATTGTCATTTTGGTCTAAATAATCAATGAAAACTTAAAAGAATGGCCTTTATTCACAGGGTGTAGCTGTTATTTGGAGGTGGCCACTAACACATGTTTGACTGTATATGATGTTATTAAGTGTTGATATAACCAATAGTTGGTCAATACTCTGTTATTATTTTTATGTGCCAATTTTGATATACTTGTAGTGCTGTAATGTTAGAAAGAGAACTTGTATATAATGTTATAGCACCATACCTTACTGTGATGTACATAGGGCATTAATAACTGTGATGTCTAGTTATATTCTGTGGGTAAATTTGATGACTTCTACAAATAGATAAACAATATCTGACATATTTCTTAACTGCAATATCATGACAACGTTAAAAAGATTGATGATTGTCAATGTGTGTATGGATTTACATGTACACTAACTTTGAAGCATTTTATTTTGAAGCAGTTTTTAAATGCTGGGCTGGATTGAGTTATTGTTTGTTTTCATCATAAATTCTCATATATTCTTCATCATAAAAGCTTGTACCTCATACATTCTCTCATATAGTACATTCTTTATCGTAAATTATCATATATAGTACATTCTTCATTATAAAAGCTTGTACATTCTTCACCATAAATTATCATACCTCGTACATTCTTCATCATAAATTGTCATACCTCGTACATTCTTCATCATAAACTATCATACCTCATACATTCTTCATCATAAACTCTCCTACATCGTACATTCTTCATTATAAATTCTCATACCCTGTATATTCTTCATTAACTCGTCCGCCCTGTCCATTGTCATGTGTTGCTTGATGTCTTCATTTATTTCTGATGAACTCTCCTCTGAATTCGGGGGGCAATTTCAGTCCAGCTTGTTAAAAAAGCACTTCAAATATCTTTTTGGACATGGGATTGAAAATTGCCTGGGTTCTTGAGGATCTTTTGGTTTGCAGAGAAAATATGTAAAACTCTACTTTGCCCAAACCCCCATAGCCTAGAGCTTACATTATATGGTGTAGCAATGTGGTGTGGTCCTCTGCACAGATTATTCTCCTGGGGTCAAGATTTGCCTGGGAGTAACAATATGCTTGGCTAGAAGCACATGGTGGAGAGCTTTGATTTTTAATGCATAATATTTTCAAATTGTTCTTTACTAGAATTAATCAAATCATGTTCCTGTGACAACATTGGTTCTGTCCTTAAAATCATTTATTTACCAATTTGCCTCTTCATCATGTAATTAATACAAAGGGCCATTAAGGCCCCTTGTTTTTACATGTATCATCCCCAGGTAATACCTTTACATACAAATTTATCTTCTACTTTTGTTTCTCATTAATTTTGTTTAATTTTGTTAGGGCACATGTTTATTTCTAATGGTGATACATTGTATTAGCATAAGTATGTCTTTGTTCAGTTCTGTTTTTATTAAAATTAAAAAACACTTTGTTGTATATGTTGTACATGTATTTAATTCTCTCTATTTCAGTGAGTTTAACCGTGTTTTATGCCCCTGTCATTCAAAATAGTGGAAGGGCATACAGTGTTACTCTGTCCACATGTCAGTTCAAATTTCCGAGGGATAAATCCAGAAATATTTCATGGATTGGTATCATATTTTACATGAAGATGTATAATTATAAAATATTTGGATTTTAACACAATCTAACTTAGACCTGTACTTCATTATTAATATAAAGTACAGGTCAAGTTTCATTCTTTTAAAATCCAAATATTTTCACAGGAGTTATGGCCCCTTTTTTACTTAGCTATTGTGGGCATTTTCTAGTTTAAGTATAAAAAATTGAACAAACCTAAGATAAGTTCAACAAGTTCATATTCAGTTGTTTTTATTAAAGACCGAAGTCCTTTGAGGATGATCAGATCTTAACAGAGACCAGATGGAACAGGGATTTTATACATAGATAAAAATTTATAGCAAAGATAATATCTGTACACATAAGGGTAAAAAAATGCTGAATAAAATGTTACAAACAAAACAGAACAATTGATATTGACTACAAACTTCTAAAATGTACAAACCTGTGAACAAAGGCCATCCTAAAGAAAGATCAAATGTGGCCTTTATTCACAGGGTAGCCTTTATTCAAAGGGTGGCCTTCGGAGGTACTAACACAGGATTTACTGTAAACTGTAAGTTGTTTTATGATAAAAAAAATATATTGCTACTGTACAAGTTGAAGAATCACTAATAATTTCCAATTGTATAAAGATGTACCTACTTAATTATACCAGTATAAAATATTAAGTTTAAAACAACATGGCACTCTTGCATGTCCAATCTTTTGTCAAATAAAGATTTCATTAACAATGAAATACAATGGTCAAAACTTTTATAACCAATTTTCAAATCTAGACTTACCAGAGAGATCTAACAAGTATTCAAATGTTACCAAAAATGAGTACTTGTGGCGATCAGGTGATGAAAACTTATTTTCCATGAAATTGGGTGTAAATGAGACATTATAGAGAAAAGGTATACTAGTGTTCTGAGAAATAATAGGGACATGATTTACCCTCAGACAAATGAAGAGCTCTCAGACACAAGGCTGACATCAAATCTAGAAGAAATAAATTTAAACTGAATATCTGGCATTAGTTCAATGAATTCAATAAAATGATAATGTATGCTAAAATCAACACAGTTGGACACAGATCAATAAATTTTCAAAGCTACGTATTGGTTGTAAATTTAGGCCCAAGAATGCCATCTTAATTCAAACAACATCTTTGAATTGGCAGTTCCTAATTGGAAATATATCATTAACAATAGAAAAAAGCTTTTCCTTTAAAAAAATCTGATCTATGTATAACTTTCAATATAGCACATTTATAAAGAATATATATCCGTATTAAAAGTTCAGTTAATCTATTAAATCTCACTTCGTGTCAATATAAAAGAAGGCACAACTTCTACAAAGTAACTAGTTTTGAGTAATGCACATCCGACAAAAAAAATCTACAGGAACACAAACATAGAATCAAAATAATGGAAACATGTTCTCTATGACATTTAAACATAAGTACAAAATGTAGAATCATCCAAGAAACATAGTATACAAAGTAAAATTGGAATGACATATCTACTTATAAATTACAGTAGAACCTCTCCAGAACATTCCTCAGTTGAGCAGCAACAACATGATTTCCCCACTGCACGATTTAACTATAAATTTAACCTCTAGAGCAACAACCTCTCAACAACAACATAATTTTGCTTCTCCCTAAGGGTGTTGCTTTGGAGAGGTTGAACTGATAATGCTTTAACACATTAAACAACTTTCTTTCGTGTAAACTTTCCAACATAAAATCTTACAAAATCCATCATCTACCATACAACCATGTACCACTGACATGAGAGTACCGGTTTAAGTTTCGAACATTCAAACCTCTGTATTAAAGCATATATTGACAATATATATAAAACCTGTCTCTCTCTACGGTCATCTTTCATTATCATTATCACATCTCCGGCAATGTCTCAGTCTTCACAAGATTTTTGTTAAACAAGAAATCAATTCGCTAATGGTACGGTCAATTGTGGAAAAGACAAAATATTGACAGGTCTTTATTTGGAGGTCAATTTGTTGTAAATAATACCAGTTTTTAAAAGAATAGCCTATATTCATAAGGTGGCCTATATTTGGAGGTGGCCTTTTTTAACAGGTTTGACTGTATTTCACAATTAAATGAAAAAAATTATTTCAGTATTTGAGACAAAAGACAGTATAGTTCGCAAGTAAATTGCAGAAAATATTTTACATTTGTATTTTATCGCACTATCTCTAGACGTAATATGTTTACACTCAGTAATTAGGTTACAAAGTCCAATCGCTTGAAAGGAAACAATAAAACTTGAACTTAAACATAATTGTGAAAGTTATGACAACAAACGCCCATTAAGAGATAAACAACAGCACAAACTTGAGTATCAGTTGGAAACAACATGTACTAAGATGTTTCTGTCTCATAGTTTTAACTTCATTTCATACGTAGACAAAGATGTATGTGAATGATCCAACTCTGGACTGAGATTTATTAAACATTCTTCAGGGTTTTCATTTGACCCCTAAAGTGGTATTTTGACCCTTGAAATTAGTAAAATAGGGAATCTGACTCTTGAGAATTTGTTATTACAATAGTAGGAAATTTTGCTGACTTAAATTATTTACACCAAAGGGTCATATTCTGTATGGAACAAAACTGAAAGTGCGATCACTGACCATAGTTGATCTATTCTCCCGTTTAACACATCACTACAAGATAAAATCATCTCTCTAAATATACAGTAAACATATATACCAGACTATAACAAGGAAATTAAACACTATTGTATTCATGTAAACAATTTGTGGTAGCATACAATCCTCAATAAGATTGTAATATAACAACACATATATATAAAACAACATGTACATCAGAGTTGCTTCCAGGGTCCTAGCTACTATGGGATAGGGTATCAGAGTTGAAATCAATAACGGATGTATATAGCGTTGTCAGTAATTTGTTGATATTGACATTTATCAAAGCATGTATATCTGCCACCATACATAACTTTATTTCATTATCTCTTTCTTGGAGGGTAATTGTCCGCCAGTTTTTTTTTTTAAATATCCAGCTTTCGCAGCGAAGTAAACCCTCAGACACACCTAGTTAGAACCATCAGCCTTTAACATAGCTAGCTGGACAGGGTCCTCACAATTGAAATTTGGTCTTTGACAAATTCATTTGTAAATACAATGTACAAGTATTGTAAAATACATGTATTCACCCGGGAGATTATGGCAGCATTTTTTGTGATACCTAAAAAATAGATGAACAATTTTCATGCCATCTAAGCTAAAGATTCAAAGATCTATAAATGCATAGTATACATGCCATCAAAGAAGATGATTTTAAATTTGATAATCTTTATAAGAACATTCAAATTCATAACAGGTATTAGTATTTTTAGTTTAACAAAAATGTTAAAAATCACAAACTTGTAAAAATGTTTTGGGTGAATAATTAAAATTACCACCATAACTGTCTTGAAACAATAAAATCTACATGATTCAGATATGAGAAAACAATTAGAAATTTCAATCACTTACAAATGGATTCATGAAAACCTTTCAAAAACAAAAACTGAAGTTTTTACAAACAAGATATTAAATTATCATGGTATCTCACAACAAATTTTGTCAAGATTTCTTAAGTAAAATGCTTATTCTGTATGATTATTCTGATTCAAATTTTTTGTGCAAGAACAGTAGAAATATTGGCAAAGATAAAATATTGACTTAAATACAGCAATGTTATAACACAAACATAGCACCAATATAATATAATTCATACATGTTAAGTTACACACATACTTATTGATCAGAAGTATTTACTGACAAATATAGTATATTTTGTAATTAATTAATCTTCCAAATTATCCTAAGTAACATTTATAATAAATTTAAATCACATTACAAACATTAAGTATTTACATACTGAGCACATTTTTTCCATCTTATAAACTAACTGGTTTCAGTCAGATATTACAATATTTGAGAATAAGCTACTCAGTAAAAAAACATGTTTTTAGGGGCACATACTCACAACTTGAGTTTAATAAGCTGTTAATATTAAACCTTTCACTGCCAGGCACATATTGTCTACATTGTGCAATGTATTGTCAGGGAATTTCTAAGAAATGCAAGTTTATTTTACTGATTCCCAAACGTGTATATCTGTCACATAGACAAATATGCAGAAATTTGTGAAGAAAAGTATACCTGTCACTTGGCAAATATGCAGAAATATGTGACAGGGTTCTCAATAACAGCAAGCTTCAGGCCAATTTAGCCGCTTAGAGATGTGTTTGGGGTGGTTAGGAATCTCTGAAGACGGGTATCCTCATCATTTGTGTGGACAGGAACACCCGTCTCATTGACAGTGAAAGGATTAATAGTTCAGTAAGTTATATCACACTAAATACATCATCTGATCAATGCCTCAAACACACTTTTGAAATGTACGGCAGAAATAAGTTGACAATGAAAAAATGTTTAACTAAGATAGATCTCAAGTTTCATAACACCAGACTTAAGATTTCAGTCTTGGGGCAAATTTTGGAGAAAAAAATGCAAAAGAGAGGCAAAATATTTAACAGCATATTATAATTACTGAAAAGCAGCACATTTGAACAGTAACTCACTGTGAACAAAAGAATATATTCTACATAGCATACTTCCAAACAAACTGATTTCTTTCAATGTCTATGTAAAGTTTGACATTAAATCATTGATGTTACATGTAAATACTTTTACAATATATACTATTATACTATATGTATAAGGAGAAATACATTATATACACAATTATTTCCTACACCGCAAATCATAAAAATACTGATCAATTGGATTGAAAGGTTTACATAGAGAAATAAAAATCTAAGTAGAAGAACCAACTTGACTTCATCATTACATATTAAATTAATTAATGCATAAAAACAATATAATTATACATCAATAATACATTTTACAAAACCACCTGATCATGAAGATATATAGAAGCAAAATTTCAAACCATAATTTCTATTAGAAATGAACTACATCTATTACGACCATTGAACATCAACATCTTTAAGATTAAGACTAACTGAAGGCCATCCTTAAAAAATGTTTGTTTGTCGTAACTTGACCCAATATTCCATCCGTGGACATGTAATGATGTAGATAGATCAGAATATTTCGTTGTTGCTCAAATTTTATTAGCAACTTAATTTTAAAAGAACTATAGATATTTTGTGTCCAAATTGCCAAAAAAAAGTTAAAGTAGCAGAAATTTTAAAGTTGGCTGTATGTTATCATGCAGTACCTCAAAGTTTCATTTTGTTAATTTTTTCATAGTCTCACATCATTAGTGAGAAAAAATGTGCCATCAAGAAGTGTTTTTTATGTTCTCTAAAAACATAGAATTGAAACATAGTATTTAACGTCATCCTTAAAATATTGAATAAAGTTACACAACTGACTCAATAACAAATTCTACAACTTAAAAATTAATCTATGTGATGTTGAGGAAAAAAATAGTTTTCTATTTTCCAGCTTATTTTCAGTGCAAGCATAAAATGTTAACAGATAATATCAAATGTCGACCTACCGACCCACTTACAAAAATTAGGGTCACATAAAGGAATACCAACAATTTTTCACAGATGGCCTAAAAAAAATTTTCAGTCTAATTTGCTTAAGAAATAAAGAAAGAATCTACTAAATAAAATTATACAAAATCGATTATCAACACTGACAAGACTTAAGTCGACAGAAGAAGAATTCTCTTCACTGAACAATTCATCACAGATACCAAATCAAACTTTCTCCTCCGTTTCCGCAGCTTTAGCCTTTGCTTGGTTGCTTCCTTCTTGCACAGTTTTAGCGTTAATGTAGGCAAGCCAGATAGGAGCTTCTTTCTGAACCAGTTTATCCTGACATATCACACCATACTCCTTCAAATACTGATCATTTACAGCACGCATAGCAACAAAACAGTCAACAATCTTGGTAAAGAATTTACTATGGAGCTCAGGTCTCATTCTTGACAAATAGGATCGAAACATTTGTACAACTTTTAGTTGTATTTCATCCACTTTATTACTGTCTTCTAAATGACATCGATCTCCGAATGTCACAGCGATAGCGAGCAACAAAGCTGTCTCCTCTTTACTCAAACTGAGACGCTGAATTTTTTTGCAAACATCAAATATGGCGTTAATGAGATTACGAGAGTAAAAGATATCAGCTGCTTGGTCAATGTGGTAAGCTTTACCCGTCTCCGTTAGAATCATCTGCAGGTCTGGATCATAACCACGGTATGTCAGAAACAAAAAAACTTCAAAATGTGATGTCTTTAACAAGCTGCACTGGTCTTCCAATGACAGAGTAGAAAATCCAGGCACAACATTAGCAAATGCAATGTAACTATGAAGAACTGGTTGACAATTTAAAGCTGACTGACGTAAAAATTCTTGACGCCCATCAATATCAATTCCTGTTGACTCAAGCACAGCAAAATATTCATCAGCTGGCACTGGCTTCATGTTTCCAAAAACCTGAGCTTTAGTTCTGTAATTTTCATAATCATCATAAATTTTTGCTTTTATCTGTTCTTCAGTAACGATATTACCAAATGGTCGAATCTGTTCCATAGCTGCCACTAAATTATTTAACAACTGTAGTTCTTCAAGAATTGAACTAGAGAATTCTTCATTGATCAATTTAACAATCACCCCAGATTTTGGATCAACAGTTACTTCAACAACTGGAAGATTCAAATCATCCTGTTCAACAGGACGTCTGTCATTTGTACTGGTTTCTTCCATTGAATCAACAACAGCACTGCAGTATTTATAACTTCCTGATATTTCTTTCCCTGATGAAGAACCGACTTCAGACTTAGCTTCTGTGCCACCCGACTCCCCCTTTGCTTCCATTATAGTTCTGGTCCGACGCGACAGCGTGTATCTTCCTAAACATGCTGCTTCCCGAGACATACCAACGTCTAAACATCTTCGATACCGACATCCTGAACAGTTTCCACGGACTTGAGAAGTAACCATACAGTCTTTATTCTTATTACACTTGTACTCTTCTTTTCGAGTCAAACATCGCCTGAAGAATGATTTACAAGATTCGCAACTATTTACTCCATAATGTAAGCCTGAGCCTCGGCCCAAGCAAATTTTGCACGGAGGAAAATCTAGTTTACACTGCTTCTGCGATACATCATTATTTTTGGTTCTCTGTCGTTTGACTTGTTCAAATTTTCGCTTTTTGACAGGCAGTAGATACTGCGTCCCATCTCGTGAATTTTTTTCATTTGTGCATTTTCGTCTGTTTTCTGCAAACTCTGTATTTTTCCGATCAATTAGTAGATCCTTCTCTGTGTGGTGAGAGAGTTTGGACTGACAAGAATCGGAGTCTGTCATGATGTAAGTCGAGAATGTTTACTGTTGATCTCTGATATGAATAGTGGCCTGTAGATGTAAATAAAAATACTTGATGTAGTACATGAACATGATGAAGGTTGTGATCACAACAAACATGTATAAGCTGAGGAAGTTCAAAAAGAAAATCTAAAGAAAGCAGATCCCACTAGTAGCAATATCACAATGTTCAATTTTTGGACTGATGACATTACCAAAATAGACTTTGTGAAATTAGAATCAGTAACTTAAATTGTCATATAGGATATATATAGCTGTTCAATTAAGACTGACAGACAATACAGCAGGTTTTGGGTTCGAGCCCCACATTCCTCCTGTCACAATATTCTGTCACATGGTAACAATATCAGCTAGCCTAATGAAATTTAGCAATTAATATCATTACAAAGTTTATCGTCAATAATCATACTTTGTCACATATATGAGTATGGGTCTTTGATAGTCCAATTAATTAAACTGTTTGCGACAGCGAGACACTTTCGATGTTGACCCTTCCAACACGGGAGAGGATGGCCCTTCCGAATTTGGATATGAAATCAGCCAAACAAAGTCACATAAGTAAGGCTAGGGTCTTTAGCAATATATGTAATGAGTTTTCTTTTATAACGTTATCAAGTGTTCTGGTTCATCAATATGTGGGTTGTATGGTCATCAAAATAGTTAAAGCACTGACTACTGACAAGAAGTTAATATTCAGAACTTTCACAATCTCACGATTCATTACAGAAGAATATTAATCTACAGGTAACAAAGACTTTTCTGACAGAATTTATAAAACAGACTTTAACTAGAAACAAAATAACTGGATTAGAATGTCATAAAAGTATTCATGCTACATACTAACCATGAGATTTCAACATTTGTTGTCATTTTTTGGTGAATATTTGGACGTATAATTGAGTCACTTCCGGTTTCGGAATTGTGAATATAACACGCGCTCTGATTGGCTAAATGTTGAAGATTGCTCTTTACCTAAATTTAGTTCTGTTATACCATGAGTCATAAGCTAGGACGTTTCTTGCTCTGAATGATTTTGATGTTGACTGCTGAAATATGATGAAAAGACATATTTTTGAAAAGGAAGTTAAATTATAGTTCATAATGTATTGGTGTACAGCATCCAAAAATAGCTATTTTTGCAAAACTAGCAACAGCTTGTATTTCCGATGTAATTTATGGTATAAGGGAGGTAACCCGTACATTTCAAAAAGCAAAGTCCCCGCAGCGGCTACCTCCCTTGATCAGTACATTAATAGTTATTGTTAGTGATTGTAGTCCATGAAGTTTTCGTTGATTGATCAGAGGTTAATCAATTAAAACTGATTAAATAAGAAATGACCTAGAATGTTAATACTGCATAACTTTTACAGCCCTTACACCAAATGAATAGCACAAAATCAAGTAAAATTGAAAAATGCCTTAACTTGATTAATTAGATCAGGGATGCTATATTACATGTAATATAGCATCCCTGATGTAATATAACATAAAAATAGAATTCTACTATTAAAAACACGCTGAACCAGAATTATGATGCATTTACAAATACAGTTTGAACAGCATTACACCAGTCACTATAGCTTATCAAATCAACCATTTAGGTATTTAAAGTGCAAACCCTTTCAACAAAGTGTAAGGTCTGCAGTACTATAGTCAAGAATGACAACTCTGTACAAAATCAAAATTTCGTTGATTAAATGGGAGCATCATCATCGTCACGTCAATGACCATTCGTCATAGATTCGTTGAATAAATGATTAATCGGGACCGTTGTGATGAGTTCGTTCAAGAAAGAGACAAATAACCAAAAAAGATTATTTTCGTTGTGAGATAGATGTGTTTACTTATTTATTAATTCATTTATTTGATTATTAGTGTTAAAAAGGTATACAATAAATCATAATAATAAACTGCTTAACTGTAGATTGATAATTTATGTATAAAGCAATAATTGTTATATAAGAAAAACGAGGTTAATATACATATAGGCCTACCTAGAAGACCTTATACATGCATGTACTAAGCATTTACGATTTTACACCAAATTACGTTTATCCACGCTTTGTGTCAATATGAAAGTATGAAGTTAGCATGACTCACTCCAAACGTAAAATGTGTCAAAATCGTAATGAAAAATATGCAAAGTTATTTGACATAATTAAGATACTTTTGAAGCGGACACTGCCATGAAGTTTGGTGGTATATATAAATATATAGTGTTTCAGAAGTGAACATGTCGATAAACCTATCCAAATTAGGAAGGAATTGTAAACAAAAAGGCTATAGAATGTTAGTTAGAATATTTCAATATTCTAATTAAGACAACAACATTTGAAGCAGGTCCTCTGAATTCGCGATGAAACAAGGCATTAAATTAGACTATAGGTAATAATATTATATAGATCGAGTTCCTGGATAGTTACTTAATTTTGTGTCAGCACGCTTGACGAAACAGCTTTTCAGAAACTTGCTTCAACTCAAAATACTAATGCCGCAATTGCGAGGTAATTACTAGACTAAGTGTACTATTATTTGAGTTTGCATACATGTTGTACTTTTAACTAACATATCATGCATACTCTACAAATTGATATTCGTTTGACGATGTTCTTCGTAAATGGCGGGAAATGACACGTTGAAGTTTTCAAGTGTTGACACTTAAAATCGAGAACAAAATGATACCGACACTGTATGATACTGTTCATAATAATATTATTATTTGACAAGGAAATACATACAAGTCATATTCGTTGATATGTAAGTACTGTTTTAAAAAATACACGTTTTTATCAACATATAAACGTTAGTACTTAAGGTATTATATACCGATTATACTGTATCCTGTTTATATAAAACTCAAACAACTGCCATAGTTGTTAACTTTTCCATTCCATGGCAGTGTTGTTAATTATCAGCTTAATGCTGCTAAAATGTTAATATTATAAAACTGTATTGTCAAACTATCGTTATTTCGTTCATAAATTGTTAGCCTAGATACCATTTTTCTCAACAACATTTTTTTACAAATTAAGAGTTCCCTTTTAGAAAACAGATATTTATTACTTTATGAAGATTTTGCTTATAGTAACATATATTTTTTATTAAATAAGATAATACATACTGTGTTTTTGCATCTTTTTACCGTACATTTTAATTGAAATGGATCTTTTTCTTCAACCTTTGAAAAGTTGGCTTATATATATACACCAATACAAATTTAAGTGGACAATATATCATAAAGGATTGAATTGTTTTTTTGAAGACTTTCAGGGTTAATTATATATGACAAAGTGTTTACATGACAGAACATAATTCTATTTTCTCGTGTGCACATGTAAATAGTACATGTAGTAATATATAATTGTACAGCAAAAACAACACACACATGATATCAACATAAAATCAAAATATACATACAGTACGTGCAACCTCTCCAAAGCAACACCCTTTGGGTGAAGAAGCGATATGTTGTTGTTGAGAGGTTGTTGCTCTAGATAGGTTAAATTAATAGTTAAATCATGCAGTGGGAAACATGCTAGCTCTTGGTGAAAGGAGGTTTTTGCTTAAGACAGGGCCGCTTTTGAGAGGTTGCATTGTGCATGTAATTATATTTAGACATAATTTACAGTAGATCTACGCGGTGTGGTTATTTTGCCATAACTGACATGACGCGACTGAATTTACCACACACATTGGATACTTTTAGTTCAAATTCATCTAGACACAATCATTTCTTAGAACTAAACTCATCATCATATATTTGCGGCCATTATGACGTACACCGGATAGTAAATAAATGTTGCACCGGAAGCAACTACTTACAACAAGTTGTTATGACTTTTATATTGTAGTAGCTTGCACTTAGCGTAAAATGGCTTTGCATCCTCCTCCTGACTCCCGACCTATCATGATGACCCATGTCACCCTAAACTTCTTATTTGGTCCAAGGTCGGCACTTCCATTTTTCTCACTTTTTTACCTTTCCGAACGCTTTCAAGAACAATGCTAAAACATGTAAAAAACTTCCTTCCTGCTTTATCTTAAACTAGCTTGTGACTAGTTACAAAACAATTTAAACGCCTTTTACACACGATTATTATGGTAAATTGTATAAACGCAATGTCCGTTAACTTTATACAAATGTATATAAATTTAAGTGATGTTACCATTTATGTATAATGCATCATATCCGTTAGTATAATATAATTTTTGTCATTGCATGTATCTGCGCCATAATTATGCTGATAATTACGTTGATTTTATGAAAATACTATTGCGCAATAATTGTTATTTCTTTGATAGTTACCCTTAAAACATTCGTTTATTTTACGACGCATTTTGAAATTTTTGCAAGAGTATATTTGTGATTTGATATGTAAGTGCCTACTCTCTATGTTTGTGACGCGAGCAGCCAGTTTACGGTTAGCACTAACGGTACGTAATGTTACGGACAATATTGAGTTCTATACCCGGCGTCTTTCTAGGACTGTCAGTCTTTTCAGTGCATAATTGGCTTGTATTCTGTGACAAAACATTGCGTTAAAAGAGAAGCAACAACATACGTGTTTTCATAGACATTAATTAATATTGGATTGAAACTTGTATTTCTGATTTAATGGTTTTATTTCAGATTCAACAATGCATACAATTCTGCTCAATGGGTTATGGGTGTCTGTACTTAGTTTCTGGTTTAATACCTGCGCCCTTGTCATGCCTTATTGGTGGTACGTGGATAAAACAGACACCTATATAGAAGTTGGTTTGTTCCAAGTTTGCAACATCAATGTAACTATGTCAAGGCATTGCAAACAAACCGGTAAGCTACCGAAAGAACACAAATCTAGACATGAGACATGAACCAATTTGTTAATTATTCGAATCCATTGCAAGTTATAATCCATTAGCGCATTTTCTGACGCTCATCTGTTAATGTCATACGCATTGTCGGACTTAGTCACGTGCGCTCATACGCATACGTATCTATGACATACGTACGTTAAAAATGATATTTTTCAATTTTTCATTTATAAATGGATTACATTAGACTTTGGAATATTGTACGCATGCCATTAACTTTCGAGAATATCTTACTCTTTTGCCTTTTTTCAAAGATGATTGTTCACGAACAATATCTAGTTTATGGTGGCAGAGATTATCGTATTTTCAGTACTTTGATTTACTCTATTTACAGATTCATTCGATGGCATTTATTGGTTTCAAGCTGTGCAAGCCATGTTGATGTTAGCGTCCATAGCTTTATTTGCAGTAATCTCTTTGACTTCATGTCATGTTTTCTTCCACAAACGCGGACCACGCATTATATATATTGCAACAAGTTTGGTGACATTTGGAGGTAGGCGAAATATTTCTAGTGGACTCACCGAGCCGTGAGATTGTCAGTATACAGTATGTTCAATTGTAATGACACAATGTTAGACATTATAAGCACACAGCGAAAAAGGGATTGTCATAATATTTTGACAGTATTAGTAAAAACAATTTCAAAATAGTGTTAGCGCATGAAACTCATTGTCAGTACACAATGATAGCACATTCTTAGTACACAATGTTAAGAGATTGTCGGCAAGCACTGTTAGAATGTAGCAGCACATTGTCAGTACACAATGTAAAGAGATTGTCGGCATGCACTGTTAGAATGTAGCAGCACATTGTCAGTACACAATGTAAAGAGATTGTCGGCAAGCACTGTTAGAATGTAGCAGCACATTGTCAGTACACAATGTTAAGAGATTGTCGGCAAGCACTGTTAGAATGTAGCAGCACATTGTCAGTACACAATGATAGCACATTCTTAGTACACAATGTTAAGAGATTGTCGGCAAGCACTGTTAGAATGTAGCAGCACATTGTCAGCCAGTCAGGACAACTGACAGGAGATTACTATTACGTAATTTTAGAACATTTTCAGTACACTTTGTTATGAGATTGTCGGTGCATACTGGTAGGAGAAAACCAGTTCACAGTGACTTAATTTATCCATCGTATATTTTATTTCAGCTTTCACGTCACTGATTGGTCTGATAGTCTTCTCATCAATGATATCAATAACACATCCTGGTGGACAGTTTATGTCTTGTTTTGGATTAAACATTATATCCGTAGTTTTATCGTCCGTTTCTGGTGGTATATTTGTGTTTTCATTGGTGCGTGACAGTTACTAACTTATTGGATTATTTAGTGGCATTATCGGTTAGTTTCACCGATGTGCGATGAAATGATGCTTTCCCGCTTATGGACAACCCGGGGATCGTCGGGGCTTCGCACCTGACTATGTCTGTAGGTGTTCCTTACCACGTGTTAAATGGTTGACACATTCATCCTGAGGTCACATATACTTCCAATCGTTGGAAAACTGAAAATCCTTGTACAGATCTAGCGGTTCAGAGTCGGCCAATGAAATGCAACGTATATTTTGATAGGTTAACAACAGACATATATTTTGATTGGCTGTCGAACCCTTCTTGTGTAAAATCGTCTATAAAAAGTCGGTATTTTATCGATGAAAAAGGTGTTTCTATTTCTGTTAAAAATATTATGCTGACGAAATGTAAACATATAAATTCAAGGTCCTTGAATCTGGGATGTAACTCATTAGTTTTTTCGTCAGTAACATTTACTGGATAATAGTGAGAAGCTTTTGATGACTGAAGTGCACGTGACCGGAAATGACGAAATGATATTAAAGATTGTTGATTTAGAGAGGAGTCGCTGAACTGTGTTTGGTGGATATGATTCATTCGGAAACATCACTTACAATAACGGCCGCGCATCTTTTCCGGTTACAAATCAAACTTCAAATTTAGATTTTCTCGAACTTAAGGGATATACAGTGTAACAACTCGATACAAAGTTGACAGCGTCGTTCGCATTTCCTTCAAAAATACATGTATACTAATATTTTAACCTCGACATACAAAAATTACTTTCGCAAAATGTATCATTCGAATACCAAGTTCGGTAAACTTTTCATGTCCCTGTATGATTGACCCACGAGTCGTCAACTTGATTTTAGTAATTGATTATAGTAATTGATTATAGTATTTGATTATAGTAATTTATTTTTGTAATTGATTTTAGTAATTGGTTATAGTAATTGATTTTTGTAATTGATTTTAGTAATTGATTATAGTAATTGATTATAGTAATTGATTATAGTAATTTATTTTTGTATTTGATTTTAGTAACTGATTATAGTAATTTATTTTTGTAATTGATTTTAGTAATTGATTATAGTAATTTATTTTTGTAATTTATTTTAGTAATTGATTATAGTAATTGATTTTTGTAATTGATTTTACTGGTCTTGTCTTTGCTTTAATTTGTTAATATATTGCTATTTATCAAGTCATTACGTTTATATTGAATGAGTGATGTATAGAACACACACGTACATATACTTGTATATTTATATGTTATGATGATGAACTGCTCATATCGAAATAAAGATTTTGTTCTGGTCTGTCAGTGCAGCCTTGTAACTGAATACATTTAAACTTGTGTTTGTGACCATCTCCGTATAAAGGCGGTTGCTCTTATGACTAGATATTAATTTATCAATTAGTCTGGTAAATTATACGGTCAACGCTGTGAATAAATGCCATTCCAATAAAGAGTATTATTGATTATTTAGAAGAATATGACCTATATAATATCATTTTGTTTCCCTGTCGCTGGTAAATGCGATACGAAAAGCCGAGGAACCAAATTCAGACCGAACGCAATATGTTAAGAATCCTGTGATTGGTTAACAGCTACCGTTCTATAAATAGCGTGCGCGTAATAAAGCTACGTGAGTATCACGTGACCTGAGTGTACACAATGAACATGTGCAGCTACCATTTTCACTTTGCGAGTATATTATGAAATTGCGGTGTTCCACAACATTGGCTTGTTTCATTTTGCCCGTGTTTGAAGATTTTCATGAACTGAGTTTAGAATGTGTATATACAGGTGCCATTCAATATCTCTCCAGTATAATGTAAGTCAAAATGCTCCGAGACTTTCAAATACAGAGAAAACCTTGCACGGAGCGTGTTGGTAAGTTATGCCAAGAAAATTCCTTGGAGGGTATTTTGAATTTTGGCAGTGTTATTTGCCCGAATGATTTGAGAAGTGGTGCATTGCCTAAAAGAAAGCAAAATACTATACTGATTAACACACCTGTCAAAAGGATACACTTCAAGCCTGTAGTGAACATACACAGTAATAGTAGCATTCTAACATGTAATTCTCTACATCACCGCCTTGTTATTTATTGTGCAGCAAAGCCGTTTAAACATGCATTTCCTAAAGAGAAAGATGATATTACTCAACTTTCTAGTGTCCAGCAGACATGTTTTTATAAAAACAACATGTAGCCCAGTATTTGCATATTCTCAGTAACATTTAGTCAAACAAGACAAAAATACTAGGATTCTTTGTTAATGGTTCTCCGCTTTACAAATTTAAGTTAGTATGAGTTGTTTACAACTGTTATACTACATGTTATTTTATGACCACATTTCAATACTGTTACATTCCTTAAATTTGTTACTATATTCAATAACAAGGGGACCATGATGGTCCTATAATCGCTAACCTATAAGTCCTATCGTTACAAAATCAAGTGAACCCTGGGACAGAGTTAATTTTGACCACAGGGCCATAATTTGTACAAAACTAGAAGTCCACTAGACAATGCTACACACAAAATATCTAAGCTCTATGTACTGAAGTTTCTGACAAGAAGTTTTTTAAAAAAATGCCTATACAAGCCTTTGTAAAACCAAGTTACCCCCCGGGCGGAAACAATTTTGACACAAAGGCCATAATTTGAACAAAACTGGTAGAAGTCCACATGACAATACCACACACCAAATAACTTAAGCTCAAGACAAGTAGACATTGTAGTTTCTGACAAGAATAATTTTAATAATATTCATATTGATTGCCATGGCAACCAGACTTTTTACTGAAATTATAATTTTAGGACAGCTTTGAAACGGGACCTCCGAAGGAGCATTCCAGCGAAGTTTGTTTACAATGAGCATTGCAATTTAAGAGGAGATATTGCTTAGAAAATAAGGACACAACTTCATGACGCACAACGCACGAACGACGCGAGCTAGGCGATCGCAACACATTGTGCTCTGGTGAGCTAAAAAGTACATGTACCATAAAATTGATATGAAACCATATGTCACGTGTGTTTGTCGTGCAGGAAACTATAGTAATAATATAATTTTATAAAGCTTACACTTCGGGCAAGACATTCTTATTATAGAAATGAATTGCTTTGAGCAATTATCGATACAAAAATAATTATAGTCAGGTAATAAATGTCAACAAACTCATGAGTCGATCAATATAGATTGTGTCTTAACTTTATCCTACACTCACTTTGATATCTTTATACTTAAGTGCATATTCAGTTAATAATGTTTTGTGTACATGTATATTCTACATTATGCTGTCTATGCTTTCATAGTTTCATAATTATATTCTAGACTTCCGGTCTGTCGCGTGAAATGTGTTTATAAATGTTCTAGTTGTTTCTAGTACGTCAATTCCTTTAGTTTTCAAAATGGAAAAAATACACCAATTCTTAAGGTTTTAATGCTTGAAAACAATTTCCATTCTTCAATCTCAAATTCATTTTCAAATGGTTAAAATATATACAGTGCAACCTCTCCAAAGCAATACCGTTTGGGAGTAGCAAAATTATGTTGTTCTTGAGAGGTTGTTGCTCAAGAGAGATTAAATTACATTGTAATAGTTAAATCGTACAGTGGGGAAAATGCTCTTGTAGAAGGGAGATTGTTGCTCAAGAGAGGGCCGCTCTGGAGAGGTTGTACTGTACATATGTTCATTTTTTTATTACATATTCACATTAGTTATGCTCATAGATTAACATCTGACAAATATATTAATTGTTAAGTCATAAATTAACTTAGAAACAATTAAAAAAACAAATTTAAGCTTTGTGGTTGATCTCAAATTGTTTTAACCATAAAGTTTCAAATCAACATTCGTCAGATTATTTCATCATGTTCCTATTCACGCATGTGGCTGCACATACCGCTAGTATAAGTATTGTATCTACAAGCATAGCGTACGTACTCTCAATCGGAACTCCTCGGCGTTTTTGTCTAAGGAAAGGTTGCTCAGACATTATAGGCAGGTCGCCATTCTGTTATTCAGGCACTATTTTGCTGGAAGCAAACCGTAGAAACAACCTGTTTCTCATTCAATGGAATCTTGATGCTCATTTTATTAATCGCGAACGATAAACACGTTTGAAAGTCTGTAATTCTGAGAACGATTTTTAAAAACGAGTACCTAGTGTTGATAAAGTAGTTACCGGAAACCGCATAACCCAAATTTGTAGCCCTACACTGACGTACGAGACGTATTACTCAGTTACGGAAATATCCGAGTAGTTACGATTGGCGTGCTGCTCTTTGTGATGCTTTAATAGAATGTGTCTGTTCGTTAGTACAAATACGATATTCTACTACTTGATTACTTATCTGCTATCGGAACATTTTGCCGTGTTTTGTATCAGTGCTTCAAGTAATGAATTCTTTTATGTAGTATTTTCTTTCCTTGTTGGCCATGTTGCGACTTTAGCTATATCCTAACTGAACAACATACAGTAAAGCCTCGATCATCCGAACTCGGATTATCCGAAAACCTGGTGTTGTCCGAAATGAACTTCGGTCCCGATTTCCTGCTTTAAATTTTAACGTAAAAATCTCGATTATCCGAATAGTGTTATCCGAAACCGGCATGTATTATCCGAAACAATCTTTTGGTCCCGTCGAATTCGGACAATCGAGGTTTTATTGTAATTCATTTGCAAACACGTGTCAAAAACCTCACCAGTGATATCCATGTTTATGTACCACCACTTCCTCTTCTTTTTGTGTAAAATTGTTTTATTTTATTCATATTCATATTAATCACTTGCTAATTGATTGATAAAGTAAACAAGCGAACTATGTTCAATGAAGACGGACAGAGGATGAGTTACATAAAAACGAAGGGCGTGAATTAAGATGAGCTGTTACCTCCAGTAAAAACCTTTCCTGAAGCTTTGAAGTATTTTGCCGAAACGCAAAATCAGAAAGACGCCTTTGTTTTTGCCACCGATGAAACTCGTATTTCTGTAACATGGAATGAATTGTATGACCGCGTTGTATCTGTTGCAAGAGCTATGGTTAGTCTTGGAGTGAAGAAAAGTGATTATGTTGTAGTGTATCTAAATGATAGTCCGGAGTGGCTGTATGCTGTGTATGGAGCAATGATAGCTGGGGCGTGCCCTGTACCATTCTATTACGTAGATTATAGCTGGGAGAATGTTAAAACATTGTTAAAACAACTGGGAAAATGTTCCATGATCATAGTTGGAATGGATAATGAGAAAAAGCCCATTCATGAAATATTGGGACATGTTACTTCCGACGGAGTGGTTAAGTGCAAAGAGTTACCATATTTACGCTACCTGATATGTCACGACACAAACACTGCTGGAATCGAATACAATGGAAAGTCATTACAAAGTTTGATCACATATACGCAGACTGAAGTGGAACTTCCTGTTGTACATGAAGATGACGTGTCAATAAGTACCATGTCATCTGGTAGCACTGGTCCACCTAAACTTGTAACATTCACAAACAAGGCGATGGTATTAAGTACTAAAAGTCGGTACCTTAACATAAAACATCTCATTGGGAACGAAGCGTTTATTGAATTCAACTCAAAGCCATTTGCTTGGAGTGGAGGTTTTCCACACAGTATTGTTACAGGACATTGTAGGGTTATATGTACAACCAACAGAATCCCTGTTGATTCAAGGATAAGAAAGAAGAAAAACATTGAAACGATTCAAAATGAAAGATGCACACTTGTTGTATTGCTACCTTCAGTATCAGATTTTGAAGACTTCAAGGTAACCTTTGTAATACATGTTTTGTGTCAGTGATCTTCCATTATGTTCATGGTTTGTGTCAGTGATCTTACATTATGTACATGTTTTGTGTCAGTGATATTCCATTATGTACATGTTTTGTGTCAGTGATCTTCCATTATGTGCATACTTTGTGTCAGTGATATTCCATTATGTACATGTTTTGTGTCAGTGATCTTCCATTATGTGCATACTTTGTGTCAGTGATATTCCATTATGTACATGTTTTGTGTCAATGATCTTCCATTATGTACATGTTTGGTGTTAGTGATCTTCCATTATGTACATGTTTGGTGTCATTGATTCTCCATTATGTACATATTTGGTGTCAATGATCTTCCATTATGTACATGTTTGGTGTCAGTGATATTCCACTGTACATACATGTATTTTGTGTCAGTGATCTTCCATTATGTACATGTTTTGTGTTAGTGATCTTCCATTATGTACATGTTTTGTGTCAGTGATATTCCACTTTTCATACATGCATTTTGTGTCAGTGATCTTCCATTATGTACATGTTTTGTGTCAGTGATCTTCCATTATGTACATGTTTGTGTCAATGATCTTCCATTATGCACATGTTTTGAGTCAGTGATATTCCATTATGTACATGTTTTGAGTCAGTGATATTCCATTATGTACATGTTTTGAGTCAGTGATATTATGTTTCCTTACTTTCAGGCTCCAGACAACTGGCCGGTCAAAGCAATGAGACAAGATGGACAACCTCCAACTCCAAAAAGTATCAATTTGCTCGGCTCGTTTACACCTGTTATTCTGATCGCATATTCAATTTCAGAATGTAAGCACGTAGCCTCATATTATATCACAAACCTGGACGAGTTCAAATCATCAAAGGTTGGTAAAATCTTGTCAAATATACAACAAGAAGTAAAGATTGTTGATGAAAGCGGTAAGACTGTTTCAATAGGAGAACGAGGAGAAGTGTATGTCCGTAGTGAAGGTCAATTTAAATGTTATATGAAGGACCCTGAGAAAACAAACAGATTCATGACACCAGATGGATGGTGTCGTACAGATGATATTGGAATGTTGACCGAAGAGAATGATTTGTATTTATACTCAAGAAAGTCCAATGTTATAATAACAGATCAAAATTCTATAGAACCAGAGTTTCTGGAAAAATCTATAATGGCGTTGAATCAGGATCTTAAACAAGTAATAATTATACCTATTCCAGACGATATGTTGTATCAGTCACTCTGCGCATGCGTCATATTGCGAGATGGATGTGAGCTTGATATTGATCGTATAGGCAAACAAGTTCAGAAGCTACAGACCGAGAAACCAGCCGACTTCAAAGCTGTTCCGAAACATTGGTTGGTCATTGACCAAGTACCATTGTTGCCAAATGGCAAGCCATCTCGAATTGAGCTCACCAAAATTGCAAGAGCACGACTTGGTATGAAGAATAGCATTTAGTTCATGCACTGTTGTAACTTGTTTGTAGCAAACTCACACGTGACTAATTTATGCCACATGCAAATTGTTTGTAGGGGTGAAGGGTAAAAATGTGTACATGTACTAGTACTTGTTGGGTAATTAATTCATTCTAGTAATAAATAATAGGGTATGTCGGCAAGTCTGACCGAAGACATTATACGTTAAGAAAATTGTTACAGCAATTTAGCATATTCTGATGATGGAGCATTTTTACTTTGTATCCCATCGATAGCACGCAAATACATGTATGTATAATTTACATTTGTATATAGAGAATACCTGGTTGATGTCGGAGACGGAGAAGGTTTATCCGGTGAGTGAGAAGGCATATCTGGTTTTTGGGATTGCTTCGTCGGTGGCGTCCCCTTTTGCTCGTCCGGAACATAACTTCGTCACTATACGTTCAAATTACTTCAAACTTGGTGTGCACGTTTCTTACAATGATCCAAAGTGCAGTGCACAAGAAACATAACTCTAGATCTACCATGTGCAGTTTTTGAATTATTCCCCTTTGATTGTTTAATAATACAGGATTTCTTGTCCGGAATTAACATTACGTTGTCCCCATGAGTTCGAATGACTTGACAGTTGGCGTGCATGTATCTTTCAATGACCTGAAGTGCAATGCAGAAGAACAGTAACTCTACCTTGTACCTTAAAACGTGTAGATACAAATTATTAAGAAGAACCTCTCCAGTGCGGCCCTCTCTTGAGCGACAACCTCCCTTCAACAACAGCATTATTTTCCCCACTGCACGATTTAACTATGTAATTAACCTCTCTAGAGCAACAACCTCTCACCAACAACATATTTTGCCTCTCCCTAAGGTTGCACTGTATATAAAATTAATGAGAGAAAAATATGAATCATTTCACCGTTCCAGATTTCGTGAATACAGAGAAGACGAGGTCAACTTTTATCAGAACACTAAGATTGATATTAAGTACAAAATGGCTGATGTAAAACTATCGTGGCCTTGAATGTGTGTGAACAATTTCTCTTATCTTGTTGACGTTGATACATGTTGAAGGACGAATCATAACTCAGAACTGTATAAACCGAGGACTATTTTTTTCAAGTTTTGGAATTTCGAATTCTTTGCCAAAATGTGATGTGCGATTGTTGTAAAGACTGTGTCATGTATGTATACATATGTATAGTAACCACATGTTATGTAATCCATGCTGTATATAACTATATACATGTGTAACTTATATGGGAAAATAAAATGATTTGTTCTGTTCTATTCTGGCTGTCAGACAACAGTGCAGGACAGTCGGATTTGATATTTGTGTTACAATTATGTTTGCTACGATCGTTCCAAATCCCGGATTGCGATCGAGCTTCAGATTGATGGTAAGATGGGAATTGTACGAGCTAGTAGTTTCGGTCTTGTGTTGTGTCGTCTATCAAATGGAGATATATACTAGATATTCCAACCGATTTTAGATACAGAATTAACAACACATTCTACAAGTAGTCTATCAATTTACTGTTTACTGTCGTCATTGTCTTCTTTTCACCAGCATCATTAAGTTAACCAGAATACAGTCAAACCTGTGTTAGCCGCCACCTCCGAATAAAAGCCATCCTGTACATAAAGGTCATTCTTTTAAAACTCGTAACTGAGTATTTGGACTGAATAAAGACTACCTGTCAATGAAGACCACATTATTGCCATAAATTAACATAGAAACAATAAATAAATAAATATGCGATTTGAGATTTGATGTTGATCTCAAATTTTTTTAACCATAAAGATTCAAATTAACATTCGACCGACTACATGTATTTCATTATGTTCCTATTCACGCATGTGACTGCACATACCGCTGGTACATACATGTATTGTATCTGCAAGCATAGCGTATGCACGCTCAATCGGAACTCTTCGGCGTTTGTCCCAGGAAAAGTTCCTCAGACATAATAGGCAGGTAGCCATTTTGTTGTTCAAGGGCTACTTTCCATCTTGGCAGGCCCTGGGAATCCAACGATGGAAACAACATGTTTCTCTTTTACTAAGAACTTGACGCCCATTGTATCAATCGTGAACGATAAACACGTTTGAAAGTCTGTAATTCTGAGAACGATTCTTAAAACCGAGTACCTAGTGTTGAAAAAGGAGTGACCGGAAACCGCATAACCCAAATTTGTAGCCCTACACTTACGTACGAGATGTACTTCTCAGTTACGGAAATGCCCAAGTAGTTGCGATTTTATGCTTTAATAGAATGTCTGTTCCTTAGTGCAAATACGATGTTCTATTATTTGATTACTTATCTGCTATAGGAAAGTTTTGCCGTGTTTTTTCAGTACTTCAAGTAATAAATTCTTTTGGTGAAGCTTTAAGTCTTATTTTTTCTTGTCATCCATGTTGTGACTACATGTACACCTATATCTTTATTGAACAAAATCATTCGCAAACACGTGTCAAAACCTCACCAGTGATATCAATGTTTATGTACCACCACTTCCTCGTCTTTAGGTTAAAATTGTTTTATTTTATACATTAATCACTTGCTATAAGAGATTGATACAGTAAACAAGCGAAACATGTTCAATGACAACGGACAAAGGTTGAGTTACATTAAAACAAACGGTGTGAATTTAGATGAGTTTTTACCTCCAGTAAAAACATTTCCTGATGCTTTGAAGTATTTTGCCGAAACGCAAAGTGAGAAAGATGCATTTGTTTTTGCAACTGATGAAGGTCGTGTTTCTGTAACATGGAATGAATTGTATGACCGCGCTGTATCTGTTGCAAGAGCTATGGTTAGTCTAGGAGTGAAGAAAAATGATTATGTTGTAGTGTACCTAAATGATAGTCCGGAGTGGCTGTATGCTGTGTATGGAGCAATGATAGCTGGGGCGTGCCCTGTACCATTCTATTACGTAGATTATAACTGGGAGAATGTTAAAACATTATTAAAACAACTGGGAAAATGTTCCATAATCATAGTTGGAATGGATAATGAGAAAAAGCCCGTTCATGACATGTTGGGACAGGTCACTTCCGACGGAGTTGTTAAGTGCAAAGAGTTACCATATTTACGCTACCTGATATGTCACGACACAAACAATGCTGGAATCGAATACAATGGAAAGTCATTACAAAGTTTGATCACATACACGCTGACTGAAGTGGAACTTCCTGTTGTACATGAAGATGACGTGTCAATAAGTACCATGTCATCTGGTAGCAATGGTCCACCTAAACTGGTAGCTTTCACAAACAAGGCGATGGTATTAAGTACTAAAAGTCTGTACATTGGCCATACACTTCTCATTGGGAACGAAGCGTTTATTGAATTCAACCCAAAGCCATTTGCTTGGAGTGGAGGTTTTCCACACAGTATTGTTACAGGGCATTGTAGGGTTACATGTACAACCAACAGAATCCCTGTTGATTCAAGGTTAAGAAAGAAGAAAATCATAGAAACGATTCTAAATGAAAGATGTACCTTTGTTCTATCGTTACCTTCAGAATCAGATTTTGAAGACTTTAAGGTAAATTTTTGTAGTAATAATAATTTGTCAGTAAAATCAGTTGATTCAAGTATATTGATGAACAAATAAATTCCTTAAGATTCATCAGCGATGTGTATTGTTTACTATGTAAATCACCAGTTGCTTAAACAGGAAAAAATGTATACTAATTTCGTGTTTTATGTCGTATGTGTTATGTGTGAGCGAGCTTTCATTATGTACTCATTCCATGTAAATAATTTTCCACAATGTACATGTTTTGTGTCAGTGATCATCTATTGTTCACATTCATGTTTTATGTCAGTGATTTTCCGCTCTGTACATGTTTTGTGTCAGTGATCATCTATTGTTCACATTCATGTTTTATTTCAGTGATTTTCCGCTCTGTACATGTTTTGTTTCGGTGATTATCCACTGTGTACATATTTTGTGTCAGTGAATTTCCACTGTTACATGTTTTGTGTCAGTGATTTTCCACTGTGTACATGTTTTGTGTCAGTGATTTTCCACTGTGTACATGTTTTGTGTCAGTTATTTTTCACTGTATACATGTTTTACGTCAGTGATTTTCCACTCTGTACATGTTTTATGTGCATGATTTTCCACAATGTTAATGTTTTGTGTCAGTGATATTCCACTGTGTACATGTTTTGTGTCTGTGATTTTCCACGGTGTACATGTTTTGTGTCAGTGATTTTCTACTGTGTACATGTTTTATGTGCATGATTTTCCACTCTGTACATGTTTTGTGTCAGCGATTTTCCACTGTGTACATGTTTTGTGTCGGTGATTTTCCACAATGTACATGTTTTGTGTCTGTTATTTTCCACTCTGTACATGTTTTGTGTCAGTGATTTTCCACTGTGTTCATGTTTTGTGTCAGTGATTTTCCACAATGTACATGTTTTGTGTCAGTTATTTTTCACTCTGTACATGTTTTAGGTCAGTGATTTTCCACTCTGTACATGTCTTATGTGCCTGATTTTCCACAATGTTAATGTTTTGTGTCAGTGATTTTCCACAATGTTAATGTTTTGTGTCAGTAATTTTCCACTCTGTACATGTTTTACGTCAGTGATTTTCCACTCTGTACATGTCTTATGTGCATGATTTTCCACAATGTTAATGTTTCGTGTCAGTGATTTTCCGCCATGAACATGTTTTGTGTCTGTAATACTGTGGAATCATTACTTTTCGTTGGGGATTTCATTTCGTGGGTCGGGTCATAAATCGATTGTGTGTACGTGTTTGCTGTCAATAATCTTCCATTCTGTACATGTTTCTGTAAATAATCATTTTTTAATAATGTTATTTTTTTGCGAATTATCTTCCATTTCGTGCGTGTGTACTGGGTATGACCTCTTACTAAATGTAGAATTAAAATATATTGGCCAGGTTTAAACTTTGCTGTTTCCTTACTTTCAGGCTCCAGATAACTGGCCAGTCAAAACAGTGAGACGGAGTGGACAACCTCCAACTCTAAAAAGTATCAATTTGCTCGGCTCGTTTACACCTGTTATTCTGATCGCATATTCAGCTTCAGAATGTAAGCATGTAGCCTTATATTATATCACAAATCTGGACGAGTTCAAATCATCAAAGGTTGGTAAAATCTGGTCAAATATACAACAAGAAGTAAAGATTGTTGATGAAAGCGGTAAGACTGTTCCAATAGGAGAACGAGGAGAAGTGTATGTCCGTAGTGAAGGTCAATTTAAATGTTATATGAAGGACCCTGAGAAAACAAGTCGATTCATGACACCAGATGGATGGTGTCGTACAGATGATATAGGCATGCTGACAGAAGAAAATGATTTGTATTTATACTCAAGAAAGTCCAATGTTATAATAACAGATAAAAATTCTATAGAACCAGAGTTTCTGGAAAAATCTATAATGGCGTTGAATCAGGATCTAAAACAAGTCATAATTGTACCTATTCCAGACGATATGTTGTATCAGTCACTCTGCGCATGCGTCATACTGCGAGATGGGTGTGAGCTTGACATTGATCGTACAAGCAAACAAGTTCAGAAGCTACAAACCGAGAAACCAGCAGACTTCAAAGCTGTTCCGAAACATTGGTTGGTCATTGACCAAGCACCATTGTTGCCAAATGGCAAGCTATCTCGAACTGAGCTCACCAAAATTGCAAGAGCACGACTTGGTGGTGTAAAGGGTAGCATTTAGCTCACGTACTGTTGTTACTTGTTTGTAGCAAACACACACGTGACTAATTTATGCCACATGCAAATTGTTAGTAGGGGTGAAGGGTAAAAATGTGTAATTGTTGGGTAATTGATTAATAAATAGTAGGGTATGTCGGCAAGTCTGATCGAAGACATTAAGTTAAGTACATTACTAAAGCAATTTAGCGTATTCTGATGACGTAAATGTTTACTTTGTATCCAATATTGATAGCACCCATATATTTATTATCTATAATAGAGAATACACGGTTTGTGTTGGAGATGGAGAAGGTTTAACCAGTAAGTGAGGAAGCATATCTTGGCGAACTTTATATTGGTCTGGTTGTTTGAGGGTTGTGTCGGATATCTGGACCACTGATTTATTCTATTGTCATTGGGACTGAAACGTATATAGACATGTACATAAATAATGCGGTACAACCTCTCCAGTACGGCCCTCTATTGAGCAACAACCTCCCTTTAACAACTGCGTGATTGTCCCCACTGCACGATTTAACTATGGATATAACCTCTATTGAGCAACAACCTCCCTACAACAACTGCGTGATTTCCCCCACTGCACGATTTAACTATGGATATAACCTCTCTTGAGCAACAACCTCCCTACAACAACTGCGTGATTTTCCCCACTGCACGATTAAACTATGGATATAACCTCTCTTGAGCAACAACCTCCCTTCAACAACTGCGTGATTTCCCCCACTGCACGATTTAACTATGGATATAACCTCTATTGAGCAACAACCTCCCTTCAACAACTGCGTGATTTCCCCCACTGCACGATTTAACTATGGATATAACCTCTATTGAGCAACAACCTCCCTACAACAACTGCATGATTTTCCCCACTGCACGATTAAACTATGGATATAACCTCTCTTGAGCAACAACCTCCCTTCAACATTATATATGTTGTCACTCCCAAAACTGCTTTGGAGAGGTTGCACTGTATATAAAATTTATGAGAGAAAAATATTAATCATTTCACCGTTCCAGATAACGTGAATACAGAGAAGACGAGGTCAAGTTTTATCAGAACACTAAGATTGATATAAAGTACACAATGGCTGATATAAAACTATCGTGGCCTTGAATGTGTGAACAATTTCTCTTATCTTCTTGACGTTGATACATGTTGAAGGACGAATCATAACTCAGAACCATATAAACCGAGGATTTATTTTTTCAAGATTTGGAATTTCGAATTCTTTGACTAAAATGTGATGTGCGATTGTTGTAAAGACTGTGTCATACATGTATACACAGGTGTAGTAACCACATGTTATATAATCCATGCTGTATATAACTGTATATAAGTATGTGTGACTTATATGGGAAAATAATTATAATGTTTTGTTCTGTTCTATTCTGGCTGTCAGACAACAGTGCAGGATAGTCAGATTTGATGGTTGTGTAAAATTATGGTTGCTACGAGCGTTCCAACCCCGGATGTCAGGCTTTGGTAGGTTGGCAAGATGGTAATAATGTAACCAGTTATAGTATAGTTCCGGTCTTTATCAATTTTAGATACAAAATTAACAACACATTCTACATGTAGTATATCAATTTACTGTTTACTGTCGTCATTGTCTTTTTTCACCAGCATCATTAAGTTCACCAGAATACAGTCCAACCTGTGTTAGCCGCCACCTCCGAATAAAAGCCATCCTGTAAATAAAGGTCATTCTTTTAAAACTCGTAACTGAGTATTAGGACTAAATATGTATAAAGACTACCTGTCAATGAAGACCGCAATATGGCTTTCCCCAAGGGCGGTCTTTATTTAATTGTGTCTACTAGTAATTTCGGACCCTTTCTATGGTAGTCTGTCCTATGATTACTGTTTATATATATATATTTTTTGATAATCAGTTAAGTATATTTGTATGTAGTAGCTGGTAAAATGTACAGCATACAAGATTAATGACCCTTTAGATAAAGTATATGCGCATTTGGTGGTAGTTGACCAAGCTTTGGATTATATTTAGCTGAGTTAGACCTTGGCACATAACATATTTAGGTATCTACAGTCTTTAGATGATTTTTGTATATGTCTAGGGTAAGTTAATTTATCAACATAATTTACACTGACAAATATGGTAAACGGGTTACGTAAACTCGTATCATATAACATCATTATCATATATTTACACAATGTCATGGTGTATCAAATATTTCCATACCGTTCAGAATCTAGAGCAATCAAACCTAATGGAAATATATGTTCAAAATACAAGTCTATACAGAATACTATATTGATATTCGTACTGACCAGTCACTGTGGCACCATCTCATCGACCTTATGATTGTCATACTATTATACAACACATGAACATCAACACGTCAAGAGAGCCATATATATACATTTACTCATTCTTGCTATTAAAGACACACTAGCGTTTTAAATTAAATTCTACAGCACAATAGATAAAATGATAGTAAAATATAAGAAATGTATTTTATTTGCTCTAAATGTAATTTGTTTGTTGTAAGTACCAGTAATGATTGATCATAAGGGTGTCATATTCCGGCAATATTGAAATTTTGTTAGTTTTCAGAGCAACCTCTACAGAGCAATTAACACCCTTTGGTAAAAGCAAAATTACGTTGTTATTGATAGGTTAAATTTTTTTGCTCTAGAGAGTTTGAATTAAAAGTTAAATTATGCAGTGGGAAAAATCATGCTGTTGTTGAAGGGAGGTTGTTGCCCAAGAGAGGACCACTCTGGAGAGGTTGTACTGCACATGCAGTTAGACTCGGAACTCTTATATCTAAACAACTAGGTCGATTTTAGTTGACGGGTATCAGGACTACATATTTGCATTAGCATCGCAATTATCTTTGTGTCAGTATTCGGTCAGACGCAAATAAATAAGTCAAGGTTTCTGTACAATAAAATATCACTTTATTTGAACGTGTAATCTCGTAAAACACTATATATACAACAAAGGAGATAATAGTTTTTCACGAATATCTGATTTTAGTTAAATAAAGACTTGTACACTCTATATGTATTGTGATCATATAATGTAAGTCAAAAATCCATTGGGTCTATTTGACAACCAACTAATTTAAGTTATAATTAATTCACGGTTTTAGTGTTTTACCACTGTTTATAAGTTTCTTATATCATTGGTATGGTTAAAGATGATAAAATAGTAATAGTGCAAGTTTATGAACCGCCAGGGGGTCTATAACCTGTATACATACATGAAGTTGACCTCTGACCTATATTCAGAAGTCGGAAATTTACTTTGAGTATAAAATCAATACATATTTAATAACGTGTCCATCTTACAAGATGGTCCATATATTCGCAGGTTGCAATGTTTGATATAAACACAACGCCCATAATCTAATCTGTGCATATATGCAAGACCACTTTAAACGTTCATTTAATAATTAAACTTTTTCACGATCACACGATTTTACATTCAACTCCGCGAAAACTCACCGAATTCTATCAGTCAAAATACAGAACACATCTGTAAATCTATGAATAGAAATAAAAAAAATAATGAACTAGCTTTGTCGTCATTGCGCAATAATTTTGTGCAGACGTGTTTTATACACGTGCACTTGTCTGCTCTTGTAGGATAATCTAACAAGATTACACATATATATCGTCTGATTGACAAACATGACGTGACTAAAATAAATATTAAATTAAAAGTATTGGACCTTGTTCTTGGATTTAAGTCATCTCTCACCAGATAACATGACGTACCCAAGATAAATCTTAACATTTATACATCTACACTGATGGTACAAACACTGGACCATAACTTAAATGGAGATATTGTTGGAATAAGTGTTTACATTACTACATGGCTTGCAATAACAGCTGGGTGTTATAAGGTAGGCTGCTTTTAGTTAATAGAAATTGTGAGTCATTATATTTAACTTTACTGATCAGGGTCCGTATTCACAAAACATCTTAAGTACTTTTTTAACTTAAGCTATATTTTTCCTTAAATTCGACTTTTTCCTTAACTCTTTATTTGTACTAATTAATATAAAGGAGGAAACCACAATAATATGATTTTATCTTTGTTCTAAAGATGCCAATTATGAAAATGATAATTCATTTTCACACTTTTGACGACTGGTTTACATGAACTTTTACCATGAAAAAAATTTACACTTAAGTAAAGATTTCGACTTAAGTTAAAGAAAATCTTAAGATATTTTGTGAAATGCTTTGTCAATACAGACCCAGGTCATAGGGAGGGATGTGGGACAGTGTGACCATTTTAAGCCTAAATTTTTCATTTACAACGTTCCAAAACGAACATATGAACTCCTATATGTGTTCGTTCATAACTCCGAGATGGTTTATCTCATATTCGCCGTGCAAGACAGAAATGTCAAAAACTATATCGCCGCCGTACATTTAAATGTCATGAACGAATTATTAAATGCAATCATACAATATATTAATTTTTCTAAACTGAAAAAAAAACTGCGCTAAGCTTAACTTTGCGCATTAAAAGTTTGCAATATCAATATACTTATATAATGTATTCAGCTAGATTGTGAATCCATTGTTAATTGATTATTAATTGTTTAGTGGTCGATTATTGATTATTGTTCGTAAGTGTTCATCGTTAAGGTGCTGTCGTTTCTCTAGCTTTTTAGCTTAGTAACGTTAGAAAACGCCGTTTTATTATGCAACCCAGGAATTTCAACAGCTGTATGATATGTAGTCATACCTTCATATAACTTCTAAGAATTGTTAACTAACATTCAGTCACTTGTTTACAATACGTTATAAATTCATAATCTGGCTCGATGACACCGACAAGAAATTTGCAACCGAGGAGTTTAAGTTAGCTCATATCCCTAAGTAGGTCATGTTATCTCGACGTCTGTGCTAATTTTTATGTGGACAGATATTAGGCCTAAGCCAAAACAAGGGAACTTCTGGTGTTACTTAATCTTTAACTCGATAAATAATAAATACATCACACTAGTAAGTCGTTTACAGACAGAAATTAGATATAAGAAGTAATTTGATATATTCTGAACCGTGTCTTATATTTACGCTTCAAATCCGATAAAGGAATTATATACACATTATTGTGACATTAACATGCACGTATGTTAAATGAGGTGATACTTAATAAATACTTGAAGTTAAAATTAACATCAGACGTTATAAAACAATTAAATAACATTACGAGACGAAATAATTATATTATTTATTAACCCAACATTGTACATATATATGTAAATAAAATCAAATTTAATCGTTACACTGAAATCTACCTCTCTATATATATGAATACGATTTAAATTTTAAAGGTCACCAGTTAAGATAAGTAAGTAAATGTAAATGTATGATTTTAACTATCACACTGAATGAGGACAACATATGATAGTTGTTAACTTGTAAACGTTTGTTCAAACAGAATTGAACCGTCCCAAGCATTTATATATCGAAAGGCGTTTTATCTGCTCAAGGCCATAATCTAGAACGTTATAAATAAAACACATGTTTTTATATAAATAGCAAATTCAGAATAAATCCTGATACTTGATAAATCTGTTTTAGAGCGAGTGAAGGCATATAAACGGAAAACACTGACAGAAAATTAACATCTATTGAAGAAAAAGACGACAAAGGTAGACAATGGATTTTTCGGATTTGTTTAGTGAAATTAATACTGCAAGTGGACACTTTGATGTGATTCCATCAGAAATGGACGATTTTACTCCGGAACAAGAATTTATTAGTTTCTTAGAAGCAGACGACAACATGGAAGATTTTGGTTTGTCTATCTTACAGAATAACCATGATCTTATTGACGTTATGACGCCATTGTTCGCGACGCCATTTTCTCCAGTTCCCTGCGACAATCTTGACTTAATAGATTCTGGTTTGCAACAAATGCACCAACAAATATCGGAGACAGAAACTAGTTCTGAAATATCTCCTTTGAAGCAGCTACTATTAGGAAAATCTAGAACTACAATTCCAAACACAAACACGGTACCAGCGCAGGTGACTAGAAGTCCGAGAAAAACAACATCAACCCGACGTCAAAGTTCGCGAAATTCAAAAACACTGAACTCCACCACGGAAAACATTCGTTCTTTAAAGAAATCACCTAACACTTCTTACTCTAGCGATAGTGGAGACAATAATTCGTTTAGTTACGTTAATGAACCAACTAAAGTTAAGAAAGAAAAGATAAAGACTAAAGATAAAGCTACCTCAAAAGCACTGAAGTTTCCACCATGTTATATATGTGGTGGACATGCTTCGGGGTTACATTATGGTGTCAATAGTTGTGAAGCATGCAAGGGCTTCTTTCGACGATACATTATACGAAATGAAGAATACAAATGTACAAAAGGGGGAAACTGCAAAGTTGTGAACAAAAACCGCGAAAATTGTTCCGGTTGTCGCCTAAAGAAGTGTTTAGAACTTGGAATGTCTAAAGAGAACTGTAAACTAGGCCGTTACTCCCTTTCACGTAGAACTGAAACTATCAAGAAAGTTAATGTACTTGAAGGGAAAGAAAAGCATGCCCGTAATGGAAACAAAGCACATGATTCTTTCAAATTTGACCACACGTACAGTGGCCAAGAAAGTCAGACGTATTTGTCAAGTTTACATGACATCGTGTCCGATGACTGCTCACCAGGCAGTGTAATCGACGAGTTAGTTAAAGCAATGGACAATATCAAACCGTACGGACCGAACATTACAACGAGGAAACAAATTCTAAGTGTAATCAATAATCACCACGAGAAGTATCAGGATAAAGTTAAGACGTACGGTCAAATGAAAACCGTTTCTAAAGATGAGTATTACAAACTCTTAAAAGAATTCGGTATCGACGTTGACGGTCGAATTAAATGTTTTAAAGAATATATTATAAAACTCAAGCGTCTGACTGAAAGGTATTTCAATTTCGCTCATCAGATTCCAGGGTTTTCAAAATTAGAATCACGTGACCAGTCAAGGTTATTGAACGCTTTCCGGTGTGACTTTTTCATAATTTTGATGAACGAGGGTTACAATAAAGAGCAACGTGTTCTGTTGGCGCGAAACGGTGTGGCGTATCACATAGAAGAACTTTCTGATAAATTCTTCTCTGGGACCCTGATCAACGGCGTCTGTGAGGCTTATTTCCGGTTTCAACAGCTGGATTTAAGCAAAGAAGAGAAGTGTTTGCTGATGGCGCTGTCGTTGACGTTCACTGACAGATGTAACCTTAGTAATTCGAAGTTTGTTGACAAAATGCAGTATGTTGTAACTGAGGTGCTCAGATATTATCTAGACCGAATGTTCGGCCAGAAAGCGCATCTTAGATTCGCCAAATTTATTGATTGTTTGCTCTACCTGCGCGGTGTATCAGAGCTGTATATCAGTGAATTAAAACAAATATGTAAAGATGAAATGATGGTCCAAGAGATACCGATGTTGACCGAGTTTATGTCGGACGATTGTGACTGAATATATCTTTGTTTTATGATTAAATTGATATGATTGTGTGACGGCCTCTACTATCATGTTCAGACACGGCGTAATTCATATCAGTTTACATTGAAGGTTTATAATGTATGTACATACTAAGTGGATCCTGCTTGCGCATGTACACAAAGTGTAAACAAACTCACAGCAAGCCTGTACTGGAATAATAATAATGTACTTCGATATCACCATTGCACGACTGCCAACATGTCAATGAATACATTAACATCATTGCTTATAGCCCGCAAATGATTTTCAGATTTAACGAAGTTTGGCTTTTGAAAGTAAAAAGTGAGAAAGTGGTGTACTGTTCCTCGGAACTAATGAAACTTCTAGGAATTAGGGTATGTTGGGTACCCAGAAGCACGCAACATTTTAGAGCCTTTTCATTGAATTTGCGGTGTGCCCTAATTTGCAGTTTGTTTTTTACGGCTGTGGGCACGGACAATTAAAATGCATGTATACATATGGTTAATGTCTATGTATTCCACTGACATTTTCCGGAAGCGAAATAAAACGTACAAATTATGTTTATTTTTGTAAACAGGGTACGGACACAATGAATGAACAATTTATTCTGACATATGAATGCAGTGTACGAGACACGTAGAAGGAAAATTTAAACTTCTGTATATAAACATTTTTGATGATAAACTTTTTGAATATTTTTCTATATACTTGTATTTATGTTTTCATGTTTATAAATATTACTAGAATGTGTTTTTTAATATTCACAATAAAATAATGGTGTGTTAATTGAGTATTATTTTGTTCGTTCGTTTGTTCCAGTGAGTGATGCCTTTTTTCCCCGAAGATATTTAAGTTACTATTACGGCGGCCGGTACACACAACCAGTATTTCCTATATTGAACTTCAGCCAGTACTTACTTACCATTTCACAAGGTTTGTTTGTTTGTATCATTGAGCTTTACTCCCCTTTTCAACATTCAGAGTCATACAAGGCATTGGTGTAGCTTACTATAGGCACTAAGCCGCACTATAGTCACTTTTTCAAACAAAACAAACATTAAAAAGATAACAATGAGAATAACGAAATAAAATGAATGGTTAAGAACTGGAAGAATTGACCGTCAGAGTACTTAAAGCTTAAACAGCGTACATGCAGAACTGCAAGAACTTTGTATAAAAATATTTTAGGCCGCAATGTAGCACACCGGGAAATGCTGCAGAATATGTCTCCGGCAATCTACGGTGAAAAGATGCCCCTTTAGAAAGACGCCTATATATATATACACACACTATTATAGAGCAAGCTACGCCCCTGACAGTCACAGTCACAGACATAAAACATGTTTTTTATTGTAGCAGACACAAGCAATAGGTAGTCATGCTTATATAGGAAAGAATATGTAAACTTGATATCTTGTAGACAGTTATGTGTTCAGAATTTTCAAACTTGTACATTAGACGCAGTTTCTCACTAAAATGAATCATTTTACCGCTTACGTAATTATACGTCTACTTAAATAATATTCTTAAAAGATTAATTATCATCAACAATTTAAATAAATTACCCAATATATATATAGTGTGTAGGGTTCGTGGACAGACATTTCTTGATCCTATTACTAAGGGAAGCAACTCGTACTGACTTTTGAATCCAAAATTAATTTGAATTTGAACAAAAATGACCTTTGAATGCCGATCTTACTAAACCTTTGCAACTATCGTGGAAAATCATTTGATAATTGAAAACTCAAAATGAATAAATCTGTCAGGGGAAAACTGCAAGATCTTCATAGTAAAATATGTTAGACAATAGCACACCTGATTATGCCGCAGAATGCGTCTCCGGCAACCTACGGTGGAAAGATGTCCCTGACCAACTTAGATAGGTAGTATGGCAAGCTACGTCCATATGAGGCATACAGTTCACCTAGGCATCGTTCCTGGAAAGAACCAGTACTAGTCTCCCATCCTCTGTAAGCAACTGCCTACTTTCTCACATAAAGAGACATGGTCGGTAGCTGGGTTCGAACCGACGACCTTCTATCAGTAGGACGTTCCTCAGGGAGTCGACAAATTCACAAATCGACATTTTGGACAAATTGTCATACAAGCTGCCGCAACTGTGTTAAGATCTTGTCAACAGGAAAGTATCCCGGATGTAAACTAGTAATTGGACATATGACTAGCGTACATGTTCGGTCATAACACTCCTACCTGTAAGTAAAATCCATCTTGTCATCCATGACCACAGGACATGTTCCCGTGCTATACTGAATACTGTAAAACCTCCATATTAAGCTGACGACCTTTGGAAGAAAATAACGACGTTAACATTCCAAGGAGATCTCGATCATTATAATTATCTAATTCAAAATCTAAGAAATATTTTTTTTAAAGAGTCCAAAGCCGGGATATAACACGTATAAATAGAAAATGAAAAAATATGCATGCGTTTATGAAAAGAACAACTCGGTTCACTCAAATGCTTATAATACTGTTCAAATTCAAATTCTGAAATTCGATATTTTTTCTATTTGTATATCCTATTTAAAGATAACTCTATATAAATATGTATTTAATATCACCCTAAGACAAAGAATCTAAGAAATATTGAAGAAATGATTTTCAGATTACGGAGAATTTTGCACCAATTTACCATACCACTACGTTCAAATTATCTCCCTTATTAAAAACCACAAAATGTGATTCTCACTTATTTTTCCTGTTTTTCTGCCTCAAATCATTAATTTAACATCCTTACTAATATCCTTATTTAAAAGTCAAACATTTATTAAGCTGATTATAATCACAAAAACGATATTATGTAAAGATGTGTCTGAGGACCGTGGGAAAATAAATTTTGGATTCAAAAGTCAGTTCGAGTTGCTTCCCTTAGATATTAAGAGGAACAAGAATGACCTTTGAACCCAGGGAATGTTTCTCCACGAACCCTACACACTATATTGGGTAATCAATATTTAATTGTTGCTGTTATTTACCTTTTTAAGAATATTATTAAGTAGAATTATACAATAAGGCTGTAAAATTATCCATTTTAGTGAGAAACTGCGTCTAATGTACTTGAATATTCCGAACACATAAATGTCTATAAGGTATCAAATTTACACATTTCTTACTACATGTATATATAACTATGTCTACCTATTGTTTATAGTGTCTTTTACAATAAAAAAACTTTCTAAGGGGACATCTTTTCATCGTAGATCGCCGGAGACGCATTCTGCAGTATTTGCCAGTGTGCTATAGCCTAAAATATTTTTATATGAAGTTCTTGCAGTTCTGCATGTACGTTGTTAAAGGTCTGGGTACTCACGTGGTCCATTCTTCCAGCACCGAACAATTCATTTTTATTGAGTTTTTCGCTTTGTTATTTTTTTGTTAGAAAAAGTGAAGGCACGTGCCTACAGTGCCAATAGTAAGCCATTGATATCTGTTAGAAAATCTACTTTAAAGTAAATGGATTTCACGATATAGGAAATGTGTTTATTCGGGCGGTGACTATACATTGAAAAAGTTTCGGATGACTCGACGTCAAAGTGACGTTCAGAGACGTTATGTCATTAGTCGGTTGGATGATATTAATGAAATTATACAGTGTGCAAGTTTAAACATGTTCTTTGTGTTTTAATCAAACTTGCACCACAGCTTAAGGAAGATTTCATTTACACGCCACTGAAATTAGGCTAAGTTACAACCGGCCTCGTATGTCTTGATTAATCTGAATGAATAGTCAGTGTGACACAGACGTCTTTCACATATTTTCTATTAAAAATTACATTACCATTACGTATGTAAGTGATTAAGAATGTATGAAGCACACAAATTGTGTTTTTTAGCTGCGTCAGTATAATTGAGTCAGGCTCAGTGATTTTATTCTTTAATAAATACATTTTTTTCTGTCCCACTTTTAATAGATAAAATTGTATGGATATTTGTTGATACCTGTGCTATTTATATCAGGGAGCTTGTATCAACAAGCTCTTGCAGTCATTAAAAATTCACTTATTAATTATTTTCATTAATGAAAAATTTACATTTTAATCTCTGTGCTTCTAAAGCATCTAAATCGGCCATAAATAATTATAAAATTTATGAAAGATGCCAAATTGTTTTTCATGTCAAAGGCCATGTCATTTTACTGATGAATTTGATAAGGATCACTTGCGATATTGCTTGAAGTGATTGCTTCATAATCTAATACATGTACAACTGTTTTTTTTAAATCTGATTAAATCAAGCATCATATGCCAGCGTGAAATCAAAGTACTGAAAGTACTCATGGAAACTGAACTTTCATAGACTTGCATAACATGAAGTGGGAACAAGTTTCATAATTGTACAGCTGACATAGCTAAACTATTGCTGACCTGGGGATGTAAATGAACAAAAAACCAACAAAAAATTAACTGTTCATCCTTTATTTTTAACAAATAAGTAAAAATGCATGTACAGTACAACCTCTCCAGTGTATCCCCCTCTTGAGCAATAATCTCCCTTCAACAACATCACGTCTTTCCTACTGCATGATTCAACCTCCATAGAGCCACAACCTCTAAACAACAACATAATGTTGCCACTCACAAAAGGTGTTGCTTTGGAGAAGTGGCACTGAATTAACAATTAAGTAAGTAATAACATATAACTATAATATCAGTAGTACCATAAAAAGATAACAAAAAATATCACAAATAACAAAACTAGATCACAGATAAATTCTCATAAAACAAGAAGTGTTCATGAAATGTGGATGCCACCTAAATAGAGGACGCTATAAAAAATCGTAGGCTTGGTTCCCTGCAATATACATTTATAGTTACAAAAATGTATTTTAAGGCTATTTGTTGTAACATATTCCTATGTACAAATTACAAAGTAGTTATCTTTTCAAAAATGTATAAATTATGTGCGATACTGGTTTATATATGCCTAACCAAATGTAATATTTGTTCTAAAACACTTGTTATGGACTTTATACAGTGGGTTTATTTCCGTGTATAAATATGGTTTAGTTTTTAAATATATAAATTAGTGAAACTTGATATGACCAGACATCCAATCTCAATACCTTATGTAAATAAGACTTGGGCGCATGTCAGAGAAATTGTCTTGGCAAAATGCATACGCCAAATTTGTCAGCAACTGTGAATTAAATTCATACAATTAGATGGCAGACAGTCAATCTTGCTTTATGTGAAAATAAATTCACTGTGAAGCTTAGCAATGATACTAGGTTTGATTATGTGGTCACTAATAATTTCTTTGTTTCCAAAATGACAACAAAAAAGGCTTGTCTTTTGAGGACAGACCAGAATGTATGAAAAAGAAGGGATGAAAATGGATATTGGGTCACTCCCTGCCATTTCGTCATGTTTTGTTTTTAGTAATTCTTAGCTTTGGACTGAAGATCTAAAGTAAATAATTTATAATCATTCCTGTTTTACCTATAAGCCAGTTAAAGGCATAAGACTATTAACAGACAACATACACTAAATATGAGTGAGAAACAGTAGGAATCCTAGAGCTTTCAGCAAACAGGTTTTTCAAAATTTACCTAACTTTACAACTAATGTTTCACAGATCCAGCCTCGACTAGACATACAAATCATCCATATGATATCACATATTAAATTAGTCTTCACTGATCACAAGTAATAAATCCAACAGTTACAAAATGTCCATGTATAAATTCTACCACGCCTTTCCAAAGTTTGGTAACAGCATAGAAGGATTCTCTAAGGTAACGTCAGGGTCAGATTCAATCAACCCTTTTAATACAATTTTGATATTACGTTGTCGGGCAGCTTCTATCACCAATGTTTTAGTTTCTCCAGTTAGATGAAAATCATAAATATCCAAATGGTTCAACTGGACACAGTTTACAATTAAATCTAAGACGCCGCCTTCAGATATGGTACGTATCCAACTCAGATTCAGCTGTTGCAAATTGTTACCAAATTTACACATAGCTCTCAAAGATTTGTCAGTTAAATGTTTGCAAGCTGCTAAATTTAATGATGAGAGGTGAGGTAGTTTCTGAAATAACAAACAATAATAATAGTAATTAAGCTGTAGTTAAGTGGTTATTGCATTGATGATCAAGGATTGCTCAAAAAAGCAAAATATGGTTGTAGACAAATGTGTTAGCGGTATATGTAATTTAACTTTTACTAATGTTGAAATAACATCCTCTCATGGAAAGTTGAGCACAACGTCAACACTAATGAAAAGTCAAAGTATCGAAGAAACAAGTTATACAAGACCTGATACATGTTCGCCTAAACAGTAAACAAGAGGACCATGATGGCCCTGTATCGCTCACCTGAGTATCGTAACATTAAGGGATAATTTAATCAAGTGAAGTTATTTGTCATGGTAAAAAGTTATCTACCCCAACTGTCAAGTAGTTGTTGAAATCCACTGACCCCCTGGGCAGGGCTAATATTGACCCTGGGTCATGATTTGCATGAACTTGGTAGAAGTCTACTAGACAATGCTACATACAAACTATCTAAGCTCTAGGCCTTGCAGTTTTGGAGAAGAAGATTTTTTTAATTTTCCTATATAAGTCTATATAAATCAAGTGACCCCCGGGGCGGGGCCAATTTTAACCCTAGGGAAATAATTTGAACAAACTTGGTAGAGGTCCACTAGACTATGCTACACACTAAATATCTAAGCTCTAGGTCCTCAGGTTTTTGAGAAGAAGATTTTTGAAGATTTTCAAAAAAGATCCTTCTGGTTGCCATAGCAACCAGAGTTCTGCATGGAATGGAATTCTTTGAACAACTTTGTAGAGCTTCATTCAAGGAACACACCTGTGAAGTTTGGTTGAAATTGACCAAGTTGTTTAGGAGGAGATGTTGTTTAAAAAAATTGTTGACGACGGACATAGCTCAATCCTAAAAACTCACCTTGGCACTCTGTGCCAGGTGAGCTAAAAAGGGCTGGGGGCTATTATAAAAATCTGCAAAACTTTTACAGAGGAAATAATAGTCATAATAATCAAACAAAACATCAAAACTGAACAATACACACCCTGAGTAGTGTCTCAACAACAGAGTCTGTGATTATATAGCCGCAGTCCTTCAAACTAAGTATTCGAAGGTTTGGACATTGTTTCCAGACAAGTTTTAATACATTTGAGGTTAAAAACACATCATTAAGATCAAGATGTTCCAAGGTAGGTACCAGTAATACACGTAAGCATTGAGTATTTAGCTTCTTCTTTCTCTTCAGTTGAGAAATCATAGAACTGAAATAAGTTATTCATACGATCAAAACTATTGTTCAAAATTTTGTATTCTAAAACTGACTGTCATTTAGCATTTTTATGGGTACAGCAGCTTTTTTAAGAAATATTTTATGACATTCATTACTGGTCTCAAAGCAGAGAGGGTCCAAAACATCACCAAACTAGAGCTTTGTTAAGGAAGTAACTAATACCCCACTGCCGCTTTGGCACTAAGTATGCAATAGTACACTATACAGCTATGTTAAAGAGGACATAACTCTGGAAGGAGTAGATCACTGGGCATGGAAATTGTGTCTTGCACATCTACACTTCATGGTGATGACATATTTGTAATTTCATTGCAATGAAAAAGTTTTCTCCACAAAATTGTGAAATAGACAGACTGATCGATCACCGACAGACTCCAATATACCCCTTCTCACATTTTTATTATATAAAGCAATAAACAACAAGTTTGATACCTTATAATATGTTCATCTGGAAAATCTTCTAAGTCATAATCTGTAAGATTATCTAACACAAAGTTTATACAAGTCTGTTTTAATGTTGTAACTTTGCTACCCGCATGATATGGACACTGAAAGAGAAAACCATCATAGTAATTTATGCATAAAGGGCGTGTCACAACTCTTACATCATTTATCACCCACAAAATTTATTAGCTGAAAATTAAGAATCATACAAGAAATGCATACTGAATTTCTAGAAATGCATACTGAATTTCTAGGCCAGAAAACACCAGATACTTTGAGCTTCATATTTATCTACTAATAAAACATCAAGTCCTTAAGTAACAGAACATTTCAATGGATCCTGAATGAGAAGTATCGTTGTACTAACAAGATATATCAATTGTGTAATACAAAGTTTATGTTAAAGCGTCTGAAGAAATTTCAACATAAGGACCATACATGAAAATTTAATTCAAATTAACAAACCTCTAAAGATATTTATTTTAAAGACATGAATCCTACACCAGACAAATAATAATAAATAAATTTGCTTACAGGTTCAAAGTTTCTACAAAATAACGCCCTGATGAATGTCCTTCCATTCACTTGTTTGTATTCAAATCGTTTGGTATTTCTATGACTTAGAGACGTTTCCACTTCATTGATTACTTCTTCCTCATTATGATGTCTCATCATTCTTAACTCCATCACATCCTTCAAATCTACAAACCCTGAAATAAAGACTAGGAATACAGTACAACCTCTCCACAGTGGCACGCTCTTGACTGAGCATCACTCCCTGAAACAACAGCATCTTTTTTCCCACTGCACAATTTGAATATCAATTTAACCCCTATAGAGCAACAACCTCTCTCAAATACAATGTATTTTGCTACTAGCTCCCAAAGGGTGTTGCTTTGGAGAGATTGCACTGTATTCAGAAACAGGTAACAAAGCTGATCAGCTTCTTAGCAGTATGAATGTCACACTGGTTTATCTAGAACTTATTACTTTTATTTTACATGGGGCCTCCATGGTGAAATGGTTATGGTGTTTGAACAGAAATCACTACCCTCTGTGAGATCAAATCAAACCTAGCCCTACTAATTTGGCTTTTCAGTTGGTCGATTTTGTGAACAAACTCGGAATGGCCATCCTCTCAGACTGCGCGGGACGGGGCCAAGTCGAAAAGTATCATGTCGTCATAAACATTCTAATTAGTTTGACTAAAATCAACCCCTGAACCAAAATTTCATGAGCAACAAGGCTATCTAGTTATAGCGAAGGTCAGAGGTTCTACCCAGATATATGCTGATATGGCTTTCTGATTGGCCGACTTCATTAACAATTCAAAAGGGTCATCCTCTCAGCCTGAGCTGGACGGGGACAAATAAAAAATTGTCTCGCCATCACCAACAGTCAATTTATACTTATATATAGGTGGACTGGAACTAACCATACCTCCATCTTCCACATTTAATCCTTCTTTCAGAGCACCATATCTTAGAATATAACACAGACGTTTAGACAATCTTCCAGCATAACGATCCTTCTCTTCACAATCAGCGTTATTTGTATTCTGATGACAATGCATTCTTAGTTTTGTGAAAAATTTCTAAAATTCTAACATAAGTTTTAACAATCTGAGCTTTCTTTACGTAATTTGCTACAGAAAGGCAGTAATGTTTGCATGCGTTTCACACTAAGTTATATAAATCTATACATATGTGAAATAAGAATTTCCATCAGTTGTGAAATACTTTCTGTCCAAATCGAGACTTGAGCTAATTTTAGTTCACATTTACACCCCATTTTCTCTAATTTCGTCACCTGACATGCTTACAGCGTTTTGAAGTTTATTCACATATACATTAATATAATGAATAGATTTAATGACAATTACATGGATTCATTTATTAATCGAAAATTAAGTAAACGTAAATTCCTAAATTTCACAAAAATATAAATAAATGGGAGATAACTCGAGGTTGGAAATATCGGTGAAGTCGTAAATTTAACACGGTGTAATAAACGAAGTTTCCTATTCTGCGGCCGCCCGTCAGTCAAGTAGGGTTCTATGAACTTCTGTCACAGTTCATGTTTTCAGTATAATTTCAAAGCTGATTTTTTTCATATCTAATAGATCAAGTGCTATATTACAAAATTAGCTAATTGTTAAAACCAGTAAAATTATATTACACAAAATTAAAAGCATATTTGTTTTCAAAGAACTCAATATTATATATCACATTAAGAAATTATCTCATATTGAAAATTCATATCTCAGTATAATTTATATCCGAATAAAATCTTCCACGATCGCATGAGTATCTTAAACACACCATTTAATTAAACTGGTTCCCGTTCCATGATGCAGTGCACCAAAGGCTTTGTACACATAAGTCAACGGGAACCAGTTTAACCATTTAATAAGAAAATGAAAAGACAATACATGTTTGGTGCCGTGATAGCTAAAGTTTATCCGGCGAGACCTGGAGAGCTGAAATGGGCGAGGTCACTAACATGATGGGCAATTAATGGGCAAACCACGTGATGCATCTACTGACAGTATACATGTATAGCCATGGAAGTTTCCCGGTCGATCACTGCTTAAGTCTATATGTTGATTATTTTTTCATAAAAATGTTACAAACAATTAGATTTTTATCTTCCTTGGATTGAGAAATGTGTCAATATTTTATTTCTCAGAATCTGTAATAAACACCAGACGTCATTGAAATCAAAGAAAATAAGGCATGCTAATATGTGTCGTATTTACAAACTGGTATCTGATGTTGACACACGATTTAACGACGTTATCGACGGTAAAAATATCAAGATTCTGAGTCTCTGATATTTACTAACGACACAAACTCACCTGGGTGTTTAGAACACGTTACTAGGCAACCGATTTTCCAATATTGATGACAGAATCTGACATTTCTAAAGGTAGATTGTCGTTAAGAAATTTCTCTCTCGTAGGTTAACACTGGCAATGGGTGAAATCGTCCAACTGATTCGATTATACACGTACATGCTGATACACTGGTGGTCAACCTGTAGAATATTGATAAAACGTTTCCCTTTTGATGAAATGGCAGAATTGTTTTATTATCACGGTTTGGAAAGGATGTGTCTTTAGATGATCAAATTGTGTTATGTTTGAAAACGCTCAAATAAACACAGACAATGGGTATGTACAAATGATTATCTAAAATTAGGATCAGCCGTTGCCTAATTTGATCGTCTTCAGTCAGTAATTTTGTTTTCGCGACGTCACTTAGGCGCATACATCTACAGGTTACATCGTCGCAGTCACGCTTGACTATAACGTGATGGGTGGTTGCTGGTAAAAAATAAATAAAAAGAGAATATAAAGATGGATAGAAGTGTTAAAACAGTAAAAAGGAAGAATTAAAATAAGTGTATATTCTGCTTACGTGATCATTATAAATTGGGTAGGTATAGCTATATTAGGGATTCTTTTTTGTTCTCGGAACCGAAAAAAAGGATTAAATTAAGGTCGCGGGAAAACCAGGTAATCAGCAACAAACAAAATGTTTAACACTTTTAAAATATTGTCGTGTTAAATTTTGATTATGAAATTATTTCTAAGATTATATCTTTGGCATCATCGTTATTCTTGTTAAATGTATTTCAATTGTTCATTATTGTAACATTTACAGCCTTTTGTGTTTTATTTCATCTGAATGTTTAACGCATCTAAACTATACTCTTGTCTAATGTAGTGTCTAGAACAGATGTTTTAGGCTATTACACGGGTAAAGCCCAATTAAAGTGACTTCTCAATGGTTCTTGAAGACATTATAGGATCCTAACTCCCGAAATAATTATCTTTAAATAGGGCAGACAGATATTTTAAAGGTTTATAATGTTTATATGTTTCCATACATACATACATAGATAAGCAAGTAGTCTAAATCTCGCAAAGTCACGCGGCAGATTGACAAAATCTCGCAAAATCACGTTTGCTTATTGGTCATTTTCTATTGAAGATATACTAAAGTAAATTCTATCTTGCAATAGAGCAAGACATTCCCTACAAAATGATGTATGTATATAGGTCTTTATTTCCATGAAAGACAATGATTTGCCACCATGAGATTTTTTAAACAAGAGGGCCATGATGGCCCTATAAATGCTCACCAGGAGAAAAGGTCATTTTGAGGTGAACATAGTTGAAGTTTTCTATACGAGTCCAAGTAAGATCAAGTGACCCATCTGGGCCGTTTTTTATCCCATGGCCATTATATGAACAGTTTTAAAAGAGGTCCATTAGACAAAGCTAGATACCAAATATCTTAGCTCTAGGCCTTGTGGTTTTGGAGAAGAAGATTTTTTAAATTTTCCTATATAAAATAGAATAAACCCCAGGGCAGGGCCAATTTTGACCCCGGGGCCATAATTTGAACAAACTTGGTAGAGGTCCACTAGACAATGCCACATACAAACTATCTAAGCTCTAGGCCTTGCAGTTTCGGAGAAGAAGATTTTTTAAATTTTCCTAAATAAGTCTTATATAAATCCAGTGACCCCCGGGGCGGGGTCAATTTTAACCCTTGGGCAATAATTTGGACAAACTTGGTAGAGGTCCACTAGACAATGCCACATACAAAATATCTTAGCTCTAGGCCTTGTGGTTTCGGAGAAGAAGATTTTTTAAATTTTCCTATATAAAATAGAATAAACCCCAGGGCAGGGCCAATTTTGATCCCGGGACCATAATTTGAACAAATTTGGTAGAGGTCCACTAGACAATGCCACATACAAAATATCTAAGCTCTAGGCCTTGCGGTTTCGGAGAAGAAGGATTTTTAAATTTTCCTATATAAGTCTAAATAAATCAAGTGACCCCCGGGGCGGGGCCAATTTTGACCCTAGGGCAATAATTTGAACAAACTTGGTAGAGGTCCACTAGACAATGCTATATGCCAAATATCTTAGCTCTAGGCCTTGTGGTTTCGGAGAAGATTTTTTAAATTTTCCTATATAAAATAGAATAAATCCCAGGGCAGGGCCAATTTTGACCCCGGGGCCATAATTTGAACAAACTTGGTAGAGGTCCACTAGACAATGCCACATACAAAATATCTTAGCTCTAGGCCTTGCGGTTTTGGAGAAGAAGATTTTTTAAATTTTCCTATATAAGTCTATATAAATCAAGTGACCCCCGGGGCGGGGCCAATTTTGACCCTAGGGCAATAATTTGAACAAACTTGGTAGAGGTCCACTAGACTATGCTACACACCAAATATCAAAGCTCTAGGCATTGTAGTTTTTGACAAGAAGATTTTTTTAATTTCCTATATAAGTCTATGTAAAATCAAGTTACCCCCGGGGCGGAGCCAATTTTGACCCCAGGGGAATAATTTGAACAATCTTTGTATAACTCCATTAGACAATGCTACATACCAAATATCTCAGCTCTAGGCCCTGTGGTTTCGGACAAGAAGATTTTTAAAGTTTTTTCTATTTGTTGCCATAGCAACCAGTTTTTAATGAAATTTAATTTTTTGCACAACTTTGAAAGGGGACCACCCAAGGATCATTCCAACAAAGTTTGGTTGCAATCGGCATAGTGGTGTAGGAGAAGATGTTGTTTTAAGTAAACATGGAAGCCACTTCACGACGAACGATGGACGCAGGGCGATCACAAAAGCTCACCCTGAGCACATTCGTGCTCTGGTGAGCTAAAAAGTGCAAATATTCTCTCGAGAATTTGAAAAAAAATGTTTTAAAAAAATTAGTGTGACATATGGCATATTCTTCCATTTTATGACCTAATCAGGTAGTTTTAATTAGAAATAAAACAATCTGGACATAATTAAGTCTATAATAAACATTTAATTACTGATAACAACACCAACAGAGGCAAACATTCGACTAATGATGTTTGCTAGACACTTCAAGGTCACGAATAAAAGGAATTATAGCATCTTTTATTCTCAAAAGTCACATTTCAAAGATCCATTTTGATATTATTCTTTATTAACAAATGTAAAGACTGAATTTCGCATAATAAGCACATGTAAAATTTCGAAACAGTGCTTTTCATATTTTATGTCTTCGTGTTAATTAAAAGAAAGAATTAAAAAAAAATAACAGAATTATTGAAAGCGCCTATCTTCAGAACATTACGCTGGACTACAACACGAAATATCGTGTGCTCGATTCTCGGCTCCGACCTTCGATACTAGTATTGGGATGCTTGTTCAGGGACCCCAACAAACAAGCCATGTGTACTGTGTCTAGAAAATCACAGGTAAGGGATGAGGCGCGTACCGCGGGTGCATTACATCGGGCACGATAAAGAAGAAGGGAAAACTATTCGAAATATGACTAGGGATATAAATGCCCGGTTCTCCTGTATCTCATCTCCCCTCTATATTGGGCGGCTCTGAAATGATCATTGCTGTTGAATGGGCCGTTAAACAACAGATAAACACATATGAGGATAGTCACCCACGCTGACAGAGCCAGACAAGTAGTCTGTATTAAAAGTGTTTTGCTATTCAAATTTAAAGCCGGGGTAATGTTTAATTAAGTAAAATACAGTAAAACCCAGAAATCCGGACTCCCTGGAAACCGGAATTCTTTGAAAATCGGACAATTTTCCAAGTTTTCGGTTGGAATATGCTGTCCGAAAAACTGGTTAGGTAAATCAGAGACACTGTATTGTAATATAGTGTCCCTGGGTGCACCGACCGTCGTATAATTTTTATTATATTACAGAAATATCATTTAAAAACGGCAATAGTTGACAGATGACCTTTATTTAGGGATCATTTTGTTCTATACGTTTTTAAAAGAATGACCTTTAATCACACGACGGTGTCATTATTGGAGATGGTCGCTAATACAGGTTTGACTGTACTGAGTTCAAACGTACGCCATCCACCAGTATGAACGCAGTCTATTACATACGATATATGTCGCGTGTGTTGTACATAATAATATTTATAAATATACATTTTTTGTATACATTTTGTATAATATTTGCTGCTATTCTTATCTCCGTAGGGTGTACTAGTCAGTTTATAGAAAACTTGATATTCACTAACAACGTTGGTCTCAGATGACATTACTCTCGCAAATTATCAGATAACTTGGAATCGATTAGTCGCGCAACCAGTCGGAAAGTAACACGTTAAACATTTTATCTATATTGTCACATGATGTCACATTAGTGAAACATCATCCTGGGGTATTAATTGATTGTCTTTTTCTTTCAGATGCTTAATTGATGGGTGATTTGTCTCAACTTTTGTTACCATGACGACCATAGCTCCGTCGAATGTGACGTCAAATTTATCAGAGATCTCATTAGATGAATTAACCGTTTGGTCGATGCCAAGATCAGCAACTATTTTAAGTGTCGTATACATCACAGTGACTGTTGTTGTTGGATTATTCTGTAACTGTCTATTAATTGTGATTATTAATCACTCTCCCACCCTTAAAACGCCCGCAAATATTCATCTTATAAACATATGTGCGACTAATCTTGTGTTATGTCTGGACATGTTGCTTTCGCTGGTGTCGTTATTTTTATCAACTGATCTAAGACGTCATGCTAATATTCTAACTGGGTTTCATGTCTTTTTAACATCAAATTGTTTTTTACAATATTGGGGAACGTTTGCGTCTATCAGTTACTATCGTGCTACAATCATACGCAAGACATCCCTGTCAATACGTCGACGTCGTCGAGTTATAATGCGTTGTATAGCAACGTCATGGGTGACGTCATTGGTGGTGAGTTTAATGATATGCCTGTCGAACATTGAACGTGACGTGTACGCATGTATGACACTAAATCCGTTTCAAAAGGAATTTATCATTTGTGGCGAAAGAAAAACATATTCTGCTCAAAAATTGGGAATCGTTGTCATAGAGATGTTAGTATTTATTGTTATGTCCGTCACTATAATTGTGTCGTACCGCACTGTGTTCAAAGCTTTGAGTAAAGGAAAGAAACGTTTGTTCGGGAGAAATCGGGTAACTCCGTCAAATAACCGAGCGTTGAATATGTTATCAGATATAAGCAATACCATGAATGATCCAACGATTCAAAGAAATGGAACACAACAGGTAGGACAGACAGACAAAGCCATATATTCAATTTCTAAAAGGGACATCAAACTAGACACTGAATTTGTTGTACATTACCAGAGAAATGACAGCGTAAGTATGATGACCTTTGAAGACATTATTGCTCTTGAAAACCCGATTCTCGCCACGCACATGCGCAGACAGATCCTACAGAGGCGACCCCTACAGTTCACAAGGAGCACAACCAGCAACAATTCGGTAAAATCGAATTGTGCCGATTTTACCGATATATCGGCTGGTGCCGATTTACACCGCTATCAATGTATGAAAAATGACTCAGCTTTGAAGAGCCATTTCATACGTCGAGACAGGGTGGGCTTTAACAGTGCAACGAAAAATTCTTTGGTGATGTTAGCGTCCTTTGTCGCCTGTTCATTCCCGATGTTCGTGTGTACAATGCCGTACATCCTGTATTTAAACAAGGAACATCATCGGATTCTCATTATACTGTTCACTAAACTGGCATTCTTTCTGAATGCTCCAATATACCCTCTCTGGTATCTGATTCAGAACAAACGTGTGCGGAAATGTTTAATACGAGTGTTTGAATCTGTTTGTTTGAAGTTAGACATGCGTCGTTAGTTATCTGGTGAATGAATGGGACATTTAAGTGTTTAAGCCTGTTTTAAGCTATACTTTAGTATAGATAGTGGCTGCATCATCAAACTGATACTACCCTTTATTATAAGATGCATCTCTTTCCAATTTTGGTTTTATAAAGTTGGCGTAAATAGTGCCACTTGATTATATTTATTGTTTATGATAGATTGATTAAAGATTATTACAAAGTTTATACTGAGCACTTTACACGGTTATTTGTCAATTTTCATTACATTTTTCATTTACATCGTGTATGTCAAAGTTTATAAGGAATTTGATTTGCATGAACTCACGTTTGCTCAATAATATTTCAGATATATACAGCAGTTTACCTGTATGTAGATTTACAAGACTACCATGATTGTATATTCATAATAATACATGTATTCTAAACACTACCAACTCAGCCTTCAACACTGAGCCGACAAACTAGGCCATGCACCTTTCGAGAAGATGTAAAAACAAGTTACTCGTTGGGTGGAGCTAATTTTGAATCCAGTGCCATAATTTGAACTAATTCGATGGGGGAGGTCCACTATGCAATGTTACACACTAAATATTTAAGCTCTATGCATTCTAGTTTCTGACAAGAAAATTGTTAAAGTATGTCCTATTAGTTGTCGTAGCAACCAAAGTTTTAAACGAATTTTAATTTTGCACTTTGAAAAGGAACACCCAAGGATCATTCCAGCAAAGTTTGGTTGCAATTTGCCCCGTGATTTAGGAGATGGTGCACAACGGACGATCACGAAAGCTAACCATGAGCACATTATACTCAGGTTAGCTAAAAAGTGAGACAGTAGTAGTTTTTCTCGGGCCTAATAAAAAAGCCTTAAGGTCAATTGAGAAAACAAGAAGTGTCTGTGAAACACGGATGCCCTAAAGGCCTACCGACCTTTGACCTTAAAGTAAATAGGGGTCATCTACATGTGATGACAAACCTCCCTAGCAAATCTGATAAACTAAGACCAAATTGTTCACTACTTATTGGTCGGACAAGGATTTTTACTCAAGGTCACTGCGACCTTAACCTTTGACATACTGCCCAAATATCAATAGGGGTCATCTACAACCTCCCAATGACATCATAGATGCTTAGATCAAATCGTTCTCTAGTCATTGGTTTGACAAGGTTCGTTTATGGACAGACGAATGGACAAACATGTGCAAAGCAATATAACTCCTTTTCTTGGACCAAGGTTTTTGTGCTAAAGGTCACTGTGCTCTTGATCTTTGACATACGGACCTAAGAATCAATAGATGTGATGACCAACCAAATCTGGAGAGCTTAGGCCAATCATTATATAGTTATTGGTAGGATAATTTGCTTACGGACGGACCGACATGAGCACAGCAATATACACCATTTTCTTGGACTAAGGTTTTTGTGCTGAAGGCCACTGTGACTGCGACAAACTGACCTCAAAACTACATGTGAAGATCAATCGCCCAACCACCAAACAAATCTTGAGGAGCTAAGTCCAAATTGTTCTCTAGTTATTGGTTGGGCAAGGTTCGCTTACCGCTTATCTCATACATGAAGTCTGCATCAAAATTCAACTTTTGACTGTTTTGTAGTTCCAAACAACAGCAGAACCTTCAGAGCTTTGATTACCAAACAAGAGGCTTTCAACCACATTGTTTCCATATTTACCTCAATTTGTATTCAAGAAAATCCTTCAGAGCAGTTTAAATTGACCATAACTTTGCCATTTCTTGAGATATTTTCATCAAATAACTTTTAATTTGCTCAGAAATCATTGCTCTTGCGGTATTGCGGATATACTCGGAATGTTGTCACCCCTGTATGAATTACATCAGAATATGTTTATTATTTATATGGTAAACAACAATAAACATGTAACAACAGAAATATAAAGGTTTTTGTTTTTTAATTTATTACAAACAATTCTACAATCTGAACGGAGTTCATGATACTGTACACACAGGCACAAACCTAGGTAAAAGATATCTTTCATAAGAAATCATTAACATGTGTCACGACAATCAAAAGATTCAAGACACACTTAACATAGTGTGAATAAAAAATTCAAAACAAATGCTGAATTCTGGACAAAAAAGTTTGTTTAGAGAGTTCCGACCTACTCATGAAAATCCTAGCAAAAAACATTTTTGGGCATTTTTTTATTGTTGTTACAGAAAAATCTTTACCTACCTACCCAGTGCTAAAATTCAGGGTCGTAGCACTCCAAACAAACTTATATTTATTTTCAGCCTAAAACACAGAGCTCTGAATGATAAAATAGACAAATAATATATTAGCACGGACAGACATATCTAATACCAAAGTGACGGTATTCTCTTTTGGAACATTATTTCTGCAGGAATTGATGTCCGCAGAAGTTTCTACCTGAATGATAGAGATTATATTCCGAGATTATCACCTTGAAGAGAAGTCACATATCTAACTTGTCTTTTTGATGAGCATCTCATTTATACACACGTTTATTTATCAGATATCACTGGTAAGGTGTTAGTCCTTCACATAAATTTGACTTCATCCATGTTATGGTGATAGGTTAAACGTCTCTCAGGTGAATGTAAGCCAACTATCATCCACGCACTACCACCATAGTTAGCAATTAGCTTAATTCAAAGTCTCAATCACGCACCAAACAAAACAAGTTCTCCAAATAGCTGGTAATTTATCTAGTTCCATATTTCAACAGTTAAGCAACATTTTCTTCCTTGTCATACTGCAGGATAGGATTAGGTCCGTCTTCAGTCTGAAATAAGTCAATGATTTGTGTAATACATGTTTTTTTCTGTATGACTAACATGCAGTACATAAACAAAATGGTATTGCTTCCAAAATTAACATTATACTGGATCCATCCACCAAGAAGTTGCATATTGCTACCTCTTACAGTTTTTGAGTTACAAGCTACATTAATGTCTTTATATGACAATGAGATAAAAACAGCCGAGCTTATAAAGATATGTGGCAGTCATCAAAGCTTTTGGTCTGACTCTAACCAAAACCCAGTCTACAGCCAAGTTTGTATACCTGTATGATAATCTACACAGCAGACAAATCTACATGCTGACTGTGTCGCCTTTATCAACAGGATCAGAATCATTCTACAAGATGACAAATGTACAAGGTGTAAAAAAAATCCCAATTACCTGACTGAACCCATTTTTTTCTGCTGACCATATACCAGTACTTTGGTTCTGGACAAATTTTTCTTTATATTTTCGTTTTTCTATAAACTACACATCCAAACATAACAAATCAAAGCACTGAGAGTACTGTCAGAAGCGAAAGTTAAAACGTAATTGATAATATTTGGTAGATATGCATTAGATAACTAATGATACCAAAAATCTCAACCAAGTCTAGGCCACAATGTTACAAACCCGAATGTATAATATTGTTTGGACTAATATTTTCCTCAAAAGGAAGAGCCAGTTTTGGCCCAGTGTAATGAAGATGTTTTGGTAGAGGTCCACTTGTTATGGTCCCAATTCTGTTGAAGTTGACAGTAAACTCATACCTCCACTTCCTGTTCATGGTAAAAATGCATCTGACTCTTAAAACTTCGTAATTATATGTAATAATACTTAGTTAGTATCTCCCGCATATGAGTTAAATCTTAAGCGGTGTGGTTGAGTGTGCTAGATTTCCTGGGTTGAAAGAATTCTTAAAATGCCCCAAATTAAGTCAAACGGACTGTTCATAATTCTGTTTTAATAACAATTCATTTCTGTTGAAGTCGTTTTTAATAAAAATGTATTATGCAAACCCATCTCGCAAAATAAGAATTTCAACTGACGAGTCCATTCCGTACTTTATATCTATCCAGTAGGAGGAGTTACGGTTAACTGGTGTCTTCGCTCTGCTAGTGTCTTTTAGCAATTCCAATGCGTATAGTAGCAATGCGCAATATTTATTTCATTTAGAATAAAACATTTGTGCGCATCATCCTTATGAATGAAACTTTTGTGCAGATGAATACTGAATTATTGAACTCAATAGTTTTACAGTTTGAAACTGCAATCAGTTGAGTTATACAACCAGTGGTACTATTTTCAATGCTAATGTATGGATAAGAGGCGTCACGTTTTTGTAAATACTAAACAAGGTTTATCACTACAGGAGCTCTCGCCTCGCTTTTGCTTCTAAAAATGACTTCAAAAAATGTTTGCCAGTCCAGTCGTTAGTGTCCTGACTTGTTACCCAGAGATCCAGATTTGAATTCCAGTGATGGCAGGGGATACCCCTCGATGAAAATTGACAAAAATAGTGATTTTTCTCAATATATTGAGGTTACCGGCACCTTGAGTAAGGGTAAATAAGAACTGGTTAGAATACTGAACATGAAAACTGGTGACGTGAACTGGCTGACAATGTAAATGAAATCATGTTGAAAAACAGCAGAAAACATGCTGAAATGAAACATGTTTTGTCCACTTAGAGACACATAATTTGGTAGCTAAAAAGAGAATGTATTGACTCATGATTACCTGACGTTTAACTCTGATGTATTTTTTTCCTTTTTCTGACATTGTTTTTTCAACTTCTTTAAATATTTCATCGACACTCGCTCCTGGTCTTTGGCATCTTAGGTATTCTTCAATAAATCTAAAACAAAAGAAATTTTAACACAATTATTAAGTAATCATTTTTCAAAAATCACATTTAATTATTAAGTAAAGAAAGATATGACCCGCCTCCGTGGTCGAGCGGGTAAGGTCGCTGACTTCAAATCACTGTAACCTCTCACTTATAGAGGGTCGTGGGTTTGAGCCCCACTACTGGCCATGTCTTTTTATGTGAGAAAGTAGGCAGTTGCTTACAGAGGATGGGAGTCTAGTACTGGTTCTTCCTAGGAACAATGGTTAGGTTTACTGTCAGTCTCATATTGAAAAGGGCGTAAAACTCAAACAAACAAACAAATCATGTCAGGTCACACAATACAGAAGGTATCTTATGCAAAATATATTGTAATACAGTTTCTGATTACAAATTTACTTCAGAACAAAATTTCTCAATATTTATATTAAATTCTTGCATAGACAAAATATTTTCTCCAGTCCTACAGGTCATCAACACAAGAATTGAAAGAAGACCATGAAATCATTGGTTTGACAAGAATTGAAAGAAGACCATGAAATCATTGGTTTGACATACAGTTGAGGTTTTGTCTTGGATTCATCTGTTCTTGGTCTCATATTAACACAATCTGAGCTAGAATATTCTTCATAGTATTTCCTGAAAAATAAAATTATCAACATATAAGTTGACAACTATGTTTTCGGCCATTTCAAATAAGGAAATCTGACACTTCAACTTACAACATGGCAGACATTTAGTATTTACATTCATAATTTCGTCACAGATAATTATTTTCACTGTTGTAAACATGAGAATGAAATCCCATTGATTCACGTCGCTTCCATAGGATTTGTTTATTTCTGACTGTAAATATGGAAGTTGCAAATCCATGTTTGTATGTAAGTCCTTGAAAATACCAATTTTTTGTCAATAATAAAAAACAAATGAACTGAGAAATTTGATAAGACTAACAATTACGGATGTAATTGATAATAAATAAAGTCAATTACTGCCTACATTTAATCCTATGTTTAGTAAAATATTATATTTCAAAATAACAAATTTTATTATACATGACATATATTTTTCTTTACAACCACAGTTGGCATTTCAGTGTCACCAGCTGCAAAATGAAGTTTTATGATCTTAATTAACGTATATAACACTCACGCTCTAACAAGATCCTCTGGATAGAAAATTGGCTTCACAGTATCTGTAGGTTCAGGTCTTTCATAAGCTGGAGAAGCTTTGGGAGGAAATCTTTCCCAAACATCATACCACACTGGTCTGTCCACCTGTAGCATTCCTTCAGCTTTCATTAATCCCTGAACACTGCAATGTAAATTAAATTATACCTAATAGGCTATCACTTAGTCTATCAGTGGTTTAGCCACTCAAGGGCTGCAACAAGGTGTCTTTTATATAATTAAGGGCATGGTGTGATGCCCCTAGCTGGAGCACTGGACATAGAACACTTATCACCGACATCTGATGCATACAGTAAAGGAATTTGTGATGAATAATGATTAAACTCACTTGTCAATAACTATATCTAGATAAATCATTGAATAATGATTTATTAAACTCACTAAGAAGTTAAAAGAAAACTGAAAATTAGTACACATTAATCTACTGTCTGAGCAACTGAAGCAAACTGTTAAAGACTTAATATAATTCGAACTATAATAGATCGATCAAGAGAAAACAATTAATATAAAAGTATAGTCCAATGGAACACTTCTTTATCCGAAATTGTTCTGGTCGAATTGGTGCTACTTGGATTGTCATACATTTTCGCGAGGGCATTGTTGGGAATTCCCCTTAACAGTTACTAGCATCTTCACACAAACATCCCAAAATTCCTTTCAATCATTAAGAAGTTCGTGCTACAGAAACATTTGTTTAATACCGTACCGCTTGAATATTGAACCATATTTGTGAGCCCTTGAACCAGCCATATTTTCATCTTGATCATAGAACGCTTGCAATTATCGCGAGATTTAACGATAAGAGAATTTTACTTCCGGTCTGGAAATAAACTTAGTAAATATCAAAAATACCCTGTGATTAACTTAAAATAGCGTGTTATAGGCATTTTAAACGACGCGATTAACTGGATGTATTGAAAGGTGATTCTATTTAGTTCATTTTAAGCAAATGATTGTGCTTGAATGTCTCCAACTTGACAATAATGTCGCTTAGATCTCTCAAATCAATCTCAATTTTTCTCATAAATTTTCACAGTTCGATTTCTGGGAGTGTTGATATTGTTTCGTTTAATATGATATATGCTGAAAGGCTTTGTAAAATGTTCTTTACCTTTTTAGTCATGAACTAGTTCTGGTTATATAGTCAGAATGATTGATTGATCACCAAGCACCACAAACCTCCAGTTTAATGTTTTCATTCTGGTCTCATATTGTAGATCTAAAGCTATTAACTTTTTATGCAGCTGTCATTATTTTGCCCTCTCAGGGGAAGGGGGAAGGTGGCGGGCATACACGTAACTTAAGGCAGAAGAACATGATAGCATTTCTCATTTTCTGACAGGCGAGAATTTGATAAACTAAATAGAGTCTCGGGAAATATATTGCTGCGGCATTTTTGATACACCAAGTAGACTTTAGAGTGAGAATTTAGACAAGTCAAATACAGTTGTCATATTAAAAATGTCAAATCCCCTTGGGTCAGCCTGCCGCCTCACAGTGCAAGCAAACTATTGACAAGTGCAGTATGGATAACCTGATAGTTTCAGTGGTCAAAAAGTCTTCTTCAGCTGCCTTGTGTAGCGATGTGGTATGTTGTATTAACAATTGGCTGGGTTATTTACTGGCCCATTTAGTTCAGTTGGTATTTGCAAGCAGGAGGTCGCAGGTTCGAGCCCGGCATTGGGTATATTATTTTCCTCCTATTTAGTGCCATGAGTGTGTGACTAGGCTTGGAATCCTAGAACTAGGGTGAAGCAAATGGCTTGGTTAGTTTAAAGAGCCTCACATGTGGTTGTCGCAATAATTTACTTCAAATAAAAAGGAACAAGGAATGTAGCGGTGTGGTATATAATATTAAAAATTGGCTGGGATATTCACGGGCCCGATTAGCTCAGCTTGTAGGGCATAGATCTGACTTGCAAGCAGGAGGTTGCGAGTTCGACCCCCGCAGCGGGTACCAGGGCTCTCCTTTGACTCTTGAAATGGCATTTTGACTCTTGAAATTTGAAAAATAAGGTTTTTGACTCTTGAGAATTGGAACCAAAGGGTCAAATTCACTATTACTTTAGTAGGAAATTATGTTGACTCTTTACATTTCTACCAGCTCAGGATCATTTTGACCCCCCAACTTTTGAAGTCTATGGAGCGCCCTGGGTACATTATTTTCCTTCTGCTATTACACTTGCCTTGTTTCAAACATTTTCAGTCATCGAAAACTCAAGATAATGCATTGGTTATGATAAGTACAGTTTTGTAAGTAGTGAAGTAGTCACACTGTCAGTCTGACTGACTGAGGCAAGCTGTAATGCCAGAACCTGTGTTAACAAACTTTAATATACTAGAAACTCTGGCAGTTACTGAGTTAGGCATGGGAAATTGGTTAGGATGCAACAAGCTTCATAAACTTTATGATAAAGATATGCTGAATGTACACACCTGAAAAAAGGCATATATTTTTGCTGTTGTAAACATGAGCATGAAATCTCATTGATTACTTCTAATCTAACTGTACATACAGAAGCTGCGAATTTGCATATATAGGTCCTTGCTTCAGCTAGAATTTGCTGAGCAATAAGAAATATTTTGTTCAATTAATTCCATCTTACTTAAAAGTTAATATTAAGCATTTATTTGATTTTGTTAAAACTTACAATGGATTAAAAAGTGAACTCATCTGGTTTCTCATTCCTATTGCTGGTTGGAGATTTCAGCAAAGAATGTTATCATTGATGAATTGATTTATAGTAAAAATATATAACTTTATTGTTACAATACTGCCACATATAACGTCCATGATTATGATAAATTTTGGGTTAAAACATGGTTTATGTTAATATGTAGCCTCTAAAATGCACCAGAGACGTTCTAGTAAAAAATATTATGGGGATATTAGCATTTTTTTAAACATCATTATAAAACATTTTCATGTATTATTCAAACAAAGAAATCAATTATTTTAGCAAAAGTGTGCAGAAAGGTAAAACACTTTAAACAGTGAGACAAAGGATTTGTAATAATTCCTTTTGCCTAATAAAAAGTCTAGATGGCTGGGTGTGGGAAAAGTTAGGGTAAGTTAAGGTAACCAGTAACAAACAATTATTTTCACACCTTATGTTGATATTTTCAGATAAAAGATGTAATATGAACCAAAAAGTCTTGATAGTTATGTGAAATTGATTCTGGTGATTGTCTGTAAAAGTTGCCATGGCAACTGCAGAAACTAGACGGAAAGAGGAAGAAGCCAGGTTAGTATAAATTACTTTTTGTAGATTTACTTAAAAGACTCAAGCCAGACCTAACCATCTGTGAGAAATCTAAATCTTGTAAGTTGTATTTGTTAAGTGTTGTAATATATATATATATCCTCGTATAAAAGTTTTTTGTTACAAAAATAATTAACTAATTATGTTGCTTAATTCAGGAAATATGCTCTTCAGCCATGGTTAAAGTTATAATTGAAGTTTGACACTGCTAAATATGCATGTTTATGATTGGCATTGATAAATTCTCGTGCATGATACATATATAGTACAACCTGATTTTTAATTCACAATATGTGTTTCATTTGAGTACATTTTGGGAGGTATTTTATGCATGCTCATTTGCTGTCAGGACTTTCATTTGACCCTGAACATGCGAGTTTGACTCTTGAGAATTACAGTGAAACCTCTCCAAAGCAACACCCTTTGGGAGCAGCAAAATCATGTTGTTGTTGAGAGGTTGTTACTCTAGAGTGGTTGAATTAATAGTGAAATTGTGCAGTGGGAAAATTCATACTGTTCAGTGTTGTCGAAGGGAAGTTGTTGCTCAAGAGAGGGTCGCTGGAGAGTTTGTTAATTTACTGTTTTACCAAAGGGTCAAATTTACCATTAAATAAGTAGGATGTTTTGTCTTCTTTGAATTTCATCCAGACAAGGGTCAGTTCACCCTCAATTTTCCCCGTTGTACCAGCGGGCAACGTCTTCCTCTTTACCTAAAAATAACCGTGTGATCTGTATTTCAGGTCTCAGGATGGTGGTATACAGAGTGGGAGTCCTGCTAGAAGGGAAAGAAGTTCAAGAAGAAGTACCCGCCAACTTGACTTCTTTCAAGCGATGTCAGACTTTAAGTCTATGTTTCCCACATTAGATGATGAAGTTATAGAAGCAGTACTTCGTGCTAATGATGGCGCAGTGGATGCTACTATTGATCAGTTACTGACCATGACTATTGATGAAGACATGAGTTCTGTGAAGGGTGTTGAGGGTGCAGCTTTTAAGCCAGTTAGTTACTTATTTAGAGTTATTTGGAGGTTGATAACTAGTGATTGTTTCATCTCTTTGGGAATCAATAGGTCTGGTTCCGGTCAAAGTGGGAATTTCGGAGTCATTACAACTAAGTTATTTATCGGCAAATTGTATCGATAGAAAGCACCAAATAAATCTATTTCCCCGGGTTTCTTTACACTATTATACTATACTTCTTGTCAAAAATGGTCATACATTGTCATTTAGGTCCCATTTTGAAATTCTTTTGTTTTAAATGTTCATTGAGATTTTTTTCATTTAGATTTGGGTTTATTCAAACCTAAATGCTAATGGGAAGCAAAGAAGGAAAGAAATAGCTGGTAACAATGATAACTATCTGTCTCTATAACAAATGTGCAATTCATATTCTATATTGTAGGTAAAAGTGTGTCCTCTAGGTTTTTGTAGGATGGCACCGTGTCATGTCTCTTATACATCAAGCTAGACTGCCCTTAATTATTGTATATTGTGCCATGCGTAAAAAATATGCTGTTATCATTGGCCTGTTACTTAACTTCCCTATTAGTAAGATCAACATACTCTGTTTTCTTTTTCATGAAATTTATTAATATCTGAGGTTTTTGAACACATTGATTATTGATGTTTTGACTGTAAACTTAGAGCATAAAAAATTAATCGTAAACTTTTGACCTTGGCCTTTCTTCTGAGCTTTAAGACGTTCTGAGTAGACAGACTCTGAATAATAATGAATTATCTCCCTTTTTGATGCTGCCATTTATGTGGGCATGCAGTAACCTCACTTGTAAATTTCACTTTGTGACTTTGCGTTCCACTGTTGCTCTTTAAACATTTCCAGGACCATGTCACCATGACAGAAACTTTGAATATTTATAAAAATGATGGCATACTTCACATTTTAATAGCAGTACTCCTTTTCTGTATGTTTCTTGCTTTTGGGTAAAACTTTTTGGATTATTTTATTTCTAGCCTGTGGTACCTAAGTATATAGATGGTGAGACAGCTTCAGAGGATTCCCCACCATCCTACTCAGAGGCCATGAGAACACCAGGTCCCACAGATCAGGCTCAGAGTATTTGGACGACACCCATTGGTCCACCAAAGTTACAGAGCAGGAATCAACTGAAGCTTGAAGTGGATTCACACCCAGAACCTCTTGGTGCAATGGCTAGATTGAGTCCAATTGGACTTCAGAGTAATGCTACATCTGGACTTGGGTTTTCCTCACCGAGCCATGATGGCGGCGCTTTTTGTGTTCAACCGAACAGTGTTAGTGATAATTTAAGTTTGACATCGTCGAAAAAAGAATATCGTAACTGGAACCCTCCAATGCTGGGTAATTTACCAGACGATTTTCTTAGACTTATGTTACCAGACTCTGGAACTCCCAGTGCCATGACCGAGTCTGAAAAAACTTCGAACTTAACAACTACACCAGTTAATGTATTATCTTTATCGGACGCAAGACCCAAAATACACAAGTCACGTAGTAAGTCAGAGAAAGTCTCTCGTCATCCTAGTTTAAGCAAAGAATCGAAAGATTCCAAGTCGAGAAGTTCAGAGAAAAAGGGAAAATCTTCTGATAAAGTTCAAAGGTCATTCAGTTTAATGGATGGGAAGTCCTCAGGTGCGAGACACAAAGAAAAATTTAGTGGACTGTCGCCTTCACGGAGCAAGAACCATGGTGTGGTAAGGCAGTCAATAGAAAATAAATCATCCCTGATAATTTCAAAATTACAATGTTCTGCTTTTTTAATGCGTATGAATTGAACATTTTCATAAAATTTGTCTTGCTAATAATTTTATTTCTAAATGTACTTATTTTCGTATTTTGGAGAGATTTGATAATACTCATTCTGAACTATGTCTCAATTATGTGAGAAGTAGGCAGTTCCTTACGAAGGATGAGAGTCTAGTACTGGTTCTTCCCAGGAGCGATGGTTAGATGAACTGTCTGCTTCATATGACTCTGACTGTTGAAAAGGGCGTAAAACCCAAACAATACACACTAAAAAAACAAACAAACAAACTTAATCTGAAACTAATTATTGAGGTGGTCACTAAATGCGGTTTACTTGTATTTTATTAAAATTAAATTATAAATGATGCAGTTTATTGCAAGGATGGTCTGCAGAACATAATATTAGACATTGTAGGATCATTTCCACCTGTTAAACTTTTTCTTCCAAAACAGATCGTAGAAACGCATGACTTCAGTAAGGGAATGTTAGAAGAACGAATCAAGGAGAATGAGAGAAGAAGAAAGAAGACATCGGCCGAGTGTGATCCTGAGTTAGCTCAGTACCTGGAAGATGAACGGCTTGCATTAGCTTTACAGAACAGCGAGTTCTTACAAGAACTTAGGAGCAATGATGATTTTATGAAAATACTCCATAAAGGTAGGTTCAACAGGCCCCTTTTTATGTTATTTTTGGGTCTAGTAGTCTCCCCTGTTCCCCAAGTAAAAAGTATATATTTTTCCCCACTGAGAGAAAAAAATCCCCATTATTAAACAAATATCCCCAAATTTATTGTTTCATGACGCAGATTTCTTTCATCAAAGGGCCCCGATAACTGTTCCCTAAAGCAGGAAAAAAGGGCTGGTCAATGATTGACCTCAAAAGTAGAAAATATATGATCTGCATGTATGATGGTCAATTTTTTATTGTTATACTGTATTCATATGTTATTTGTAATGATTTCAGTTAATATGAAACGTATAATCTGTTTATGAACTGCCTCTGATTTTTATACATTTGTTATTTTAGAACATTTAAATGCTAAGACTGATGCCAATAATTCATCAAGTCAGATATCAACACAGACGTCTTCACCTCTACGACCTTCAGATGATTGTAAGTTGCATGTAATTTTAACATCCATTAAGTTAAGGTCAATTTAATCTGCTCCAAAGGATTTTCTTTGATACAAACTGAGGTAAATGTGGAAATAATGCTGTTGTAGGTCTCTTGTTTGGCAAGAATGGTCAGCAGCGTATGATTTTCCGAATTTTTAATTTGGCGCTATCGACACTCCTATATAATTACTGATACCAATATTGTTAATATTTGCAAACAGATCTGTGTCATGTTACGCCCTTCTATTCTACATGTAGCTACAGTTCTATTGCATATCATTAACCTGTAAATCTTTTAGTCAAAATGTATTGAAACATTTAATTTTACACAGATAAAAATGTTTTTTCATACATAAATGATCAAAATAATTCAAATGTTATTTCAGTGTATATTTGGTAATGTTATTTCAGTGTATATTTGGTAATGTAATGACAGTACTGTATATTTGGTAATGTTATTTCAGTGTATGAAGGTTATGGTAATGATGGTGATAAAACATTAGATGCGTTCCCGTTCAGTCAACCCGCAGCTAAAGATGAAGATGCTGAATTAAGACGACAGCTTAGTGGAATGGGCAAAGGTTTGTTTCTTAAATGTTGAGGGTTGTTCCAGTATATGACAAGAGACCATCATAATCAGTTCAGTACTGGGGTGATAATTTTCCGGATACATCAGGAATTCTGGATTTATCTGTCCTAAAAGAGTTATGATTTCTGAGCAAATTAAAAGTTATTTGATGAAAATATCTCAAGAAATGGCAAAGTTATGGTCAATTTAAACTGCTCTGAAGGATTTTCTTTAACACAAACAGAGTTGAATATGTAAACAATGTGGTTGAAAGCCTCTTGTTTGGCAAAAATGTTTGGCTAAGTATGATTTTCAGGATTTTTAATTTGATGTCCTGTCAATAGTTCTGTAACAACTAGGGCTGCAACGATTCGGGTACCCTATGGTTCGGTTCGAGTTCGGATATAACCTTCTCGGTTATCGAATATTCGATTCGGATATCTACATCAATATAGACTACGTAAATTAACGTAGGATTTTTTAACCTGACCCCATATGTTTCATAAAAAAATAAGTTTTTCTCAAACTCTTTTTACTCAACTTATTCATTAATCATACATGAATTTCTATTGTTCTGTTGTATGCAATTCAGAATGTCGTATTTGAAAAAGTTACAACGTTGATCTAACAACAGTTTCCCACAATTGAAACAATTTACCAATTGTACACTTTTTGGTCGAAGACTCAATATTTCTAGGTAAAAAAAACACCCAAGTTCATTCTTGATTTTCTATTCTATTGAACCGTTAAACTGAGGGCAGACTTGGAAATTTTAATATGCCAAATATACATACTGTACAAGTCATTCTACTGTTTTAACAAATATTTGTATGCACATTTTTGAAGTGCATTTATAACATACGACTAGTCTTCAAACCAAGATCTTTTCTCAAACCCAAACTCTCGCCACACATTCGATTTTAGTGACGCTGGTGGATCAACAAGCAGTTTTTCGTGGGCCATACTTGTTTTTGTTTACATGCGACGCAGTAAATGAAATGACGCGCGCTGATTGGATAATATTATTGCTGGCGTACGCTAAATGACAGTGCCAAACCGAACCGAACCGAAAATACGGATTCCAAATCGGATAATCGATCCGATGCCATGTATTCGGATATATTCGAACTTCGGTGAATCGTTGCAGTCCTAGTAACAACCATAGCTTGATCAGTTGTTCAATATGATGAAAATTTGAAAAAAGCATGGTTGTATTTTTTTATGTCATCCCGACTTTGTAGAAGTAATTCTTGTATTATGGTTTGAAATAAGCGGTTCTAGAATACCAAACAATTCTGATTTGATGGCTTAAGTCTTTGACTAGAATGTATCAGCTTTTTATGTGAATTAGATATTTTTATGCAGTGTCTAACATGAATGAATGAACAAAATGCCATGTTTCCGATTTTAACAAATTTGATATGATGTAATAGTTTGAATTGCAATATGTACATCATTGATGGTTAATTCTTTATCTGTTTATATTTAGCCTCAAAGAAGCAGCTTGCATCACTTGCAAGAAAATTTTTCAAAAGAAAGAAGAAAAATTCAAAACAAATGTATCCTTTACAGAAAGATTATTGATATGATGATTTTGATAGATGAAATAGTAGATTTTGAACATATTTTAATCAGGATATTTTTCAAATTTTTTTTTTCAAAAATGTGAGGTTGTTTTTTATCAACATAAGAAATCAGTAAGAGTAGTTTACCCAGGTAGTTGATATATCCATTATATGACGTTGTGGTCACATGTAAAACCTACAAAAATAATTGATGAATGATTATGACCTTGACCTTGATCAGTCTCGGAGAGAAGCTTGCACCTTCAATGATGAATCTATTGGAAGACGAAGATGAAGATGAGGATGAACTAAATATTGATAGTCGCTATGGTAACAGTCCTACGGAAATTGAACCTTTGGTAAATTATTTATGTTTGTCTTCAAATATTATGCCATGATCATTTGTATCTATTTTTGTGCCTCCGCCATTGGTGGAGGGGCAGAAAGCGTTATCCCTGTTTGTCTGTCCGTCTGTCTGTCAGTTCAAATTTTAATTTCCAAGAGATAACTCAAGATATATTTCATGGATTTGTTTCATATTTTACATGAAGGTGTGTAATGATATAACACAGGTCAAGTTCGATTTCCATTAAAGGCCAAACATTTTCACAGGAGTTATTGCCCCTTTTTGACTTAGCACTCAGCATGGACATTCATGTCCTCCGGACACATTTCTAGTTTTATATAATATAAACAGGTCAAAACTTGTTACACAATAAAATTATCGCTAAAAACATGTTCTTTTGAAATAAGATTCTTGCATTAAGTATGTTACAATGTATTCTCTATTTCAGCCATCGACACTGATTGGTGTTCCAAGTCATAGAACTGTACAGCGACCTCCGTATAAACCAGATGGTGTCACTACATATTTTGATAATAATCCTGTGGATATGGTCTGAGATAAGTGTGATGTTCAAGAATTAGTGAAAATCGGCAGAAATTCTGAAGAATGTAAAACTATTTTGTACATAATGATCATTGTACATTGTATGTTAGTATTACTGAATAGAGCTGTTTGCGTTCAGCTTTGATATGAACAGACAAGTGCCAGTGTTGAGTGTAAAATTTTTTACCATACCATTTTGTCATCAATCCATCTTACTGTAAAATCTAATATGTTTACCGACAAAAGTCTTGTCCGAGTTGGGGTTTCAATGATTATTTTAAAATTAGTAAAGCTACGTGTCTGAAATTTAGCTTACTTTATGTCATCTTTCGTTGAAACCAGTAATAACAAGTTGTATCAAAGCATTTTATTTCCAAATGGTATCATTTTAGCTCACCAGAGCTCTATGTACTTAAGGTGAGCTTTTGTGATTGCCTTGCATTGTGAAATAACATCCATATTTTCTTTAAACAACATCAACTCTGGAAAGCTCTCTTGTTAGTGATTTACAATTATGTAAAAAAAAGGTATTGTATTTTTTGTTGACCGGACAAGAATTTTGTCCATCAGTGTAGTTCTGTGTTAGCTAAGAGTTTATATATAGAAATCTTGTTAATAACAAGTCAGCATTTTATGAACACAGGGAATATTTTGTTTTTAATCTAATGCTGTTGAATATTTTGAAATCTTTAATTTTCGGTGTGAATTGATTATTCTATGAATTAAAAAAAAATGCATATTTATCTGCAGGTATAATGACTTTGTTTCAATTCACATTTTCCTTTTGATGAGAAATATATGCAGATATTATGAAGTATTTCAACATGTGACTGGACACTGGTATTATTTCTGTATAGTATCAGAATTAGTTTCATTAATTCAGTTGTCCTAGTTTTAGAAATGTGCGTTATAAATTTTGATAACCTTGTTAAGACTTATGTTCGAAGAATTGTTTGGACTTACATAATCTTTGTTTAGAAAGTTTTTTTTCTGTTTTGCTTTGTTTTTAATGCACAAACTCAGGAGCATGTTTTTTTTATAATATTTAAAGTAGAGTTTATATTTTGTTGATGTTTTATATAAATTCACATTTTGTTAGATTGTGCTTACACATGTTACTAAATGTTGGACATATAACCATATGTAGAACTTGTAACCATATGTAGAACTTGTAACCATATGTAGAACTTGTAACCATATGTAGAACTTGTAACCATATGTAGAACTTGTAACCATATGTAGAACTTGTAACCATATGTAGAACTTGTAACCATATGATATACATGTAAGCAAATGTTGAACATATAACCATATGTAGAACTTGTAACCATATGATATACATGTAAGCAAATGTTGAAGACGTGACCATATGTTGAACATGTATAATCTCTGCACATTTGTTGGTTCTCTTTTTTACTCTGAACAGGACTTCAGGAATAGAAAAAATGTTCTTTTTAAAGGATGCAGATAGGTAAATAACTAAAAAAGTGAGGTACTATTCCTTAGGCCTGTCAAAATAGTTTGTTTTAGGAGAAAGATTAGGGCAAGTTGGGTAACCAGAAAAAAAAATTGTTTTAGGCAATAATTTATATTCTTGGAAGCATAGAAGTTTTATGGTACTAGCCTTGTAGGTTGGAATTTTAACTAAAATTATTCTGTTATTTTTGTATAAAATTCTGTGTCATACAGAGACAAGATTCTGAGACACTGATAGACAGTCATAGGTTGGAGCCCAGCTACCGACCATGTCTCTAAGTGAGAAAGTTGGTAGTTACTTATGGAAGATGGGAGTCTAGTACTGGTTCTTCCCAGGAACGATGCTTTGGTGAACTGTCTGCCTCATATGACTCAGGCTGTTGAAAAGGGGCATAAAACTCAAATAAACAAAGATACAGAGATGAATTCTGCCTGATTTCTCCTTAATTTTAGAATTCAGTTTGTCAGACATGACATGAAAAAATATATTTGGCCCTTGGGAATAGAATGTTCAATACTGGTAACATCTTTGTCATTCTTAGAACACCTTTATTTCTTATACAATATATTTAGTTTAACTGAAGTGAATTTACATAATGGTTGGGATATGTATTTGATTTTCAGTCTAGATTTATACCAAAAATATATTTAAATTCTGCTGAGTTGACAAAACTTGATTATAGTATGTCGGTTACTTTATTGATATAATTGGACATACATCATAGCGTGTTTATAAATGAACGTATTTTATCATTTATGATTGTAGATAAAATGTTGTTACATGGTATTTGCTCTACATGTTTCTAGAAAAAATACTTGTTTATATGTAAGTTAAGAGTTACTGGTATGTATAGTTGCAATGATTTATTTGTTAGGATGTACATTTTCTTATCAAATTGTGTACATAATAATTATATTCACATATATATGTCATACGACCTCTCTCATTTATTCCTGGATCATAGGGCATACATGTTACACGTGTCTTTGTTGATGAAAATGTAAACCTTACTTTTTGTTCATGTATATGTGAAATCTGCTTTATTTTTCAGTGATATTAGACCCCCATGCATATGACCTTATGTTGTTAAATTCATGAACACTTACCCTACATACAGTCAAACCTGTGAAAAAAGGCCACCATTGAGAAAGACAAAATAAGGCCTTTATTGACAGGTGGTCAGAGGTCATTATCTTTTTTAATGATTATTGATGGGTTTTTAAAGAATGGCCTTTATACACAGGATGATATGGCCTTTATTCAGAGGTGGCTGCTAACACAGGGTTGACTGTAGTTGGGTTGCACGTGAATTCTGCTGATGTTTTGATTAACTTTGACCTTAGTTGTGAATATTGTGCAATGTTGTTATTATTAACCAGGATAATTTTGTGTTATTAGATATCCGTTTCTGTTGTTTTACTTGATTATGATTGGTTGTTAGCTCGGCCATTTTACTTCCTTATGCCCCGGTCCCATTTAGCTTGTTTATTTCATGTTATATACCATATGTGTCTCACCCACTTTTACAACCATCACTTTATACATACGGTACAAGAAAAGTGAAAAACAATATGTCACAGCGATTCCAAGATTTGGTTACATTTATGACATTAGGATATTTCTCTCTTTCCTATTGGCCAGTACGTTTTAAAAATAATTCTTTTCTCAATAAGTCTAAGATAGAATCATTAATTTAAGTTAACTACAAAAACACTCATGACTTATTCATGATTGTTTATGTCATTATCATGTCTTGGTATATTTTCAGCTAAACATGAGATAATTTGAACAGTTAAAAAGATTCTCACATCAAATACATTTGCATATGTTTCAAGAAAAATTTAATGCACTTAATGTTTCACATAACATTTTCCCGTGTTTTGTGTCAATTTAAGTTAATGAGAGGCAGGTAGGACTAGTGACATTAGTTAACTATTTGTTGTTTATGGATATTTATTATCTTTGTGTTGTATACTGCTCCATACCTTGTGTGTATTCTTTATGCCATCTTTTTCTGTGTGCACCTTAACTTTACTTATCACGCCATAAAACCTTTTTCAGTTAGTATATTTTTTTGTTTCTGATACGGTTAGGTTACTCTACTACAATTTATGTATTGTTGGAATATGTGTTTGAATTTAATACCCATCATATTTAATTTATGATTATTTATCTGTTGATCATTTTGTGAGTAGAATTGATGTGCACATGTTGAGCAATGTTGATTTTATTTCATTGATTTTATACACACTCACTCATACATGTGCCAAAATTCTTACTACATGTAAAATACTAAGTTCAGATCACATGTCCTTCTGTACGACATCACCTGGTATCTGTGTGTACAACATCACCTGGTTTCTGTATTGTACATGTATATAATAATATTATAATCATTGTTTTTACAGACTTACTCATTTAGTGAATGGATAGAAAAACTGAAATTGGCTGTATTTATTATTATGTCCATTTTATTGAAAATCTTATTTATTGTAAAAGGCAACACAATGTCTTTCCCATAAAATATTACTCTTTTCCACCTACATTTGTTAAATAAGAAGTATATTGTTATAGTTTCTTATTTCATATTTTGAGTTCTTGTTCAGTATTTAGTCTAAGTAATTTAAATGTTTTAGTTGGTTGTACATGTATGGCCAAACCTGTGTTAGTAATCACCTCTGAATAAAAGCCACCCTGTGAATAAAGGTCATTCTTTTATAAACAGGCATTGATTATTTAGAACAGAATGACCTCCGAATACATGCAGTCTGTCTAAAATATCATGTCTTTTCCTAAGATTGCTTTTGTTCACAGGTTCAACTGAGTCTTAATTGAAAGTATATAATACTAAATAACATCCAATAGAGGCTTTAATTTGAGTTTTAAGTGATCTCAAAGTACGCTAATTGATTCATTAAAATGGGTTTTTGTATAAAAGTAAATCAAACAAAAATTATACATGACATCTTATTGTATTTCTTTCACGTCAGTGTCATATATTTGTATGATTTGTTTACAACAAAAGCTATTTTTGCTCTAATGCAATATTTTTGCAATACTTGACCATGTGGTGTTTATTTTTATCACACATCTGCATGTATACCCTGTCCTCATAATACTATAGTGTACATTAAATCTTTTAATTTTACATTTTTATACATAAATGCTTACAACCCATTCATTCCCATTGGTGTGTGTGTATCTGTCCATTTGTCTGTCTGTCTGTCTGTCTGTCTGTCTGTCTGTCTGTCTGTCCATGCGTTTGTCTGTGACGTTTTATCTCTGTGTTCATGATTCAAATATGAAGTGGCCTGTTGATTGGAAATGTAACCAAAGACATATTGTACATATATATCTTCTTATACTCAACATTACATGTAATGGTAGATGTCATTTATTGTACAAATATCTTACTTCTGTAGAATGCATGATTGTTTTTTATACTGCACTATTTGTTTACAATGAATACTGATTTTGTATGATAATGTATCAACTTTTATATCGGATGAGATAATCAATTGAAGAGTTTTTGCACAATATGTATTTTACTTAAGTCTATTGTGTGACATAAATAAGTTGTTTGTCTGTAAATTCTCCACAGTGAGAGTTAATCAAATAGTTAGTGAAAATTGTACGGAAGACATTATTAATAAAACTAATTTTTAAATATCGGTGTTTGTTTTGTTTGTTTAAAAATCTGTGCGTTTTAAGTGAAAATAAAAGTGTTTGTTTTTGGTCTGTTTGGAAGCTGTATGTTAGAATCTACATGTATATAAAAGAAAGTGGATTTTCCTTCGCTCGGCCCAATGGTGAAAATTAGGGTCCGTCAAGTAGCAGTAACCAGAAACAATCAAATTTTCTTGTGCCGCACTATTGCGTGCTTGAAGCACAAGCAATATTTATGTCAGTTTTAATGCCTGTCTTCAAGGTTTAAGTAATTAATGCAGATTTAATGTTTGATTTACCTTGACTGGTTTCAAAAGTGACAAAGTGACATTCTAATCTAAAAAATACAAGGTTGCAGAAAAAGATAAAATCATTGATGCACAAACTTGAAGTTTAATTAAAAAATATCATTTTATCTAAACTAAAATCATGACACACAAACTGTATACAACTATACATGTATATTTGTACAACTGATATACAGTACAACCTCTCCAAAGTGGCCACCTCCCGAGCAACAACCTCCCTTCAACAACAGCATGATATTTTACCCACTGCACGATTTTACTATTAATTTAACCTCTAGAGCAACAACCTCTGAACAACAACATAAATTATGCTACTCCCAAAGTGTGTTGCTTTGCAGAGGTTGCACTGTAATTTGATCATTACAAAATGTTTAATTGGATCAAAAAGTTGGTACAACTGAAAGTTCAAATTTTCGGTATCACGACACTTAGTGTTCTGTTTGAAATATGAACCATGTTCTAGTTATAGACCCCTCCCCCCGCTATACCTGTTATCTAGTTTGAGCTAAAACTTGAGGTAGCTATGCAAACAAATCATCAGTATATAAAAGGCTTATCTCCACTGTAAGTTAAAAGTTTCAGCTAACATATTGATGACAGTTTGATGTGATATTTAGTGATAGGGTAGGTAAATGTTCTCTTATTTCACTTTTGTTTAACATTTTTATCACTAAATTTTATGATGATTATAATTATTTTAATTTAGATATAAATGTTGTTAACTTTTTGCATAATTTGTTGTATTTTTTCAAAGTTACCGAGTGACTGTGTCATTTGTTTGAAGAAATGTAAACGTGCATAAAATCGTGTTTGAGGTACAATTTTTTTGTTTAGATACATTGCTAAATATAACATACTACAGTGCAACCTCTTGAAAGGAACGCTCTTTAGGAGTAGAAAAATTATGCTTTTGTTGAGAGGTTGTTGCTATAGAGAGGATTGCTTTGAAAAGGTTGTTCTGTATTTACAGAATATGTAAATGTCCTTATCCAATATACTGGAGTAACTTTTAATTCAAGATTTTATTTATTTTCGTCATTTGTATGGCTATATCACTCGTTTTGTCCTGGTCTCCACGGCAACGTATCATGAGATAACTATTGAGTTTGGTGACCTCCACTTATTTAAGTGTTGAAGTACTGGATTGTGACACATGATATCTATGTGTGGCCCACACAAAATTGAACATTACTGCTTTTGAACTCCAAATAAAAACATTCAAATTCTACAAAAAAAAACAAAAAAAAAAAAAAAACGTTATTCTGAATTCTTATTGTTCAGCATGTAAGTGTTTCTATGGTCTTGCTGTCAAAATGAACGCCATAAATTGCCTAGCCACAATATTTTATTACATAAACATAGCATACATATATTTCATAGTAATGACATTAATTGTGTAACATGGTTAAGAAATACTGATGACCAAATCAGCCATGTAGTATTGTTAAGAACATCAAAGTTTGTGAGTTACTGTCTTCACTAAGTTTCATTTTTAGCACAGCAATGTTATCTTCAAGTGCTGTTTTTGAATTACATGTATCTTTTTTACTGGGGTTTGACGTCGCACTGAGAGCTACCTGGGGTCATTTGGCGAGTTTTCTGGCTTTAACAATGGAAGAGGTCCCCCGACAGTTACCTGGGTGGAATCATAGAACTTCCATAAGCTAGCAGGACATCTTCTCATGCGAATTTCGGGATTCGAACTCAGCAGTGATCAGAAATCAGAGACTTGAACCACTCGATGCAAACTTTAATATAAAAGATGATTTGAATTCCATGTTTATGCCCCCTCCATTCGAAATAGCGGAAGTGCATTACGTGTTATTCCTGTCCGTCCATCCGTTCGAATTTTAGTTTCCGAGCGATAACTCAAAAACCGTTTCGTGGACTGGTTTCATATTTTACATGAAGGTGTATAATAATAAAATACAGGTCAAGTTCTTTAAAATCTGAATATTTTCACAGGAGTTATGGCCCCTTTTTGCTCGCAGTGGGGCATTTCTATAGTTCTAACTGGATTAAAACTCCAATCGATCTGTCGCAAATGACCTAGATTGTCATCATTGTTTATTTAAGTAAAATGGTTTATGGATAAAAATGACGAAATCTAAATATTCTTTGATGATGGACAGAAGAATCGCAACTGATCAAATGTTTAACTTTTACATCAAATATATAGTCGACAGTGTACATAAAGGAAGAACATGTAATTTAAATAGCATGGCGCTTATGTGTGTATAGTGGGCCTGCTATATGATATAGTATTTACTTTGGCGTCTCTTGTTTACATATATAATACTTGTGTGGATAAGTAGGACCAGTAAATCTTTGGTGAAATACATCATACTTAAAGTCTAAAAAAATCGTACATTGATCAAAACGTTGTGAGTATACATATTACCCCACAGCAGCGATCTTTAATCCCGTTCCCCCGACGACCGGAAGAGTTAATAAAATTACTATTACCTTTAGAATAAAGTTATCAAAACTGTTTAACATCATCTTGTCGCGATTATGTTGTAAGTGCTTATACGTGCATTGTAATCAGGGGCGTAGCTTGCCTTATAATAATATGTATAGGTATCTATCTAAGGGGGTCCGGGGCATCTTTTCACCGTAGATTGCCGGAGACGCATTCTGCAGCATTACCTGGTGTGCTATAGCCTTACATATTTTAATATGAAGATCTTGCAGTTTTCCCTCCCTGACAGATATAATCATATTGAGTTTTCAATTATCAAATGATTTTCCACGCAAGTTGCAAACCTTAATATCTAAGGGAAACAACTCGAACTGACTTTTGAATCCAAAATAAATTTTCCCACGGTCCTCAGACACATCTTTATAAAATATATTTTTTGTGATTATTATCAGCTAAATAATTGTTTGACGTTTAGATAGGGTTATTAGTAAGGATGTTAAATTAATGATTTGAGGCAGAAAAACAAGAAAATAAAGTCAGAATCACATTTTGTGGTTTTTAATAAGGGAGATAATTTGAACGTAGTGGTATGGTGATTTGGTGCAAAATTCTCCGTAATCTGAAAATCATTTCTTCAATATTTCTTAGATTATTTGTCTTAGGGTGATATTAAATGCATATTTATATAGAGAAATCATTAAATAAGCTATACAAACAGAAAAAATATCGAATTTCAGATTTTTTTTTTGTTAGAAAAAGTGTAAGCACGTGCCTATTAGTGGTAATTGTAAAATTAACCGATCGGTAAAAATCATGAATAATTTTTATGTGCATATTCAGCTGTTTTAAATTGGTTTTAAGTTAATATTTACACGGCAGTCTAACGAACTTTGGATTAAAATCTCAATCAGTAACACCCCACTTTAACCATACTCCAACCAACTTAATACGTTAATGAAAGCTTAAAACTTCGCACTGAAATTTTCTGTTGGAACATTCACATTTTTATTAAAATACAAATCAATCAATCAACATATGACAACTTAGTTAAGCGACATATCAATGTAGTGTTTGATAGACAAACATCAGGGTGGCAGTAATCATATTCAAACTTGTACAGCGTTTTTCGGAATATTAATTTGTACTCCGTTCCGAATAAAGGCTTAAATAACTACTTAAACTCGGATTTTAACATATTTACTCACGGATATGTTCAAGTACCTACACCGATAATAACAATGATATTTCTCATGTCATAGACAATTCCGCCAGTTTGTTTTATTTCTACATCATTGATAAATCAAATGAACTTACCACGTCGGTGTCATTTTCATTGATAACTAATATTCAAGGTATTATTATTATTAGGTATCATAATGGTGTTGGAATATTACTACGATCTGTTGTCCCAGCCATGTCGGGCTGTGTACTTGTTCCTGAAGGCCACAGGGGTAGACTATGAGCCTAAGGAGATACAGCTGTTGAAAGGTAAGTGGCGGAGGAGAGTAGTGTAGGGGTAGAGCGTCGGACTCCTAGCCCGAAGGTTGCGGGTTCGAATTCCGTCAGTGGCGGACTTTGACCGGACTCTTCACAACCCCTTCTTTCAGCGCGAGTACTGGTCAGAATACAGGAACACGTCATGGAGAGTAGTTAATATAAGTGGTAAGAACTTGCTCTACAATCAATGTAAAATGTTTAAGTTCGAACTAAACTCAAGGTAAGTGATGGTAGAGCTGGAAAGAACTAGTACATGTATATACATGAATCAGTCGGTTTAGATAGAGATGTGTTGTATGAGAATGATATCAGTGCATTTGTTTAAATAGGAAAGGGAGCGTCCATGTGATATACATAATCACGCACGCATCTCTCCTTCACTTACAATTTCCCTGCGAACGTGACGAGTAAAACACACCGACTTATTTACCACTTGGAATTACTTAGCCACGTATCAACCATCATGACACACGTTCTTACATACATTGCTTCATACGCATATAGAACATTGCCAAATAGACAATAGAGAGCATGCATTCTTTAACATGTACACGAAGTAATTAACCTGGACTACATGAATATCCACGTAGAATAGACAGAAACCCGTTGATAAAAAACCCCACTCCAATTGCTTGATGAAAAGTGAAATTCATGAACACTCATAGTTTGTCCTCCATACAGCCTGGCATGAATCAACAAGAACAACACTTAATTAAAACATTATTATTCTTCACATTGATATTTGACTGAACATGTTTTAACTTAATCTTCAGGTCACCAGACTAAGTTTTGTCAATTACTATTTTATATCACTATTTTATATCACTATTTTATATCACTATATTTCAGCTGAGCACAGAACTCCAGAATTCAAGGAGAAAAATCCATTCGGCAAAGTCCCGCTAATAATTGATGATGGTTTTATTTTAGCTGAAAGGTAACTGTTCAGCTTTGTCTATGATGGAACATATAGTGCAACCTCTCCAAAGCAACACACTTTGGGAGTAGCAGAATTATGTTGTTTTACAGAGGTTGTTGCTCTAGAGAAGTTAAATTTAAAGTTAAATCGTGCAGCCGGAAAGAATCATGTTGTTGTTGAAGGGAGGTTGTTGCTCAAAAGAGGGCCGCTTCAAAGAGGTTGTACTGTATATCAATGTATGCATTTTGGATGCAAAATCAGACAATTAAGACGTTTTGAGTGTCCCGATACCAACCACTGAGCCAAGTACTGTGTTAATAAAATCACAGGAAAGGGGGCGGGGCTTGTATCGGTGCTTTTCACCGGGCACGATAAAGAACCAGGAAAACTATTGGCGAATCTGTAATTCCACGCAAAAAACAATTTTCTGAAAAGAAAACACGTAACATTAACGTGTACTGAAAATTGAGCATTTGCTTGTCTACCTGTACAAATGAATTCTATTACACATAAGAACAAAATATCGTTTGTGATGTCAAAACTTTTCGCTAGCAGAAATGTTCGCGAACATTTTCTATACGTACGCCTTGCAAATGTTAATTTGGTTTCCGTTCCTTTTGCAGTGTAAGTCTTTGAAAGTATATTTTCCATGAGTACTTTCAGTACTTTGACATATAAATACAGTATTGGTATGATGTAAATTTTCAGTGTGGCCATCATGCGGTACATCGCCTACAAACACAATGTTGCTGACCATTGGTTTCCACGAAAAGATTTACAGAAACAAGCTAAAGTTGATGAATTTTTAAACTGGCAACATTTGTGTGTTCGCAAACCCTGTATTAATGTTTTTATTCCAAAGGTAAGTCAGTAGTAACATACAGTCATACCTGTGTTAGAGACCACCTCCGAATAAAGGCCACACTGTCAGTAAAGGCAACATTTTGTCTTTGCCAAGATTGGTCTTTGTTTACAGATGTGTCTGTATTTATGTTCATGTGTTTATTTTAGTGTAGTAATGTAGTAAATATTAAGATACTATTAATATAAAAATATAAAAAAAACAGCAAGGATTTATATACATATATATGTATGCAAGTCCTTGAAAATAGTAATGATTACTTTTAACACATTACCTTAGAATACCCTGTTAAGAAACTACGGACAATTTGGTACCTTGTCTGACTAGCTGTTGCGTGAAGTGACTACTCAACAAACGCCTTGTCATTTATCAGGGAGAACTGTATCAAAATTCAAACTGGCAATGTATCGAGTCTGTTCCATTATTACAAAATTTATTTAATTTCCACAACAGCGAACTTTTATTTAATTATTGGCTTGACTTATTGTTCTATTGAGTGACGTTGATTTATTCTGGTTTTTAAATTTCTGCAACTGATGATACACGAACAATTATCTATTACTATTAATGTAACGAACACAAAGACAGACAAACATAAAAATAAAGAAGTGCACACTGTACATAACCATTTATATCCCATTAATATAATAAATGTTACATGATAAGAAATCATGTTTTTCTTTTTATCCTTCAGTTCCGAAGCCGAATTGGTGTTGGTTTGTTCACAAAAACACCGTGCGATGAAGCTAAGCTGAAAGAAAGTAAAGACGAGGTGACCAAAGGTGTAACCCACATCGCAGATTATTTTCTTGGCGACAAACCTTACGTTGCTGGAGACGAAATATCTGCTGCCGATATTGTCGTCGTAAGTGAACTAATACAGCTAGAAGGAGTTGAAGAAGATGGTCTGTATACGAGCAATGAGAAAGTCAAGGCTTGGGTTGAACGTGTACGGGAGAGATTGCAACCAGAGTTTGACCAATGTTCAGTAACAATAAAGGGACTCAAACAGAAATATATTGATGCTAAAGAATAAATAAGTAAACTATTGACTAACTGGTACATGTACATGTATTAAGCTACTTAACAAGAAGTAACCTTGTGTTAGTTCGGATGTACCTGCTATGTGACCTTTAAATGTTATATTGCAAATTTAGGATTTATCATGAAGTGGCAATACGCTGGGCAGTTTTTAATGGACCATTCATTAATATTTTGATTTAAGCAGCATCTACATAAATCATTGTTTTATTTAATAAGTTCTGAGAGTCCAGCGCGACCTATAGTATATGTAATAACATTGTTTTAACACATTCATGTGAATTCTACGTAATTATGTATTACTGTACATGTAAACATTATAATTAGATATACTTCTAACTGCAATAATAAACCGTGTAATATTAGCTCTCTCTTTCTACTTATGAAATATATCTAGAATAAATTCCACATATATTTTTCAAATATAATGTCAGTTAATTACTGAAAGCAAATGGGGAACAACTCCACAAAAATGATAGATTCTGCTCTAACCATAGTAAGAGCCTACAACCAATCGACCACTAGCTGAGATACCCGTGTCTTTCTTGTACGAACCGAGTTATAAATCGGACAACCAACACTGTCTACAGCATTACAATATATACTCGTGACCTCAGCAAACTGAATGTTGAAAGTTTGATAAATAGGTCGACACGCTTGGTTGCCTGAGATACTAATGCAATGCACGTGCCGAACTGACCTATTTCAGGCCACTTTTATCAACAATCAAGAAAACTATTCGGAATAAGAGTAGGGATACAAATGCCCAACCAGTCTCCTGTATCTTACCTCCCTTCCAACCAGTCTCCTGTATCTTACCTCCCTTCCAGCCAGTCTCCTGTATCTTACCTCCCTTCCAGCCAGTCTCCTGTATCTTACCTCCCTTCCAGCCAGTCTCCTGTATCTTACATCTCTTCCAGCCAGTCTCCTGTATCTTACATCTCTTCCAGCCAGTCTCCTGTATCTTACATCCCTTCCAGCCAGTCTCCTGTATCTTACCTCCCTTCCAGCCAGTCTCCTGTATCTTACATCTCTTCCAGCCAGTCTCCTGTATCTTACATCTCTTCCAGCCAGTCTCCTGTATCTTACATCCCTTCCAGCCATTCTCCTGTATCTTACCTCCCTTCCAACCAGTCTCCTGTATCTTACATCCCTTCCAGCCAGTCTCCTGTATCTTACATCTCTTCCAGCCAGTCTCCTGTATCTTACCTCCCTTCCAGCCAGTCTCCTGTATCTTACATCTCTTCCAGCCAGTCTCCTGTATCTTACATCTCTTCCAGCCAGTCTCCTGTATCTTACATCTCTTCCAGCCAGTCTCCTGTATCTTACCTCCCTTCCAACCAGTCTCCTGTATCTTACATCCCTTCCAGCCAGTCTCCTGTATCTTACATCTCTTCCAGCCAGTCTCCTGTATCTTACATCCCTTCCAGCCAGTCTCCTGTATCTTACATCCCTTCCAGCCAGTCTCCTGTATCTTACCTCCCTTCCAGCCAGTCTCCTGTATCTTACATCTCTTCCAGCCAGCCTCCTGTATCTTACCTCCCTTCCAGCCAGTCTCCTGTATCTTACATCCCTTCCAGCCAGTCTCCTGTATCTTACCTCCCTTCCAACCAGTCTCCCGTATCTTACATCCCTTCCAGCCAGTCTCCTGTATCTTACATCCCTTCCAGCCAGTCTCCTGTATCTTACCTCCCTTCCAACCAGTCTCCTGTATCTTACATCCCTTCCAGCCAGTCTCCTGTATCTTACATCCCTTCCAGCCAGTCTCCTGTATCTTACATCTCTTCCAGCCAGTCTCCTGTATCTTACCTCCCTTCCAGCCAGTCTCCTGTATCTTACATCCCTTCCAGCCAGTCTCCTGTATCTTACATCTCTTCCAGCCAGTCTCCTGTATCTTACATCCCTTCCAGCCAGTCTCCTGTATCTTACATCCCTTCCAGCCAGTCTCCTGTATCTTACATCTCTTCCAGCCAGTCTCCTGTACCTTACCTCCCTTCCAGCCAGTCTCCTGTATCTTACATCCCTTCCAGCCAGTCTCCTGTATCTTACATCTCTTCCAGCCAGTCTCCTGTATCTTACCTCCCTTCCAACCAGTCTCCTGTATCTTACATCCCTTCCAGCCAGTCTCCTGTATCTTACATCCCTTCCAGCCAGTCTCCTGTATCTTACATCTCTTCCAGCCAGTCTCCTGTATCTTACCTCCCTTCCAGCCAGTCTCCTGTATCTTACATCCCTTCCAGCCAGTCTCCTGTATCTTACCTCCCTTCCAGCCAGTCTCCTGTATCTTACCTCCCTCTGTATCTTACCTCCCTTCTCACTGGTGCGACCTTCAAATAACTGTAGCCAAGATTCGAACTAACGACCTTTCGTAAAGTAGTCCAGCGCATGTCCACTAGAGCACCGATCCACACACTCTAATTTGAGCAGGTTTATTTGGAGCGCAGATCTTTAAAACAGAGCGTATGAGATTAAACAGACGTACATATAAAACATATTTATTCGTCATTCAGTCTTCTTATAATTGAACTCGGGAACATGTGTGTACTCTGTTCAAATTAAGCACACAGTTGATTACATGTCGATGATTGCATGTATTGAACACTAAATGTCATATACTACCTTGCTTGTCACAACTCCAGAATATAAACTTAGATATTTGGCCATGTTTAAAGGCCAGTTTAAAATTTTTATTTCAAACTTGTGTATTTTTTGTACACATACAAAATCTTAGCTCTGGGCATTGTAGTTTCTAACAAGAAGATTTTAAAAGTTTTATCCTATTGGTTATTTGGTTACCATGGTAACCAAAGTTTGGAATAAAATATATTTTTTGAAAGGGGACCATCCAAGGATCATTCCAGCAAAGTTTGGTTACAATTGACATATTGGTTCAGGACTTAAGAGGAGATGTTGTTTCATGAAGAATGCAAGGCGGTCACCTTCAGCACAATATGCATAAGAGTAAATTGCATGATGTACAAATTTGAATACACCATGTGTACAAGACGCAGGTACAAAATCAGCGAAAATCCTGGGATTTTTTTTCCAGTAAATCCGAACCATATAAAAAAATGGAAAAAAATACTTCAGTATAAAATACTATATATACTATAAAGTACTTCAAACAATAATTGATTTTGTTGTTGTAACTATTTTATTACAGACTTTATATCGCTGCCCATATATTATCACCTAAACATATTGACCATGTTACTTAGAGGTTTAAATTTCTATCCTAATTTTACTATTACAATTCGATCGTATTTTTATAGCAGAGGATTACTGACAAACTGAATAGTTTGTACTCCAGTGTGTACATAGAAAACTAGTTCATGTTTTATCTAACACATTAAAGTTCGTACTGTTGAATTTGAGGTCATCTTGAAATTATTCACTCTACACAATTTTGTATAAGTACACAAAATGTATAACTGTATGATGGATTCTATTAGAGAAACTATTGGATTGAGGTTATTTAGACATTTTTGGGATATATGTTATAGTGTGCTCCAGATGCATCGGCGGTCGGCGATATCGCCTTTATTAAAAACCTGACGCCGACTACTTTTTGGCCCCCCGAAAAGAATTAACAAATAAGAAATAACCCTCACGGTTTCCGATACACATTTACTATATAGTGGTACATTCCGATCGAATTACGACCTGTTTAAACGTGCACGGTTATGCCTAACAGATAATATACAAACTTCATTGTTAAATAATTTGAATGGATATTTGTACAAAATACACAACACTGAACTAGTATTTATAAGGAGGTGAAATGAAATTAAGGAGACTTTTCTTTTTCGTAATTGCTGCATTTTTGATGGTGCCCATATTCATAACATGGATGAAGCAGGACTTTAATACGGGTAAAATATTTAATCAATTTTATATTTCTTGATTGACCTAGCAATCTACTTTTCAATGTGTGTTTACCATTAAATTGAAAATTTAAATTTTCGAACTAGATTTATTGTCAATAATAATGATTCATTGACGAAAGACTGCATATCATTAAAGTACGATCTTTTTAACAGATTTAAATATTGATCATCAAATTAATGCATTTTTCATGTTCTTGAAAAGTTCGTAATGTTCACAAATCAGGTATCATGCCCATCGGATGGACGTATTCATATATAACGCACGTAAATCATACTTAATGTATAGTATATAGTGCCTTGTGTGTGTTTCGTCCAAAGTTTTAAACACGTGTTATAGACCACCTGCTTTCAGAGACCACTTTACACATTAAGACCAGTTCACAACAAATCTTTAAATGATAATTATGTTACCTATCAGCGGAAGCTTGAACGTTTTAGTACGACAGTCAGTCAGGTTTACTTATTATCCGGCTGTGACCGAGGTCCAGTGATTAATTTGGCTAGACTTGTAACCCGGCGATTCGGGTTCGTACCCGGCCGGCACAGGTTAAACAATGTATATACCCTTTAATGGAACTTTGATAAAAATGAATTTTCCTCCCCATTTGGAGAAGTTCCCGGTTTATTGTAGAAAGGTAAATTAGCACTGGTTAGTATACATGCAGACCAGGAAAAGTGTATACACATGTTGAGGTGAACCGATCGCCGTTTAATATGGCTTAAACTTTTTTTTGAAAACCACTTTATTATTAGTCGTTCCGAATTGGACAAAAAACGACATTAAGCCCTCGGTAATCTAAGATTAGTGCCTAAATCGTATATATGAACATCGCGTGTTTACAGTCACTTAGAGTGTTAAAATCACATAAACCCTATTTGACAATAATGTATGATCACCGCTAACTAAGGGTTAATAAAAATGTATGCAGAGGTAATATGTTGGATTTCGAATGGAAAAGATTTACCATTCAATTTTGGTCGCCCGTATTTTAGACATAAAACATTGAGACAAAATATAAACAGATAATAATTGATATTATAAATAGGCAATTAAATTCTATTTGAATGGGTTATGTTTGATATATGATAGCCTATTTACATAATTATGCTCTATTTGTATAAGATATATCTCAAAAATCGAAAAATTTAATCATGAGACAATGTTTACGAGGGATCCACATGTATTCTTTTGTAAAAATCAAAGTAATCGTATTATACTGGATAAAATTACCCGATATAGGATTAAAGACGTGTATCAAAATAAACTGTAAAGGACAGACTTTTTAAAACTTTCCATAATATTATATAAAGATAAATCCTTTCCTACAACAAGAACAAAAATATAGGCCTCCATGCTCATTTTAGGAGTTAATTATGTCCGATTATTTGACCCCTCCCACTCAAGGACTTATATACATAGTACTGATGGATTGGAATAGAGTGTTAACATTATTCAAAGGAAAAACCTGTCCAATTTTACCTCAATTTGGAAATAAATGTGTTAATAAAAATCCCTCTAATAAAGGGAGACGATTCAGCATATATTGATGAAAAATAAACATCCGTAAAAAAAATTCAAGGGACGGATTTTTAAGCTTCAAAGAATAACACATAACGAATTATTGTGAAAATGGTATCATATCGTGCCAGCATCAGACACAACACGTTAGAGATGGTTCTCTCTGATAGAGTGAAGTCGATAAATGAGTACACTTTATATCGCAATAGAACACCTTTTTGCGCGTTTTTTTTGTTGCTTGATATGGAAGAATTATATGTATTCTTTGTAAATGACTAAAAAATGCCAAGAAACATTAACAGACTGACACACAAAACGCGCGAATGCACGCACTGACGCATCTATTCACTACTAAAAAGGGACGTAATTAACTTACGAGCATTTTGGACTTCTATCATACAGAACAGAACATACATGTATTAAGACTTATTCACCGCACATAATCTATACAGTGCAACCTCTTTAAAGCAACATTCTTTGGGAGTAGCAAAATTATGTTGTTGTTGAGAGGTTGTTGCTCTAGAGGTTAAATTAGTAGTTAAATCGTGCAGTGGTGTAAATAATTAATAGTGTTGTTATAATGAGGTTGTTGCTCAAGAAAGGGCTGTCCTGGAGAGGTAGGACTGTACTTTATAATCATATTTAACACAATGTCTCAGGTTCTTCTTAGATAAGAAACTGACACTGCGTCTCCCCTCTCGGAAAAATATCGATGACCTTTAATTGTTCACAGGTTTGACTGTTTCTTTTTCGTTTTGGGGCTACTAGTATATCATAGCCCATTTATTGTAAAAAGCAATGTAGTATACAACATGTATACAGTAAGACCAAATACAATTGTTTAAGTTTTACAAGGAACAGGTTTGACTGTACGTAAAATATGTAAGTATCATATGAGAAGTAAATATATACAAGAACCAACATGTGGGGAGGCAACTATTATCTTGCTGATTTAAATATTGCATGTTAAAATACTAGAATACTAGAATAAGGGTGCCACAAGAGCCGTGGGCGGTGCCAACGCTCGTCTGTTCACCGCCTCAGTGAGATCTATCCAGTTTCATGTTGCTATCTCTTACTGTTTCTGAATTATGAGCTACAATAAAGTTTTTTGCAGACGCATTTTCTTTCTTTTTCTTTTTTTTTACTAAAATAGTTTGGAACTTTGATGTTCGCGTCTACGTAAACCGGAAATACAATATTAATTCCCAGTGTATACAATGTACGTTTAATTAGAAATGAACATATTTTTTCAGGAAAAAAGAAAAATATGACAGCTCAGCCACACGACAAATCTTCCTCATTGCATGCTGAAATAAGACAAGTAAGTAGTTGAAAACGGACATACTGTATTTTATCTACAGTACAACCTCTGTAGAGTAACACTCTGCGAGAGCTGCAAATATTGGCCGTTGTATAGAGGTTGTTGCTCTGCAGGGGTTTAATTTATATATAGTAAATATCAGCTTAGGAAAATTTTGAAGGTGTTGTTATAGAGAGGTTGTTGCTCTACAGAGGGCCGCTCTGGAGAGGATGTACTGTATATGATTTTATAGCTTGATACTGTATTCAGAGAATAAATATTATGTAGACGCTTTAGTTTTGGAGCCATGTGAAATACTCTTTGCAAACACAAAACAAAAAAGCAAACAAAGGTTGAGTGGCGTTATATTTATCTGGTAGAGGACGACCATTTTGAATGAAGATACGCTTTGTAATGTGTTTCATGCCAGCAAGGATAGCTGAGTTAACATGTAACCGCCGATCTTAAGAAAATTCATTGTACTGGAACTACAATGTACCCGCATCCAGACCTATTTGGGAGAACTAACCGCATCCAGACCTATTTGGGAGAACTACCCGCATCCAGACCTATTTGGGAGAACTACCCGCATCCAGACCTATTTGGGAGAACTAACCGCATCCAGACCTATTTGGGAGAACTAACCGCATCCAGACCTATTTGGGAGAACTAACCGCATCCAGACCTATTTTGGAGAACTAACCGCATCCAGACCTATTTGGGAGAACTACCCGCATCCAGACCTATTTGGGAGAACTAACCGCATCCAGACCTATTTGGGAGAACTAACCGCATCCAGACCTATTTGGGAGAACTAACCGCATCCATACCTATTTGGGAGAACTAACCGCATCCAGACCTATTTGGGAGAACTAACCGCATCCATACCTATTTGGGATAACTAACCGCATCCAGACCTATTTGGGAGAACTAACCGCATCCAGACCTATTTGGGAGAACTAACCGCATCCAGACCTATTTGGAAGAACTAACCGCATCCAGACCTATTTGGGAGAACTAACCGCATCCAGACCTATTTGGGAGAACTAACCGCATCCAGACCTATTTGGGAGAACTAACCGCATCCAGACCTATTTGGGAGAATTAACCGCATCCAGACCTATTTGGGAGAACTAACCGCATCCAGACCTATTTAGGAGAACTAACCGCATCCAGACCTATTTGGGAGAACTAACCGCATCCAGACCTATTTGGGAGAACTAACCGCATCCAGACCTATTTGGGAGAACTACCCGCATCCAGACCTATTTGGGAGAATTAACCGCATCCAGACCTATTTGGGAGAACTAACCGTATCCAGACCTATTTGGGAGAACTAACCGCATCCAGACCTATTTGGGAGAACTACCCGCATCCAGACCTATTTGGGAGAATTTACCGCATCCAGACCTATTTGGGAGAACTAACCGCATCCAGACCTATTTGGGAGAACTACCCGCATCCAGACCTATTTGGGAGAACTAACCGCATCCAGACCTATTTGGAAGAAAACGAACATATTGCTCTCATGTCATGAACTCTCACACAGAAGCCAGAAAATGTAATGTTCAGCTTCAACCAGTTCAAGTGTTTAATTTTAAATTGAAATGGGCAAAAATGTTAATGTAATGCTTGTTAAAATTATATATATCATATAATTTGTTTTACTGAGTACAGGGGTTGCAAAACAAGGAAATATGTTCCAAAGCTTTTGTATATTTACCTGCTCGCTCTATGTAATATATGTTATTATAATGTAGTAATTTTCACACTGAATATTGTCCATTGTATACTAGTATTATGATTCAAGTGTATACTTACTGTCATTCGTGTCAATTGTTTTTCTTATCTATTTATCAATAAATTCTTTTAAATGTATTTTATGTATTGCTTATAGTCTGAATGTTCTTAAACTTTCCTTTGTCTCTTACAGCTTTTATATAATTTCTTCTTATTGTTTATTTTAGTTGTATAGTCGGCTCAAAAGCTCATAGATAGCTTATGTTGTACTGTTGTTTGTCTTAATATCTTATGTCATTAACGTTTTTTTCTGTTTTAAGGAGGACGATGTAAATTATACATTCATTGAAGAACGAAATAAATTGAGAATAAAAAAGATCGAAGAAATCTGTAAAGTACTGAAGCCTGCACAACGAAACAATCATCAACCGCATCTTAATCTCATGACGGATCCAAATCACCACCTTACTTACTGTCGTGTGAACAAGGCTGCTTCCACGTATGCAATATCTATACTAAGTAGAACATTCGACCGCTCAGTAGAACAGTTACATTCCATTGCTAAAGAATTGCGTCAACTTCCGTACACAACAATGAGAAAAATTATATCAGACTCGTACACATTCACATTTGTTCGAGAACCATACGGACGATTGTTTTCAACATATATCAATAAATTTTACTTCCCAAAAAATCATTGGGCACCTATCGGCCCAAACATCGTAAAAAGATATCGTGAAAAACCTTCAAAGGATAGTTTGAAATATGGGCACAATATAACATTCAGTGAATTAATCAGATATACTGTGGAAAAATTTGAAGGTGGAACTAGCTTTGACGAGCACTTACGACCAATGAATAGCAGATGCTTTCATTGTGATTACAGATTTGATTTCATTGGTAAATTAGAGACAGTGACATCTGACTGGGCTTACTTAGACCATGTTTGGTCTACAAAGAAAAACATAAACATTCCAAAAGAACCGAGTGAAGAGTTCGCAGCCTTTCATGAGATGAATCACATTTCCAAGACTTTCAACATCATCAATGACTCCACAATACCGCTATTCAAACTTTATCTCAGAGCATGGTCTTATTTCCAAATCACGGGACTTATTTACAAGAACATAAACATGCCTTTTGGAGAAAATTCTACAATAGACCTTGATGACTTCTTGCGTGAACTTAAACTAGCGTCTGAGAAGTCCAGACCATACGCTGAAGAAACCAGTAGGCAAAAAAGAGAAGCTATGGAGCAAGCATATGCCACAGTACCTTTAAATTTACTGGAGAGATTAAGTAGAGTTGTCGCCCTTGACTGTAACTTGTACGGTTACGACAATAAACCAGATTGGATTTTTAATAGGACATATAAACTTTCAGATTTTCATTACTTCAGAGGACTTGAATAAAAACTATGTTCTGGCAACAAGTTACGTTAAAAATAGACAAAATAAAGTCGAACCATTAATCAAACACTTAATTAAGCTGGTCTCGATTTGTAATAACGTGTTATGTTAAAACTTTGTGATATATTTCCTGTGTACCATGTTTTTACAAAAGGTTAACATATGAAATAAATATAATAGTCTGGAACCTTTCTTATTCGGAAATCTCTCTAATCCGATCATTTCTGTCAGTCCAGACAAGTTCGGATTAGAATGTTTGTTAACTGAAAGGTATTATACTAATAGGTTCGTCACTACAGCCTTTGATCGCACGGAAGTTACAAATCTAGTAACAAATCCAGCGTACTATCTACTAGACCACGGCCGCGGCCACGCCTACAAGCATGTACAACTAAATAATGCACTTCATTTCATTTAACATCAATATTAAACGCGATGAATATAAATGGTTGATATTTTTTATTTATTACAACATAAAAAATAAAAAGTAAAGTTTACGTTTTTTTTGTTTGAGTTTTACGCCCCTTTTCAACAGCCAGAGTCATATGAGGCGGACAGTTCACCTTACCGTTGTCACCAGTACTAGACTCCCATCCTCCGTAAACAACTGCCTACTTTCTCACACGCATTTATTATAGAGAGACATGGTCGGTAGCTTGGCTCGAATTCACGACCCTCCATCCACAATGAGAGGTTACTGTGATTTGAAGTCAGCGACCTGAACAACTCGACCTAGGAGGCGGTTAAGAAAGTATAAGCGAGACAAATCCTAGGTTTATTGAGGCCAAACGAAGTCAAATATGTGTCTAGCATAAGAATTACAGAGAGCGAAGAGGGCGTCATTGTCCAGAACGGACGTCATTTGGAGCATGTGATGTATAGTGCACTATTTGGAAAATATGTAAAATGTAATAAATTTATACATGTAATGTATGTTTTTATTCCAAACAAAACTTTATTCTATCTATGATATAACTCTGTAACACAATTATCTCAGAGACAAGTATATTACAGTTGTGACAAGAAAAACTATACCAGAAGCATTGGTTTAGGTTTTCTGTATGAAGTTTTTCTTTCATCAGTGAAATTGAAAGTGGTAAAATTACGTGTGGAACTAGTCTTTTCTAATCAATCAAATAAAATATACCCTAAATTCCATCAAATTCACTATAATCTACTATGATACATTCAACCACATTTACTTACTTCAAAAACATTTCCGATTTTATGCCACAACAACTTATCTAGAGCAATGCCTCATGAGTGTAGCCAACATGACTATCTTTACATTCTGAATTCATCCATCATAAATTTCCACTTACCACCTTTCAACTATTAACAAAAGACAAGGGCGTAGCTTGCCCTACAATCAGGTCTAGGCACCTATCAAAGGGGTCCGGGGCATCTTTACACCGTTGATTGCCGGAGACGCATTCAGCTCCATAATCCGGTGTGCTATAGCCTAACATATTTTAATATGAAGGTCTTGCATTTTTTCCCTAATAGATCATTTTGAGTTTTCAATAATCAAATGATTTCCCACGAAAGTTGCAAATGTTTAATAAGATCTGCATTTAAAGGTCATTCTTGTTCCTTTTCCATTATTACCTTTATATCTAAGGGAAACAACTCGAACTGACTTTTGAATCCAAAATTAATTTTCCCACGGTCCTCCGACACATCTTTATAAAATATCTTTTTTGTGATTATAATCAGCTAAATAAATGTTTGACTTTTAGATAGGAATATTAGTAAGGATGTTAAATTAATGATTCGAGGCAGAAAAAAAGGAAAATAAAGTCAGAATCACATTTTGTGGTTTTTAATAAGGGAGATAATTTGAACGTAGTGGTATGGTAATTTGGTGCAAAATTCTCCGTAATCTGAAAATCATTTCTTCAATATTTCTTAGATTCTTTGTCTTAGGGTGATATTAAATGCATATTTATATAGAGTTATCTTTAAATAGGATATACAAACAGAAAAAATACCGAATTTCAGAATTTGAATTTGAACAATATTATGAGCATTTGAGTGAAAGTTGTTCTTTTCACATTTTCTATTTATATTATGCTGTTATACCCCGGGAAGCGAAGTTTGAGAGGGACTATATTGGAGTTACTCTGTCAGTCGGTGGTTGTTACGTCCGCATACAGTATCACAAGTTTGTAGAGCGTACTACTTTTACATTAAACGATTGTAATGAAACTTGAAATATGTTATCACCATGAAGTGTTGATGTGCAAGACATAATTTTCGTGCCCAGAATCGCTTGCTTAAGGAATGTAGTAGTTCGCTTCACAAACTTGTGATACTGTAGGTCGACGTACGAACCGACCGAGTAACTCCAATATACATCCTCTCAAACTTCATTTGCCGGGATATAACAGCATGTATGAATAGAAAATGAAAAAATGGGAAAAAACATTAATTTTTACTCTAATAGGCCATTATGCTTATAATATTGTTCAAATTCAAATTCTATAATTCGATATTTTTTCTGTTTGTATAACCTATTTAAAGATAACTCTATATAAATATGCCTTTAATATCATCCTAAGACAAAGAATCCAAGAAATATTGAAGAAATGATTTTCAGATTACGGAGAATTTTGCATCAAATTACCATACCACTACGTTCAAATTATCTCCCTTATTGAAAACCACAAAATGTGATTCTGACTTTATTTTCCCGTTTTACTGCCTCAAATCATTAATTTAACATCCTTACCAATATCCCTATCTAAAAGTCAAACATTTATTTAGCTGATTATAATCACAAAAACGATATTTTATAAAGATGTGTCTGAGGACCGTGGGAAAATTAATTTTGGATTCAAAAGTCTGTACGAGTTTCTTCCCTTAGATATTAAGTTACAAGGAATGTTTGTTCACGAACCCTACACAATATATTGGGTAAATTATGTCTAATTGTTGGTGTTATTTATTTTTTTAAGAATATTTTTTAAGTAGAAGTATATTATGAGACTGTTAAATGATTCATTTTGGTGAGGAACTGCGTCTAATGTACTAGAATATTCCCGGAACACGTACATTTCTGCATGTACATTGTTTAAGCTCTGGGTACTGTGATGGTCCATTCTTCCAGCCCATAACCATTAATTTTATTGCGATTTCCGCATTGCTATTTTTTGTTAGAAAAGGTATAGACATGTACCTACAATGCCTATAGGAAAGAGCAGACGAACATATTAAGTCAAACATGTAAGGTTACACAACCAATAGCCAATCTAAAGACTGACAAATCAAAATGACCGATATCACCATTAGCCAATCAAATGGCCAGTTTGACCCAAACTAGTAATAGACTCTGTAACATTATACTCGCAAACAACTAGAATAAACTCGTACCCATGACTAAAATTCGTCTAGAAAAATGGGGACCGATATTATAAAACAACATGTACGATATATTTGGGTATGATGATGAATGTACAGGCTATAACCACGTATAAAACGATGAAGAAACGTGCGGTAGTTTTTCTATGATTTATAAATTCTCATGCAAAATATAATTTTGAAAATGTCAGAGAATATACCATAGTCCTTCGGTTAATTGCGTCCCGTTCGGACAATCAACCCGTCTGTTAGGCTACTAAAATAGACCGAAATTTGCTGAAATCCGGAACGGAAGTAGAAGTATATGTTTCTAAAAGAAGACAATATAAAAACACCAGTGAGAACTGAATTATAAACATGACATATGTATGCAAGGCAGTTAAACGATTTAAACTGAGAAGAACAATATACAGCATAGATTGACATGGCAAATCAATTCATACATGTTGTTAATTGTTAACTGTAAATTTTGGTTATGATTGCCATGTAGTTGTACATTTTACGTTGAAATAAATCTATCCAAATATACAGAGAAAGAAGTACACGTGTATCTACAAATGGGATCAACAGTTTGTTAAATATTTTGAAAGGAATGTTTCAGCCAAAATTCGAATATTTTTGCTTTTGGGCAATTGTTGACAATTGCTAATATGATGAAGTCAATGACGTCATGACCAATCAGGCTGAGGGCTTTAATTTCATACTGAAAGACGAAGTTTTTGAAAATCAGTCTGCAATCAACGTTTTCTTACGTAACTAATCAAAGTCAATCAGAACTTTCATGATTGGTTAAATCAGAATCATGATCTGGAAAAAGAAACGTACCCCTATCGTTTGTTTGCACTTTCCATGACGTCACATTCATATAGACTGATAGTTAAAGTTTACTTATGCAGTTGTTTTAGCAATAAATATGGTCAAGTCGTGCAGTGGTAACGTAGGAAATGTGAAAATGTACCTTTAAAATGGTTGCTGCCGTTCGGTCGATCAAGAATTTATTTTTGAGCATTCACACTTTAGTGAGCAAAATAGAATTATTCCAAAACATGTAGATCTATTCAATAAAATGAGAAGAATATCATTGACATTTTTTCATTTTAATGATAAACAGCGCGCAAATATAAATCGCCGGTATATGTAGTCAAATAATGCAAAACAAAATCTTGAACAACGAAGCCTCATAGATTGCTAAGAAGTGAGGACAACAGTTCCATTTTGCACGTTGCTTTTGTTGTAATTGAAACGATTCCGATGAGGAATACTAATTAAGCCATAAGTATCCTTACTTAAAACTTCTAACCAGAAATCATATTGTTCTTAATACATTCTTGCAAGCAGCTTTGTAACTAGTTGTGTGTTTCTTGCTTTTTTATCATTATTATGATAAACAAAGCCTCTGAACATGTGTTGATTCTTCTAATTTGACCCCACTTCTACAATAGGCGCTATTAATTCTTAGAATGCGTTTTGAAAGCACGAGTTTAAACGCTATTCGAGTAAAACGTATACACCCTTTTTGATAATTATCAACTCTGCAAATCGATGAAAAATGTGAACATATTTCATTGTGACATTGCTCATTTCATCCGAACACATATGCATTCTCTACATGTACACTAGCATATTGCCGATAAAGGAGTAAAGTGCACCCCATCCTTAACGTTGTCAAGTTCAATATACTATTTCGGGAAACGGGGTTACACAAGACTCTCCCCCTGCGATTATCAGCTACGCTCCTGCTATGTTAATACCCTGAGCAGACGAATAAAGGGTTTAAATATAACCTTTTGTATTTACGTACTCAAATTCAAGGTCAAACATGGCAGATAGCGACTCGTTTATTATCGAGAACGTGGGGTTAAAAATTATACCGTCATACCGTCATATGTAGCTATACTTTAGTATATATATAAACTATGCAAAAGTTATTTAAACACAATTAAGGGGAAACTTTAACATGGCTCCTATTAAATTTTATGCAGATTTAAAATCTCAGCCCTGTCGAGCTGTGTTTTTATTTATGAAATGTTGCAACATACCGTTTGAGTTAATAAAGGTGGATTTGGCGTCAAGTAAGTAATCCTTCTATCTTTGTTTATTTGTTTAATTGAGACAATGTCGATCTTTTATACGTATACAAATATAGGAAATCATGTTGTAAGATACAATTATAATAATCAAACCGCGTTTTAGCCTAGATACGTATTTGAGAATGGTCGGGTACTAGCTACTATATTAAATTAAAGATGTTTATATTTGTTTATTTCATAGAGTTGGTCTAGATCTGCGTTCACTACGTTTGTATTATTGTGTTCTAGCAATCAGGTTAGACGTAAGGGTTCAAGATCCAACACCACAATATATATATTTTTTCCAAGCAGTAAAAATTATTTGGTATAAACATACACTTGTTGTTGCCGACCCATGTTATTGCATGGTATAGCACTTGAACAATACAAAGAGAAAAACTCATTTGAAAATACGACAAAAATACATATTTTAAATCACACCAAGTAATCAACGTAACTTTTCATCATTGGTTCATGTAGTGTCAAATATTATTATAAGAATGACAATTATAAACAATATTAAGTTATGTAATAAAGAATGTTATACATTGTATATAGAACTGCATGTCAAGCATTACATGTCTACGAGGTTCACAGGTGAAAGAATAATTGTATCATATCTAAAACATACATACATGTAATATCACAGATCGTTATCATTCTACGATTATCTACAATATATAATTTGTTCCAGAATTTCTTTGTGTAACAACCACTACATCATATATTTTAAATTTAAACACTTAATATCTTTAACTTATATACAACTAGGTGAAAACCTACAAGAAGAATTCACTAAAGTCCATTCAGTACAAAGAGTTCCTGTGATAGATGATAATGGTTTTATTCTTGGTGAAAGGTAAGCTTTACTAATACATCGTGACGTCAACTATGGTGTCATATATATGACTTGTCAACGTTAATTTTGGTTAATTTTGTTTTAAGTTCGAGTGAATGAACGTGTTACAACATATTTATATTGATTTTGCGATCTATCATATCTATTTATAGTTCGAAACTTTCGTTATGCAAATCAAGTATGTTTTCAACGACTCCTTTCGGAATTAATAATTTTAAAGCATCTATTCATAACAAGTTAATGAAGTTACTAGTAATTGTTTATTTCAGTGGGGCGATATTTCGGTATCTATCCAGGAAGTATTCTGTGCCCGATCACTGGTACCCCAAGGATTTACAGAAACAAAGTAGAATTGATGAATACTTAAATTGGCATCACTCAAATATACGACAAACAGCTATGATGACTTTCAGGCATCAGGTAAATATTTAAAGTAGTTCTGGCAACACATATTTGACCACTTAAATACACCGATTTTAGTAACTCTGTTTTTTGTAAATTGATACCTCCGTGATCTGGTGGTGTGATCGTTGCCAGTTATCAGTTAATTGTGAACATATTCGCATGGTAACACCACTGTGTTATAATATACTTCCCCGCCTGAGCACAGAATCTACATATATTTTACACAAAAAAAACAACAACAGTATGACCACAGCAACCGATAACTGGACATGGTGATTTGTTTACAGACACAACATTAATCATTATTTTCTCATGGGTCAATGTCGTTATCATCGTGTTAGATATCTGATACAGAGAGTTGGTTAGTTTCACCATTTTATTTACATCTGATGTACATGGGAAGAACCACTAGACTCCCATCCTCCATAAGCATCTGTCTACTTTCTCACATAAAGAGATTTGGCCGGTGGCTGGGCTCGAACCCACGACCATGTGTCTGTGAGAGGTTACATCGATTGGAAAACTATTCGACCACGGAGGCGGATCTCGAATATTTGAATGATCTGATTCATTACGATGATTACAACAATTTACTGAAACAATGGGGATTGCATTTTGTTGCGTCAGTTCTATTGAACAAAATATCGCTTCATCCATTTCTTGCATATAGAGACTCAAAGTAATTTATGAAAGGAATCCGCTACTTTTGTTGCGAAAAGAAATGAGTATCCTTGGCCATTGTTATCAATACCACTCATACAAGAACCCCGGTAAAAAAAGGTTTTCAGATTTTTTCCAGTGTTGAATTGCGAATTCTTAAATCAATGGCTATGTTATTTTATTATTTCAGTTTATAAATACAGTCCGTGGTAGGCCAGTGAAAGAGGACGAATTACAGCTATGGAAGTTCCAGTTGACAAATTCTTTAAAACACCTCGACACATTCTTCCTGAAGGACACTCCTTTCATTTCTGGACAAGAAGTTTCCGTAGCCGATTTTCAGGCTGTATCCGAATTGATGCAATTAGAAATTATTGGTGACGACACTATGTATATGTTGAACCCGAATTTAAAAGCTTGGGTTAAAAGAGTGAAAGATGCGGCTGGACCACACTTACAACCATGCTTAGCTGATGGTCTGGATCTGATGAAAACACTTTATGAACAAATGAGGCAATCGAAACTGTAAAAAAAAACAATTAAGTGTATAGTCAGATAGTTTCTGGTTGCATGACATGCACCTTTGAGTAGATTGTTTGTTACTTTGCTTAGCATAAATCGAGATAATATACGTCATTTATCTTTTTTATGCTATCTAGAAACATATGGTTCCAAATATCTTCCGACCAAATAAAATCTTAGTTCCTAAAACAATGAATATCTTGTATCGGTGAGTTTTGATACAATATAAAACATTAAGTTTGTTTACGCCCTAAAATATTTAATGTCCTACATTAGTACCAATGACTATATTTAATGTAAAAAATAAATTTATGTCATCTTTTAAACATATAGTCGTAGTTTTCTTTAAACATGTGGGATTTGATTGAATTGTTATATAACGTACATTGCTTATTTGTTCAAGATATTTGGTAAACATTCAAATTATTTGGAAAACATTTTGGAACTAGAAATGGGTCCATGGGATACAAATGTACCCCCTCTATAGAAATATATATTCTTTTCAAAAGATGTATTTCACATTTAAAATTGACCTAAGTATTAATTCTAGAATGTATATATCCTATGAAAAGATTAGCTCCGTTTCTGTCTGAGGACATGATTATATTATTTTGCAATGCATACATAATTTAGTTTTTCTTGTTAAATGTATATATATTAAACTATTCGGCGTGATATTATCAGTTAACAATACTTACAAAATGATAACTGATAAAAGTGAACTCCTATTGACTGTCAGACAGACATAATTTATCATAAAACCCTTTTTATTGTAGACAGAAACAAACAGTAGGTAGTCATGCTTATATAGGAAGAAATATGTAAATTTGATTTATAAATGATCAGAATATTCAAGTATATTAGTAGTTTCTCACACTCATTTATGAAAAGAACTGCTTATAATATTGTTCAAATTCAAAGTTTGAAATTCAATATTTTTTCTGTTTGTATACCTTATTTAAAGATAACTCTATATAAATATGCATTCAATATCATCCTAAGACAAGGAATCTAAGAAATATTGAAGAAATTATTTTCAGATTACGGAGAATTTTGCACCAAATTACCATACCACTACATTCAAATTATCTCCCTTATTAAAAACCACAAAATGTGATTCTGAATTTATTTTCCTGTTTTTCTGCCTCAAATCATTAATTTAACATCCTTACTAATATCCCTATCTAAAAGTCAAACATTTATTTAGCTGATTATAATCACAAAAACGATATCATGTAAAGATATGTCTGAGGACCGTGGGAAAATTAATTTTGGATTCAAAAGTCAGTTCGAGTTGTTTCCCTTAGATATTAAGGAACAAGATTGACCTTTGAACTCGAGGAATGTTTGTCCGAGAACCCAACACACTATATTGGGTAATTGATCTCTAATTGTTGGTGTTGTTTAATTTCTGAAGAATATTAAGTAGAAGTATATAATTATAAGGCTGTAAAATGATTCATTTTAGTGAGAAACTACTTTTAATATACTTGAATATTCTGATTATTTATAAATCAAATTTACATACAAGACTGTATTATCTTATTTTTTGTAAATAACAACAACAATGAAACAATCAAAAGGAAAAAACACACCCACGAACACTAATGGACGATCAGAAATAAGAAAGGCAGATAATGAACGCCAGCAGTATTTTAATTCATTATTACCCACAATGGGGCCGTTAGGTTTAGAAGGATTTGCAAACTTGAAGAAAATAAGTTCATCTCTTGCACGGAACTAAATAATAAGTAGATATATCCATCGGAAACAGCTGACAGTCAGTTTAGTGTTGCTGATGTTACACATACATTTGTTCCATGGACATTGACGTCAACTTAGCTATATTTATATGTGTATTTATTGGACGTCATGTCCGTTAAATATATGTAGATATTACTAGAAAACAGAAATCTCTACACAGAGTTGTCCTTCCCGCCACGTTCACACTAACCTCTGTCAACGTCTAAAAAGTAGTCCGGCGTCACAAATGACAGACGTGTGATTTCATAATGACGACAAAGTCTCCAAAAGAAACTAAACTAGATTGTTTTTATTTGTTAATCTGAAAACAATCGCATACACATACAAAAATTAAATGAAAAAATCATGTCTTGCTTTATTTCTTCGATATTACTCCGCTTAGTTATGTTTAGGGTTACAACGGTTACATAAAATAATTCCTGCTGTGTGTTTATAAAACGATATGAAATCATTTACCAAAACAACAACAAAAACAACACTCCGGAATCAGGTACTGAACCAGTATAACACAAACCCCTGGCCCCCTTTCATAACAAAACCAACAAAATATTCCGAAACAAATTCAGTGACGTCATGTTTCGAGTTAAATTACGTCATATTGAAAAGCTGATTTGCTGGACACCTTTACTGACATATAACCCATTATTTAAAGATCCGTTTGGACATCATGGCATACAAATATTATATACATATTTAGAGAAAAGGGATTTTTAAGAACAAAGAATACACTTTATGTTAAAAAACAATATCGCAAACCACGAATCTCAGTAATGACGATTATTCGTACTCGATTTTTCGGTCTGATTCGTGATTACCCGAGTACTCGGATACTCGCCCCAGCCGGCCTAATAGGCCTATTGGCAACCTCATTTGTTAACAGTTCAATAGAATAAAGACTGTTACGGAACGGAAAATTATTAAAAAATATTAGCCGTTTGTAATGTCCACCGAGAAATTAGCGGAACAAAACCATTCCTGCATGAACTAACCATTATGCGACCACGAAATCTGAGATTGATGAGATAAATTCATCCAGCCTTATGAAAAATACGTTCGAAATGTCTGTCATGACGCATGTTAAATGATATTGTCATACAAGAAGAAATGACTGATGAAATTCGACACAGCTTAATAAACATAAAAGAATATGTTCCATTTTACACTTGATGCAGGAAATAGAGGTTTAATCAGAAACAAACACATCTTCACAAAGCAATTAATTCACAAAAAAATGTTATTAAAACATCTACTCAATCAACATAGACGCTAATTCAAAGGATACACCATAAAGACAGAGGCATCCGGCCATCGTTTTCTGGAAAGCCAAAGGTCACCCAACTAAGTAACTGAATATACATGTATATTGGACATAAGGAAAGAACAAACTTATAATATTGTTCAAATTCAACTTTTGAAATTCAGTATTGTTTCTGTTTGTATAGCTTATTTAAAGATAACTCTATATAAATATACATTTAATATCATCCTTAGACAAAGAATCTAAGAAATATTGAAGAAATGATTTTCAGATTACGGAGAATTTTGCACCAAATTACCATACCACTACGTTCAAATTATCTCCCTTATTAAAAACCACAAAATGTGATTCTGACTTTATTTTCCTGTTATTCTACCTCAAATCATTAATTTAACACCCTTACTTAAATCCCTATCTAAAAGTCAAACATTTATTTAGCTGATTATAATCACAAAAACGATATTATATAAAGATGTGTCTGAGGACCGTGGGAAAATTAATTTTGGATTCAAAAGTCTGTACGAGTTTCTTCCCTTAGATATTAAGTTACAAGGAATGTTTGTTCACGAACCCTACACAATATATTGGGTAAATTATCTCTAATTGTTGGTGTTATTTAATGTTTTAAGAGTTTTATTTAAGTAGAAGTATATCATAAGGCTGTAAAATGATTCATTTTAGTGAGAAACTGTGTCTAATGTACCTAGATATTCCAAACACATGAATGTCTATAAGGTATCAAATTTACATATTTCTTCCTATACATAAGCATGACTACCAATTGTTTGTGTTTGCTACCATAAAAAAAATGTTTTTATCAATTATGTCTGTGACTGTCAAGGGCGTAGCTTGCCCTATAATAATGTGTAGGCATCTTTCTAAGGGGACATCTTTTCATCGTAGATAATTAATTTGAAACAAAAGAGCTTGATTTAATTAATTAATTATAAATGTTAAACAATTAACAAACCGGACTATGGCGTATGTACAAAATTATAATCAATCACTGTTATGAGATACAGTGCAACATCTCTTGAGCAACAACCTCCCTTCAACAACAACATAATTTTCCTTCTCCCACAGAGCGTTGCTTTGGAGAGGTTGTACTTTATATGTATTTACGACAGAGTTTAATCAGATAGTTATTTATGACCTATCCTGCAAGGCAATACTGTATTCTATTTTTATGGATGGGCAAACAACATTAGCAACAGTTAAGTAATCGATAGAAATATTACATTGTCAGAGTACTTTAAATCTTGAACAAACAAGTTTAATGTTTTATTGACGACTGTTACAACAGTGTTGTACGTACTTACTTACTCTCTCAATTCGTTATGTTGAAGCTTGTCGAAGAAGGCATAAAATTGTCTGTCGATAGAATATTCCTACGAGTTCTTTAATCAAGCCTGTAGAATGTAAGATAGCATGATCAATGCGTTCTAAGTTTTACTTATACTAGTATATATTTATTTGTCAAATCACTCATAAGATCAGTTCATTTATATGAAAACTTTATATAATACTTATAAATTACACACAGTATTAGTATGTGTGTTTAGAAATGTATACAACTGTACCAAACTTTATTGAAAATTAAGGCGTTAAGCTCATGATAGTTAATTACATATACATACAAAGTTATATAATTATATATATATACAATGTAGTTATATTCAGTTCGTACAACACTAAAACTATAAAGATAATTCAAATGTAACATGATGTGTTATGTACAATGCAATTAACTCGACATTTAATAAAATGGTAATAAGAAATTATTCTAACAAAGCTACGAGTAATATAACGTGGAGAAAGAATTTAATAATTAAGAATTGTCCCACAGGTTTGCAATTTAGTTTGAATTACAATGTATAAACATGCTATGAAACCAATTCTCTTACTTTAAAAAGCTTTTGAGTACAAAAACTGACAACTTGTTAGGTTCATTTTCAGATTGCAAATAACTCCTTTTATTTGCTTCAAATATTAGCATTATATCTATAACAAACTATATAATAATTATGTCACTGATTGTAATGTACATTGTATGATGAATTTTTATCTTAATATTTTAAGTGTAAAGCCTTAAAACTAAAAAAGTCCAGACATGTTTATTTAATTCAAAGGGGAAAACTATACTTCATTAAATACTGGTAATAATACCAAAGTAAGTAAGATAATTTGAATGCTATTGATCAAATGATTTACTACCTTCGGAAAACAATTTCTGGGATGAAAATATAAAAACCACCAAATTGTGCCCCTCCTTCAACAGTCACAACTCTAGCACATACCTCGCATGTAGAAGATACTAGTAAGTGATAACGGAAGTACACTTGATGAGTTTATTTCATCTTCATCAATTCTTGACCAAATTGTTACCTCCAATATTTTCGGTACATGTAGTTTTACTTATCTATACGAGAAAGTACGTACGTGTCTCTATGTTATATACGTTGATGTTTATGAATTAAATGCTCATGTATATTTGATTAAATGTTAATTTGTTTGCTTCCGGCAAACACACGACTTGGATCATAGGCACTCGAATCCGTGATTATTTTACCCGTACCGACGTTATTTTTCAATTAAACTCATCAAACAACGCAAATCTGTCAAAAGAAGTCTTCATTTTTTCCCTCTGTTGACATAATAAAAAGGTAATTCACTCGCCATCTTTTCGATTGACAGAAGTGACGATTCCGAGATAGACTGGTGGCAAATAATTAAGCGTGGGTCCCGCTGTCAAAAAGCGGTTTAACTTGGCAAAATACAACGAGAGCGAGGTTTTCGAAAAGCACGTGCATTTTAGAAGAAAATAACGACTATACGGGTATAAAATCACGGAATCGAATGCCTATGATTTGCATGTCTGTTAAAGAAAGGAACCAAAATGAATCTCAGCAAAAAGTAGAAGTGCATTCTAAACATACAGATAAATACACAATATAAATGATATTCCCACTAGAAACGCGTTGATGTTAATCCTAAGCATTTATGCATCGTGTAAAGTTATTTTGTTTGACTTAGACATGTATTTAGCTTCAAACTCAAATACAACTTAACATTTTACAACATGTGCGCTTTTTTATTTGGTTCTATTGATTGACAAACGTTTCTAGTGGTTACTGCTTAATCAGAGATGTAGCTTACTATAGGCCGCGGCACTATTTTTCAGGACAGAGAAAATAAATCTCATCCTTTTACACCACAGTCGCATTTGATAGTGAAATTCTCTGAATTAAAATTTAAGTCTCAGTTTTTAATTGTTTTCTTACCGACAGCTGTTGGGCATTTCATTTATTTCAAACCATTTAATGAGTGATTGAGTTTCAAGTGAATGGTGTTCCCTGGATAACGCACGTGAAAAAATAACACTCTAAACACACGCATCACAGAGCAGTCTTCTCGTATAGACACAATCAGTAGTTAGAGACAAGGCAACATTGCCAGCACATAAATAAGAACAACATAAGATATCTTTAATCATTTATTTACATTAAATATTGTGAGTCAGAGACAATTTCATAATAAAACAACACTGGTTGCATATCTTATGTTTTCGACAGTAACTTTACAACACAACATTATTAGTTTTAATGCAAGGCACCTGGAGTGGTGATGCCATAACAAAGTTTTACAACAAGTCCTAATTTCATCTTATTTTGGATACAAATTTGGATGAATATCTTATTTGAAGGCTTTCTTGTTTTTTGTTTTGGCTAAGAACAATGTACAGCTAAATGACTTAGAAGGAGATTACCTTCAGCACATGATTGTAAATATTTACGTTATTTAAGAACAATTTATGAACACAAAACATAATTTAATATTTTAATTATTACGATGTAGATATTTTAGAATAAAAACATCCACAGTTTACAGAATACTGGACAATATTTCCCCGGGTGGATACACCAGGTTTATAACAAACTTAATGCACTGAAAATTATAAACTGACAGTTTTAGTTAAATGACTAATAGTGTCTAGAATCTTCATCTATTTCAATGCATTAACGATTGCTTAAAATAAATTTGGTCATGCACCTCAAGAAAAATGGGAAAAAAAGATATATGTCATTAAAAATTATAGCACATTATTAAAATACATTCAAGATATTTACACATACAACCAACAATGTTCATTGTAAAAACATGAAGCTGATGAACAATAAATAAATAGTGTTCAAATCCAAAATGTCTGTGCTTTTAATGAAAAATAACCTCCCGACATTGGTCCACACAATTGATACGTAAATAAATGTACACACAAAACAAGACATCATAACATAGATTTTGGCTAAATGATTAAAAAAGATTTTTAGCATCAAAACCATTCAAGTATTAACTAAGATTATAACAATGCAGTGTTGTCAAAAGGCTCTTGAAAGTGGTCAATTTGGTGATTGTCGAAGGCAATTTTTAAATAGTGGCAAAAATCAAGTAAGAACTGTTATATACTGGAAAATGTTTTCGACAAAATTATTGCATACCTAGTAAAATTGTTAAATTAGCAGAAGAAATATTTGAAATACATTCTGTCCGGACAAATAAGAATCTTTGGACATGAAAATTTACTTAAGCCAAAGGATACACCAGGTACTCTATCGTTATGATATAATGACATTTGTATGATTTAATAGTACTTTTAACCAAACAAACATTAAGATAGTTAATTTTGAATCTGAGTGATATAATTCCAATCAATGAATACAAAAGACTAAATATTTTACACATACAGGTATCACAATGACATAATTTATATACACAGAACTTCACATCAAACATCTGATTCACATAGATCAATCTCTCAATAAAGAACACTGTAACTATATGATTGTAAGGTCATACATACAGTAAATAAAATGTGTATGTTACATTGTTATATTGTTAAACATGCCAGTCGCATGTACATGAGATGTTTGTCGAACAATAAACAAATAAAAGTAATGCCCTCATTCTAAAAGTAGAGATTTCTTCTATGGTTTCATATATAATATATATTTACTCCTGTGTTCGTAAATAAAACATAAATGTGTATCATTAACAACACATAGGACTACACCAAAACTGTAGAAAGTTAGAGACTTCAAGACACATGGAAGGGAAAATGGACAGTTTTACATAAATGTATGAAACTATATACAACAGAAAAACAGAGCAGAAAAAATCATAGTAAAACAATGACATAAAAATGAAGTTGTTGTCATTGTATTGATGTGGTGTCGGTTCCAAAGTTCACAATCAAACAAAGGTATGTGAAGACAGGAAATATTCACTTAGTACTTCTGTCAAACAATATCTTTCATCACAAATTAGACAGAATCATCCAGATGTAACATTAAACCAATGCTTTTGACAGAAAAAAATGAAAGGTAACTTTAAATGAAGTTATTTATATTGCGTGACACAACATCAATTTTATATGCCTTATTTTATGCATCTAAGTCACTTTCATTAGTCAATACACTGTTCAAAAGATGTTCCATAGCAATAAACAATATTTCACATACCTAACTGTAGCCATTTCTATCACAATACAACAAAAGAGTATTTCCATTCACTGAACATGTACACCTATACATGGTTATAACACCATCTACATTCATGAACAATATTTTATGAAAACTAGAAAGGGCTGACATTACATTACAGTACTACATAATACATTATGTATTATATTCTGAACGACTTAACAGTATGGCACAGTTGAAAATTAGAATTTTGATAAACCAAGAAATCATCAATCCATACAAATTTATCTAGTTGTCAAGGCAACAGCAAATTGTGAATCAAATAACTTATATATATTTCTTAACCTGCAACACAAGACTTGGTTCATAACAATAGTAAACTTGAATCCTGTAAATTAAGTCTAATAATAAATGAATATAAGTTAGGCCATACCTTAAAAATTTTTTGTTTGTGGTAACCTAACATAGAACATTTTCAGTGAGTAGGTAGGTAGGAAAAAATTATTTTTTACAATTCTTTTTTATATCGAACCCAAAATACATGTCAGAATGTTATTTTTTATGAAAAAATAAAAACAAATTCAGAGAGGCCCCCCAAAAAGATGGGTAGGGACCTTTCTTGGTGAGTAGGTCGTGATACGGCAAACAAAATATTTTTAAAGGATGGCCTGAAAAGGTTGAATAATTTAACATAAATTGCTCGTTTTCAATGAAGGGACTCAATCAATGAATATAACCCACTTCTTGTCACGGGTATTTACTGTAAGGGAACATTAATGGGGCCACATTAAAAATTATCTACAGAGATGACATCAATAATTTTTTGCTATTCTATAATCAAGTTAAGCAATATCTTTAATGAAATGTTTAAATAATTTACAGAACATTCTGTGTATGAGACAATATCATTAATCAAAAATGTTCTCCATTCTTAGAGGTAATTGAACAGTCAATAGATAAAAGGAAAATGTATCAAATAAATTTCTCTGCAAACTACAAACAACAGTGCATAACACAGTATGACATTATCGGGTTACAAATACTCACAGATGTAAAATACGAACAAAAAAATGAAATATAAATTACTTTGTCAATGTGACAAAGGTTTCTCTACTCCAACCATCATGGAATGTTTAGAAATCATAATTTTATCAAATGTGACATTTTAAAACCATCTACAAATTATAAAACAAAGATAGACTGAAAATTTAATTACTGTGGAATCATTAATTTTTGTTGGGGATTTAATTTCGAGGATTTCATGGGTCAGCTCATCCACGAAATCAAATCCCCATGAATTTAAATGCAGAGATAAGGCATTTCTAGTCAAAAATCAAAATCCATAAAATTATGTCCCCACGAAATAGTCATTTTAGTAAAAAACACGAAAATTGAGCCCAACGAAAATAAATGAAAATACAGTATTAAGAAAAATACCAAATTAATGTGCTCCAAGTCATATATCTGAATAGTTGAATTAGTTTCTAGTATTGCTCCATTTTAAATGTATTTCATATATACCTTACATGATTGTATGAATGATTTTAAAGTAAACAGAACCATAATTGTTACATACAATGACAATAAAATACCAATGTCGTCAAATAAAAATGATCAACAGCACATCATCTAATAAATGCAATATCATCAGACATTCTTTAAACAAAACCATGTACATAATTAATGTACATAATAAATGATAGTTCAAAAAGCAAAAATATGTTCACTTTGGCAAAATTTACAATGGTTACACAACACAAAAAAAATACTGATAGTGTCCTCTCACATTTATTGCATAATTATCTTACTAATTTATGTCTTTATACATTAAATCAACATAGTTATGACAAAAAGTATATACAGTGCAACCTCTCCAAAGCAACACTCTTTGGGAGAAGCAAAATTATGTTGTTGTTGAGTGGTTGTTTCTCCAAGGTTAAATTAATAATTCAACAGTGTGGTGGGGAAAGTCATGCCATTGTTGCTCCAGAGGGCCACTTTGGAGAGGTTGCGCTGTAGTTTATATCTTTAAGTTTCACTTGACAAAATATTATTTTGTTTCAAAAGGCATGAAGAGTATTTGAGATCCCGGAGGATGCTGTGTCTGAATGTGTGTTTGTACTTGATCAAACCTCAGCGGTGTCAACTTGGGACAATATGGACAGCGGAACAGTGTGTTCCTGTTAAATACTGGTGGTGGGCCAGCTATAACATTCTTCACAGGATTCCCAGTCACCAAGGCCTGAGTGGAAGCCAGTACAGTGACCCCAGGTGCAGCTATTTGTGGTGCGCTCATACGTAGGAACTGGGCCCCTTGTGAAGCATTAGGAGCACCAAATATTGGAGTCATGTTGGGAGTTAAGCCTATGACAGCTCCCATAGGCATACTGATGAGCTGTGGTACTTGCTGGGAATTAGCATTGACCTGTGGTCCCAGGGGTCTGTATGCGAGGGTGCTCGGTGTGTTCTGACGAACCTGTTGAGGTACCATAATAGGACTGGCATTCACAGGAACTGCTGTTCTTGGCAATTGTAGCTGTGTGCTAGGCTTAAGGTTGAATACTTTAAATTCATCAAGATTTGGCTGGTTTCTACCAAGGTTTGGGACAGGAGAAGCAGACTGCATAGGGTCTGGTGACGGAGATGGTGTAGTCTTTGACAGGTCAAGAGGTGCACCACCTCCAGCTTTTACAGCCAGACCTTGATGTGATGGGCTCTTATTGTTATGTCTTGGAACCACAGGGACATTAAGGACGGGTCTTTGAGATGCTATGGACTGCTCAAGATCAGAGGTATCAAATAAGGATGATTTGATTGGCTTTGCCGAGATAGATGCCTGTGTTGCAGATGAAACACTTGGTAATGCCTGCAGTTTTTGCAACATAGCCATATTCAATTGGCTTCTTATTCCACCTTGATTGATATGAGCAGAAGATGTCCTAACAGCTGAACTGAGTATAGTGCTTTGAGCTGATGTAACCTTATTTAGTTGATCATATCTAATTAGAGGTGGCGGTGCTCGCATCAGTGGTGGAGGAGGGGCCACTGCACTAGAACCAGCAGAAGCTAGTTGTGAAGGGTGTGAGGGTACCACAAGTGATACAGAATTTGATTTTGATGGAATAATACCCTGTTCAATTTGCTTTTGAACAGTTAACTTTTCAATAGATTCCAGAAGATTCTTCTTTTTCTTCTGTGATTGTGTCATAGTAGGTTTAGAGACTGACTGACTGGTTACAGACTTTGTATTGGCTAATGACTGAGAACTAAGAATTGGTTGAACATTACCTACATGACTACTAGCATGTATTACTGATTGGAGATTTAAAAGTGAATGTGGGGGTGTAATTGGATTTTCCATTTTACTGTTTATGCTTTGTGAAATAGGACTAACAGTATGTTTTGGGGCTGCAGATGTTGTTGGTGTTATTTGTCTTTGAGGCACACTACCTGATGATTTCTGACTAAGTTTGTTTTTATCTTTGACAAGACACTGAACACGGGTGAAATGTGTTCCTTCTATTGCGAGTGACACACTAACATCAAAAGGACTTTGTCGATGTTCAGTGATGATATGATTATTTACAGAATCTTCACTATGAGACTTAAACACTTTACACACTGGACAAACATAGGCAAAAATCTCTGAATGCTGCTTTTCTAGATGGTCATATATTGTGTCCAATGAAGGCATGTGTGTTTTACACTTTAAACACATATAAATGTCTTTATCAATACTGTATCCATCACCTAGTTTCGTACCTTCAGGAAGGAACACTGACAATGTTTTAAGGTTACGTTTCGCAGGTTCAGACAATGCCACAGGTGGATTAGGATTATTTGTGGGATGTGTTTTCTTGATATGTTGATGAATCATGGCCTCAGTCTCTGCTTCAAGGTCCTTGCAATATGGGCACTGAAATAGTCTTGGAATTTCTTTATGCACTGACCTTAAATGAGCTACCATTGCAGCTAACAGAGGCGCATGGACATTACATTTATCACATTTAAATGTAGTACCAAGCTTTCCATGTTGTTTAGGGCTATGTTTGGATATGGCAGGTTCTGATACAGCCGGTGGATGTTGTCGAGCAATAGTCGGCTGAACCATTGCCATAGGTGGCATCTGAGCAGCAATGGGATAAGCAGGCGGCTGTCGATTCACCAATGTTAAACCTGGATACTGTAGAGCAGCACCAGTTGAAAACATTGGAAATGTTGGTATTCTAAGTTCAGCAGGCTGTATTGGCAAAGGACCAATTGGAGCCACTGGTCGTAGAGGTTTGGGCATTGGTTGGCCTTCTGGAAGAATGTTTTGCTGATCTTTCAGGCTAACAACCTCAATAATCTTCAAGTTAAGACATCCACTATCAGCATCATCACCTTCATTATTTGTGGTAGCATCAACACTGAAAGTAAATCATACAGGTAGTTATGGGAAGATAGACATTGATATAAAGTTTTTTATTACAAGTTAAATGGAAGTTCAACCGTACAAGTTAAACTAGAGCTTGTCACAGAGGTGACCAATACCCCCACACACCTCTTTGACAAAGACGTGTTCATGTTATCGCCCATACCTTTAAGGTCATGGACACACTTGAAGGTCAAAGGTTAAGTTTGAAATCGACCTTGTAGTTACAGCCCTGGGTTTTGCTTGCAACAAACCAGTCCTAAACAAAATAAACTCCACACTTAACCTTTGACCTCAAGTGTGGGTACGGGCCTGGTTCTTGCGCACTACACACAGTCTAATTAGACTGATAGTGGGCGACGGTATAGAAATGTCCATAAGAAAGTTGCTAAATAAAGGAATCTTACATACTTTAGCATGAACATAACTGGTAATTAAGCATTAAAACACCAATTATGTTGCTTGTGTTTGTATTAAGATTAACATATTAAATTTATAGAGATGGTAATTAAGATTTACACCAACCTTATGGAGTCATTGTTTGTTCCTGCAGACTCATTAGCTTTCTTGGAAGCCTGCTGCTCACTTATAGCAGCATTACCAGCCATTCTCATGTTACGAAGATCATCTGAGCCAGAACTCTCACTGAGTGGTTTATAGATAAACTGTAAACCAGGATGTACTTCATTGTAGTGTTGTATAATTTGTTCTTTAGCTTTGTACACCACATTATCACATTGCGAACACACATACTGAACATCTGACATATCACAGTCTCTATCTGTTTTTTCATTCACATTGTTTGTAGAAGCATCAGGAGAATTTGTATTTCCTTTCACAACCTTATTTTCTAAATCCTTACTTTTAGTATGCAAAGATCTAGGTTTAGTAGTAAATGAATGACTGAATGCTGCAATATTTTGTTCAACTTTGTCTTTGTCTTGAATAAATTGCAAGAAATTTGCTTCATAAGCATCTGTTGGTTTTATCACCTTTTCTGGGCTTACATCAGGCATGGACTTTTCATAGATTTCATCAGTTGGAGTCTTGTTTCTCTTCTTATGGTGGTGATATTTTCCATGCTTCTCAGAATCAGAAGATTCTGACTTATTTCCTGATCTTGTCTTACTTTTATCTCTTTTCTTATCAAGTTTAACATCAAGTTTGTCAGATTGTTCAATTGGCGATTCGGGATGCTGTTCCACCATGTAAGTCTTACGTCTGGAAGAAAAACCACCTTTCAGTTTGATCTTCAATGGAGGAACAGTCTTTCTAGCAGTCTGTTGTTCAAGAATAACCCTTGACTTGACTGTTTTGGTACTTGTTCGAGGGGATATCTTAACAATTTTATTTGGTGAAATATGAGCTTTGGCCTTTCCAGGAGATTTTCTCTTCTGTCTAACCTCACCCTTCACTGGTAAGACCATACCATCAGATTTACCCCTATCTACTGCAGACACAGACTTAGTTTCATTAATTCTCTCGCAAATGTTAGCCTTGTCAAGTGGTTCATTATAACATCCATCAATGTTTTTTGTCAGATTATCAAGTTTATGTTCAATTTTGTCCATATTTTCAGCTTTCATTTCAGTACTTTCACTTACAAGTTCATTTGCACTTCCAGTTTCTAAGGGTGACTCACTGAACTTTTCCATTTCATTTGGAATGTCTTCATCAGTGTCATTATGAGCTTCAGTTTCTGATTCACATGAACCATCAGTCTGCGCACGTTCAAGCTCTTTAATAAAATCTTTCAACACCACTGAACAAGGTTTACACTGAGCTAGTAACTCTTCAACTGACTTAAAAATGTAGTCTTCAATATCATTATCTTCTTCTTCTTCTTGATTTCCCTGTGAAAGTAATAATTCATTTGGAAAACTGTCTTTATTATTATCTAGTACATTTTTTAATTTTGATTTCATCTTCGCCTCCTTTCTAGATGCTTTCTGTGCTTCATTCCTCAGATATTCATTTTCTTCAATACTCTGCTTCAGTGCAATATTGTCCAACGGAGATCTAGAAATTTTTTGTCTTAGTTCAAATGTTCGGATTAGACCAATGCTTTCTGAACTGGTGGTACTCGTTTTTCTGGCAGTGGCTTTACCCGTCCGCTTGGCCGGCCAGGCAATGCCCTCATTGCCAATGTTTGGCCTTGTTGGTTGCTGTTTAGACAATGTTGCTTCATTTGAATGCTTTTTGATTTTAGGTTTTCTTCCTGGTTTACGACCTGGCTTTTTTCTCATCACCGTCGATAGTGGATTCAAAGTGCTTTGTTTTCGAGCTATTGGCAGAGGACCTAATTTCTTGTCCCTTCTCATTTTGACTTTCTTCCGAATAAATGATTTAGGTTTCACAGAAATTTCATCAGTCAGAGAGGTAGATTCATCACCTTTATAAGGCACAGCACTTCCTAACATTATATTCACATCTGTGTGAGGCAAATCCACTTCAGATAAATCACACTGGTTAGCTTCATCTTTATTTGTGCTGGTTTCAGTAGTCTTCATAATACTTTCAGGTTTGGATTCATTTGAATCAAAGGTTTCAGTTTCTCCTTCACACTTCACAACAACACTACAAATAAGGTCAAATAAAATTTCTCTCACTTCAATTTCAGATTCTGTAAAGAGTTTTATTTCTTCATGATCATTCTGCTCATCAGAATGGAAATCTATAGTGCCTGAATCATCCACAGTCTCTTCAACTGTCATTTCTTCACTTTCTTCATTATTCAAACAACCTTCAGAAGAATCTTTCTTATATTCCACTTTGAACTCACTCTTACTTTCATTGCTGTTACTAGTGAACTTTTCAAATAGTCCTTGTCTATATGACTCAGATTTAGATGTGTCTAACACAGAGATGTTATCAACAACACCTGAGTCATACGGCAGTTCAGTATAGGTTCCTAAGGTGTCTTTTTTAGATGCACTTTTACCTTTGAAATAATGTTTTCGTTTTCTTTTCCTATTCTTGTTTAAGAATGGAGATTGTTTCAAAAGTCTGTTTCTGTACACAGAATAAGAATTTAATTTTGTTACATACTTTCTGCCAATTTTACTGTCTTTAAGAGTTGGCGACTTTTTTAGAGGACTAACTCTTTTCTTAAACAGTGGCTTTTTGGTAGAAATAATTTCTGTTGGCTTTTTCTCTAATTCGTCATCAGTTTGTCCTTTTTCTGCCCTTTTCTTCTCCTTTCTAAGCTGCTTTTCATCAAGTAAATCAAATTCTCCACTCAGAGTTCGTTTTCTCTTCTTTCCAGGTATAATTTCAAACCTTTGTCTTGTCCTAACAGTTATATCATCATTATCTGTATTGTCCTCACCAAGAATTAGAATCTGTTTCTCAAATGGTCTTTTCGTTGAACTAATGCTTAATTCAGAACAAACAGACTCAGTATCACTACCTTTTGTCATCTCACTAAATGCTTTCTTAACTTTATACACTTGTTCTACTTCCAACTGAAAACCCATGTTTGACTCTACCTTCGAAAAACTATCACTAGCAGATGCACTATCAAGTTCACAACCAACAATGTTGTCCGACAAAGACATGTTAACTTCATTTTTCACAGAATCACCTCCGGACACATTCATCTGAGATCCATCCAATAACAAAGCACCATCAGGCTTAGACTCCTCTGATTTGTAAGTAACCCATTCTGACTTTTTAGCAGGTATATCAATATTGGCTCTACTTTCATTCTTATCATCTTGTCTTGATTTAATTTTGTGTTGTAATTTTCTCCTCAAGTCATTGGAAGCCAAGTTTTCAGCATTCAAAACATCAAGATCCTTTGTTCCACAAGCAGCTAAAAGTCTCTTTTTCCTCATTTTATTTAAAGCGTTTCGTTCTTTCTTGAATTTGGCAATGGATTTCACAGCAGCTCTTTTCTTATAAAATAGGTTTGTTTTAAATGGATCATGTGGCTTTCGTTTTAATTCTAACATCAAGTTATTCTTTGCTTTGTAAACAACAGAGTTTATTGCTTCATCAATAGCATTGTAACATACATCACCATTTGTAGTGGTTGAAATATTCATATCATTGTTAGTAACTGAACCAGCATTTTTATTCAACACAACATTTTCCGCTGTATCAGTTTGAACACAGTGAGCTATTAAAGGTTTTGGTTTACTTTTAGACCCACTTGGTTTCCCAGGTCCACGTCGTACGGTAGCTTGCAACTTTTTGGTATTGTTTAACTTGGCTGCCCGTCTTCTAGCATTCAAAGCAACTGTTAAATTAATGTATTTCTTATTTTTAGCACCCGGTGGACGGCCAGGTTTCCGTTTTGGAGTTTCAACTTCACTATCTTTCTCAATCGAATCCCCATGCAATAGTTTAGTTTCAGTTACACTTTCATCATCCGATGATGAACTTTCATTTCCATCGTTCATTTCATCACTTTGAGTCAATGATTTAATTTTAGTCAACTTTGTTAACTTAGGTCTAAATCCAGGCTTTGCTAATTTTGACCCATATTTCAAACTGCGTCCATCAAATCGTTTTAAATCAAATGTTTTCATTCGTTCACCTGACCGCACTGACTTCAAGTTAAATTTTTTTGGCTTTCTGCCAGGTTTCTTCCTAGTTGGTAGAATCTGTTCTTCTGTATCAGAATCAGATTTCACTGACTTGTCATCTAATGGTGTCTCAGCCACCAACACTGGTGGTGTTTCTTTAGGTCTACCTTTTTTTCTTTTTATAGCTATATTACATGGAGTGAGTGGGTCTGGACTCTTAAAATTGTCATCATCTCCATTAGCAACTGTTTTAGAGGACAGATCCAATGATTTGGGCCTTCCACGCTTCTTCACTACCTTTCCATCTTTCATTGATTCACTAATCTGTCTACCTGAATCATTAGAATAACTCCTCCTTGAATCTTTCTTTAATCTTTTATCGTCAACTTTTTGTTTGTCTTTATATTCTAAAGATGATTCTCTGGAGCTACTTCTATCAGATGAACTGCTATCACGACCATCATTTCTTTTACCATTCTTCAACGACTTCCTCCCCGACCTTTCGCGTTGACTACCTGATGATTTACTGACTCTTCCACTAGTTATAGACTCCTCATCAATGTGTAAAGGAGATGTCATTTTCCATTTCTTTGGTGCGCCTGTAACAGAAACATTTACCATAAAATATAGCTTCATGAATACTGAATAAATAATAAATAATAAAGTGTGCAAGCATTCAAAATGAGCTCCAAATATCTAGTGAGACTGATGAGTCCATCAACTGTTATTTAGTACTGCTAATGATGATTAATCAATATTAATTGTTATTGTGTATTCTTTGAGTTACCTATCACTCCCATGTTTGGGCTACAATCAGGATAAAGTCCAACCTGCTCATGCGACCACCTGTTTTCGGTAACCACTCTGTGGTCCACCTGACGCATTTCCCTACATAATAAACCTTTATTGAGTGACCCACCTGCCTAACGCGACCACCCTTTTTTCTGTCCGCGAGGAATGTAAAACGACTGTTTTACGTGTTTTCACACTGAAACACAAATCAATTAATATTTGGCCTATTAATATGTATTTTATCTGGTTTTTTTACAGATTTTTCTAACACATTTTTTTACATTTTAACTTTTTTTATGAACATGTCATGACAGATGAAGGGAAATAAATAACATGTAAATAAGCATTTATTTTTAATGAACACAGTTCTATACTATTATAATTTATAAATGGGTACATAATGCCAAACCACTAAACATCCTTCCAGCTTCACCTGGATTAGGAGACCACGTGTATTAAGAAATCACTTTTAACAAGTCCCCCGAGTGGTCTTTTAGAACGAGTTAAACTGTCTGTATGTAATTTTTTTATGAAAGTTTGTAAATAATTATTGTTACTTATTTACTACTGACTAATGGTTAACAAAGACAGTTGATGTGAATGTAGCCAAACTGATAATCTTTAAAGTTAATCCTTTTTTTAACAAGAAACAATTTTATTTCAGGGCTAAGCATGTCAAACAAACAAGTTTATCAGGAACATAAAATGGTCATGCATGTAATGTCTATCAGAATCCTTTTCTAAGATATCATTTAGACAAACAATCTGACAAGGTTTGTTGAAGATCCAATCAAAACTGTAACATTTTGTGTTAACAAGGTTTTCCTAAGATTTGACTTGGTGACCTAGTTTATGACCCATGTTCGAACCACAGGCAGCCAGCATGACAAAGAATCCCCCCCCCCATAGACCACGGCCAAAAAATTTCTTTTACACTCTGAAAAACTGTCAAATATAATGTTTATAGCATGGTGACCAAAATACCATTAAGACAAATATTCATACAAAGTTTCATGAAGATCCAATCAAAGTAGTGATCTCTGCAGTGTTTTGAGCTTTTCATGTAATTTGACCTTTTGACCTCATTGTTTACCCCAAATGACCCATGTTCGAACATGTCCAAGATTTTGTAAATACAAGCATCCAGTGCCAGTATTGTGAAGATCCAACGAAAAATGTGGCCTCTTTTGTCATCAGAAGGCAGAAGTTGACGACGCACAACGATAGACAAAGACCAAGTTGATCACAAAAGCTCACCCTTAGCACTTTGAGCTCATGTGAACTACTGTCAAGGAACTTATTAATGACTTAACCATATAGTGATACTAATTAAATATTTCAAAAAGTTTATGTACAAAAAGGATGTAATTTGAACTATGGAAAAGCTACATAAGTCAACAAGATGTGTTTTAAAACACAATGCCCCCTCCGGGTGACCTTTGACCTACTGACCTGAAAATGCACAGGTCCTGTAAAGGTTGTTAAGAGGAACCAACATGTGATGTTTAAAATAGCAGGTGGAAGCATTTAAATTTTATAGGCAAGGTAAAAAGTTTGGTACAAACAAACAGACAGACAAAAAAACAGACAGGCCAAAACAATATGTCCCCTGATCTATCTATCAATACCGTGGCATAAAATTTAAGTGGTGACTCCCTTTATATATAAATCATTGTCAGTCTGACGTTGATTTAATATTACTGAGATACTGGTACAATTGTGTATAGTATCGTTTAGATTAGGGCTGTCCCGATATGACTGCGTACCGGTACGTACCGATACAGAGCTGAACGATATGCGTATCGTATCGGATGGTCCTGTATCGGCCGTATCGCGTTTTTTTTATTTATATTTAAAAATCTCTTAGAATGTTGAACAACTGAACGAGATTTGTGAATTTACTCTCACATCATCGTCGACAATGCTTACGCAACTAATATCCGGGATTCCATACTCTATTTATTGACATTAGCAGCCTCAGGTAAAGATAGACAATGAATTCTATGCGAATATTCAGATTTTCTCAAGTAGATATTGACTTATAAATTGTATTACGCCACCATGTAATTTTACATAAAAATATGGCAGCATTTTGGTTTGCCGATTGATGAAACAAAGCAGCACGTAGTTGTCTATAACAAGTGTCAATGCGATGTCAAGTAAAGCAACCTCAGAACACATAAGTCTCGCCATCATAGCATCCAAGTTGAAGGTTTCAAAAGTTCATTATTAATTTAGTATTGTTGAAAATTTTGACAATCATAACCCAGATTCTTTAAACAATTTTATATGGCTAGGTTCGATTCTTGATATAAGGTCATTTACGGGACAGAGATTAAAACTTGCTAATATTTCTCATAATTATTTAATTTCCACAATATCAACTAACATAATTTTTTATAATGTGAATCAAATTGATGACTTCAAGTACAAGACAAATTTAGTTTTACACCTTTTTTACAATTAATTAAGACTTTCTAGCACCAAACAAGTGTGCAGAGTTCCCCAAAACACTAATATTACAACGTTTTTCATTACTTTGAAATATTTTTATATCGTATCGTTGATATCGCATATCGCGAGTACCGTATCGCAATACGTATCGTATCGGCTGAGATCTGTATCGGGACAGCCCTAGTTTAGATCCTGTAATAAAGTTTGAATAAAAGATTAAGATGACAATGGTGTGTAACTTACTGCATGAATTACTGCATACCCTAGACTCAATCACAGGCATACAACGATCCATGTCAATGCAGGGCTTTAATAAACAAGCCATAGGTCTTGCTCAAAACACATTTATAAATCCCTTAACTGTTGGGCCATGACAATGACTTGTCAGAGATAGTAGGGCTGAGCCAGTGTTTTGTAGACAAACCGTTATGCGATACTGTAATGCCATACACAGATCTATTTGCTAACCTTCTGAGCTTTATATCAATAAAGCATTATTTACCTTTTATTAGCTCCTACTTTAGTTTAAGTACATGAAGAATGAAAACATAATTAAAGGACCATTTTATACAAGTACTTCATACCTTCTATTATAAAATGTTTCTTTCTTTGTTTGTGTTGTTTAGTAAGCAACTACCTACTTTCTCACATGAAGAGACAGTAAAACAATAAACAGTAGCGGGTCTCAAACCCACAACCCTCTATCAGTGCGAGGTTACAGTGATTTAAAGTCGGCGACCTTAACCACTCAACCATGGAGGCGGGTCTAATTATAAAATGTAAAACATGTCTGTAAAAAACTATTTTACTTTTCAAAAGCCTCCAAACTTTAAATTTAACATTGCTACTTTCCATTTTGCAAATGAACGAAATTTAAAAAATTCAACGTCATTCAACTTGAAATATTGCATTGGTACAAATTTTACTTTCTTTATCTATTATATAAATTATTTAAATATTTAAATTATAAAAAGATCAAGTTAAACAAAACATAAAATGAACTGAGAATCTAATTGACTGTTTTCTAAAGCTAGCCAGGGCCCCTTGAGGATTTTGGGGCCGAATATGGGCCCCATTCCCCTTCTCAAATAATATACTTTTTTCCCCCATTTTTGATATAATTTCACATCCAGAGCAATCTCTCTTTTTTGCCGATTTGAAAAAAAAAACTGCCTTAAATGATTAACTTTTGATTAATTGTATATTATAAAATAGCTATTTTAAGTTTTAAATGGTTAGTACATGGTTAATAAGACAGTTAGAAAAAAAGCCACTAAAATTCATTCCCCTTTCTCCTCAAAATTATGTGAAATTCCCCTACCTGAGGGCCCCGGGCCCGTTCCCTATAGTGCAGCTAGGGCTCTGCTAGCAAACACACGATCAAAATTCGCACAAGGATACCAGAGTCCGGTCTTTAGCAGGTACCAATGTATTTCCGGGCATGCTTTAATCCAGATACTGACCACAAGATGATGGACTTTTTCGTTAAATTGGTAACTTAATGATATTTGTGTTCTACTTTACATTAAAGTTATAGCTGCTTTAAAAATGAACAAGTTTGCTAACCTCACAAAGCTTCGGTATCCGAGTATTTGTGTCCGAACTTTTGTCATGGATTGCTTAAATAGTGGTTAAGTTATCCCAGGATTCAGTATGAGGCGAACAGACAAGACAGTCGGACAGACGGATGTATGTACATAATCTCCACAGTGCCACATATTCACATATTATAAAGTTTCATCAACCTAGCTCGTATTTAAGTAATTGCAAGATTCAGTTTTGAGGCAGACAGACAGATGGAAGTGCACAATCTTAGCAGTACAAACTATTCACATACCAAGTTTAATCAACATACATGTAGCTTGAATTAAGTATCTAAGATATCAATGGATCAAGATTTTGCGGCCATACCAGAGGGTAAAAACAAGATGACGTGCATAATCTCCAATTTGCCACCATAGACATGTACCCAGTTTCATTATCCTTGCTTGAATAGTCCGACAGATGGATGACAAACGGACGGACAGACGGACGGCAAACCTGTAATCCCCACCGCTGATGAAAACTTCCGGTAGGGGATAAATAATTTACTGCCAGCTGGCATATTTCAGTTCGACTTAGAACATAATCATTGCTTTAATTATTTAAGGTTTCAGAATTATATATGAAATCATTTACTGATTTAATCCAACCCACCTGTTTCATCTCGACTTATCTGTGAGTAAAAGTTCATCAAACTGTTATGGTCAGCTGATTCTTGCGCCAGTTTTCTCGTTATTTTTGTTGACAATGGAGGAATAGATTTCTGTAATTATAAAATGTAACATATATTAAAATCAATCATTAGCTAAATGCAAGAAATAAACAATAATCATTGACTAGTGTTTCCTGAGCATAATCATTACTAAAGACACTAAAAACGGATTTAAGCTGTGTTGTGCAGGTGGCATTTGGCACATCTTGGCCATTCTGTGTAATCATGCCTGCACCTGTTTAACCAACACTGAAACGACTGGTAATTTCCTGGATGTGAACACTGAAATAAACACCTGTCAAGTGAGTTTTTACCTCTCAAACAGATATTTGTTTAATACTGTAGACTTATGAAAGTATACTATTACACTGCTTGAAGAACAATTCTGCAATAAGAACTTTAATGGTCTTAGACCAGGTTCTTTTTTCCAAAAATTAAAACAGGGTCTTAGCCTTTCATTTTAGGAAATTCAAGCGAGAGTTTCAGCCAAACTGGGAGAAGGTTAGACAACTGAGTTAGAATTTGTTGAGTTCTACACTGTTTGGTTTTATCAATTACATGTATAAGTTTTTCATAAGAAATAATTATGTAACATTTCATTAAATAATGCTACATTTGTGAATAATGTTAAGTCTTATTCGGGAGAGTCATGTTTCATCAAATTGATATTTTCAGCATTGTATTTTGGGGAGTTTCTTTCAAGAACTTAAGTTGTTAAGATCGAGGTAACATTTCCTTAGCAGTAAATTGGTAGCAACATTACAAATATAAGACATATATATCAAAAGTAAAAGACACACCACAAAAATATGACACATCACAAATATAATACAGATCACTAATGTAAACCACATCATAAATATGAGACACATGACCAGTGTCAATTCTAGGACAAGCGATTGCAGGATTCATTCTATTTCTTTTCAAAGATAACGCACATTTTCAGCACAGACACGCGAAAATCCCTCATCCAAATCCATTGATGTATACTTAAAATTCCTCTCAGCGTATCCATGACAGGAACACTGGAAACCGTAGAGAGGTAACTTTCAAATATACGCAAATGAAAATTATCGTTTAAAATAAGGGCAAGTGAATTACGCAATGACTCCATTGATGGGAACCAGTGATATTTGAAAAGTTATCAATAAGGGATAACTAGAACTATCACTAAAGGTGATGAATACCCCCAGATGCGGCCTTGACACAGTTATTGTTACATTTTACAGAGGGAAATATAATGCATTTTCATTTTTTTAATACCTGCAAATTGTTGCCTAGATATATCCTGACCAGTTTCTAAATATTCATTATATAAAAAATAACAAAGGGCCATAACTCATTAAAATTTACTTGGACAAAACCTATTGTGGACATGCACAACTTGGCAAACTACTTATCACTTCTAAGAAGTTTCACTGAATTCCTGCATGTAATTGCTGAGAAATGGTACGGACAAAATTTACCTAATTGTATAAAACAAAGGGCCATAACTCAGTGAAAATTAATCCAAACAAAACCTGGTTATTGCATGCACAACTTGGCTTACTTTTTATAACTTCTGTGAAGTTTCATTGAATTCCTATGAGTAGTTACTGAGATATTGTATATACACTGTATAAAAAACAACAAAGGGCCATAACTCAGTGAAAATTTAACCAAGACAAGCTTAATGCATGCACAACTAGGCTAACTACTCATCACTTCTGAGAAGTTTTATTGAATTCCTGGCAGTAGTCAATGAGAAATAGTCAGGACAAAATTTGCCTATTGTATATACTGTAGAAAAAAACAAAGGGCTATAACTCAGTGAAAATCAATCCAAATGAAAAATGATTTAAGCATGCAAAACTAGGCTAACTACTTATTACTTCTGTGAAGTTTCGTTGAAATCCTGTGAGTAGTTGCTGAGAAATTGTCCGGACAAAATTTGCCTATTGTATATACTGTATGAAAACAACAAAGGGCTATAACTCAGTGAAAATTAATCCGAACGAATAATGCTTTAAGCATGCACAACTAGGCTTACTACTGATCATTTCTGTGAAGTTTCATTGAGATCCTGTGAGTAATTGCTGAGAAATTCTCCGGACAAAATTTGCCTATTGTATATACTGAATAAAAACAACAAAGGGGTATAACTCAGTGAAAATTAATCCGAACGAAAAATGCTTTAAGCTAGCACAACTAGGCTTACTACTGATCACTTCTGTGAAGTTTTATTGAAATCCTGTAAGTAGTTGCTGAGAAATTCTCCGCACAAATTGTGTCTACAGACGCACGGACCGACCGACCGTCAAGTGTGAATCCAATATAGCCCCCATATATTTCATATCTGGGGGTATAATAATGAAGCCTACACAATGAAGGACTTGTGATTAAAGGCCAATGGTGAATGAAGAGGGTCAGAGATAAGTGTTAGTGATGTGGGCAACTGATAGAGAGCTACTAAAGTGGGGTCAGTTGTACAGAGCTAGGACATGAAGAAATTGTAACAAGACTATTGAATTAAGAGTTGGTGATGAAGGGCCAATGATGCGGAACTAGTGGAGGCTATGTTCTAGCTAATATTAACAAGAGGGCCAAGATGCCCCTTGGTCGCTCACCTGAGAACCGAGGCACAATAATTAATGACCAGATAATATAGTTTCCATCTCATATAACTCATTTTTATGTAGATTTTGAGATCAAAACCAACAATGAAGGTATAATACTGCTAAACAAGCAAAAACATAACAAATTTTCTAAGTCAAGGGCCCATAACTCTAGAAGTTATTTCCGATTTTGCCCATAGCGAGCAGAGACATTTTAGCCATATACATTGTGAGCAAGTTTGATCACGAATCGTTAAGAGCTGCGGATGCCGGAGTGTAAACAAACTAATTGTGGCCGGACGCCGGACATTCACTGATCCTAAAATGAATCAGGTGAGCTAGAAAGCACTAGCCCATACTGTAAATGGGCTTAATTTTTTTACAACTCACATGAACGCAAATTTAAAGGTCACACGTCAAAATAGAAATTTACTAGCCCTTGGCGCTAGTACAAAGACTGTGATGATGCAATAAGATAGAATGTGAGGAACATCTGGACCTATAGGTCAGACACTTAAGGAGTCAAGGAAGTAAAGTAGAAGGGCCTCTGATAACTAGACAGGGATCTAGTGATAACTTAAGAAAACATCAAGCAGTGTTTTTTCTCTCTTCATTGGGAAGAGGCCTTAGTCCGTTGATTTTGGGAAGAACTATTGCTAAAATTGCTGATTTCGGAAATGAAATAGCTGGTGTAAGTTTGGATTTTAAAGAAATTTTCAATTGGAAAGAGGCCTTTAATGGGCCTCTGTTATAGAAGGTGAAAAAAAACTGATTAAGTTCAGAATTTAGTTTGAAACCAAATAAATACTAGTAACTCCAGATAAATTTCAATTCTGATAATTATTGATTTTTTTTATATTTTTGTACGACAAAATTATTGTATAACACAAAGCATTAAAGTAGGATAATCATAATTCTGCTATAAATTATATTTAGTGCATTATAACATAAAAATGCTTTGAACAAGGAAGTCAGTTTCAAATTTCATGTCAGCCCTGAAGACATTAAACTTATGTTTTCACGCTAATTAATAATGTTAAAAATAAAGTGCCCTCTCTCAAGGACTTATATACATACATAGATTCGTAACTTCCGTATTAACCGTTAAAATAATCAAATCACGCATTAGTGACACGAGAATCAATGGGATTTAATGCTCCTGTTTACAATAGTGAAAATATAAAAATATCCGAGACGATCCATGTGTTTACAACAGCAAAATATCAGTGATATTCCAAATGTTAAATTCTGGAGACGAAAGGATAATAATAAATGTCTGCCATCTTGGAATTTAAATTGTTTGACTGATGCCTTTTTCAATGCATATACTTATGTAGTTGTGAATTTTAAGTGCATCTCAATATCTTTATGCAATTCATTGCATCCCAACCAATTTCCTGTGCCCAATTGTCAGAGCTTTTTAGTATATTTAAATTCATAAACACCCGATTACAGCTGTTGGACATTGCCAAATATATAACAATGCATTGTGGGATAGTCTCTCGATATCGTTTGAGCTATTTTTAGCAGTTGCGAATCCATATATGTATACAAGTCCTTGCCTCTATCAATAAATACGATGCAGTCGGCCACCATCTTTCTTTCCTACAATATACTAAATACTGGTATTACAAGTAGAAACCTCTCAAGGTCACATGACGTCATAATATAGCAGTAATGGTTGAACTCAAAATTAAATTTTATGCATACTGACCCTCAAAATGATGTTTTAACTCTGTTTCTGTTGATATGTTGACATCGGTAAGTTACACATGCGTGTATATATATATATAGCCCTAGTATGGATTACTAGTATAATACTACAACAGTCTTCGAATTAGTTGGTTGCCTGGCTGCCCGAAAATATTTTTTCCTTCTTTATGTCTTTATTCGGACAACCTATTTTTTGAGAGTTTTCTTCATAAAGTATATTGGCGGGCAACCTGCCACAAAAAACTAATTCAAAGACTGCTACAAGCACCGGTATCTTCAATGTACCAGCAGTAGGGTTACTGACTATAAGTTGTATCAAAATTGACACAGGGAATGATATTTCTACTCATCAATAAATATACTGACAATATATTGCCCGAGGACTTATATGAGTGTACCCCATAAATTACATGTATAAATTAGTGTACATTACTGGTTCTTAGCAATACTTATGTATCTATATATATCACTTCTATCAGGGTGGCCTATTCTCTTACAAGCAAATCCAAGACATGGAAATATATATGAAGTAAATAAATACAATGCATTCAATGTATCATGACGTTACACAATGACATAATCTATAAATAAACCAAGGTATATTTAACATAATACTGCTTGATAAGATATTAATATTCTATTTCTGAGATAATATTTATCTTTGTATTATGTGGCTACACGGGTCAGTAAATACATTGACCTATACATTGAACAGTGTCAACAAGTGGTCATACAAAAATGACAAAGATATATAACATGAATGATTCAGAAATTAATAACATTATAACACAAAACTTCAAACTCAAAGTAGCATGTGTGTATTGAATTGACGCAGCACGTTCTCTATTTTTAATTGAAAACAAATCATGCACATATGAGTAATAAAAGTATTGGAAATAAATAATAAATAAATATATTTACGTAACAGTACGAGGTTTTTATTCTGACCAAGTAAATACCTATAAGAAGAGATAAAACGCGACAACCGATACACAACGCTAGCGATGATTGTGTATACATGTACCGTTCAGTAAGAGTACATGTTTATCGGGGCCCCGGAACGCATATCTAAAACACCACAAGACACCCATAGCAAAATAAATCGATACACAAAGGCAATATTATGAAATAACGCTTGCAAAACTTTGTCATGTTGACTCGTATAATTCAAACAATCTAGAAAAACAATATAATGACATAAATCATGTTTTTAACCTACATAATCGAACCAAAACATAATATTTTCCTTTAACTATGAGGTTGCACGCATGACTTCACCCCTACGATCCAATGTATTTATAATACACATAGCCAAATAAAATGGCATTTTCTGGTCCATATGAAAAACAATCAATTAATAAACTAATTACCTGTCGATCCATGTCCCTTCCTGATTTATTTATGCAATTATAAAGCTGTAAGTCGGTATTAAAACGGTACACATCTCCGCGTTGTTTGGAGTGCCTCTAAATAATGGCGGTCACATTGACAGGGTTTTCGCGAGGCGTGACGTCATAAGAGCAATTCAACTAGATTCGCTAGAAACACTACCTTACCGATTATGTCGTATCTCGAGCAATTTGTACCGTATGTCCTGAAAGTACACTTACCTAATCATGTTTTTAAACATCAGAATTCTTGATATCGTTGTAAAATCTTAATCTTTATGACAACAGCGTAGAGTTATCTATTAAATTCTGAATTGCAAATGGTTTGTACACTCATTCTTATGCCCGCCCGGTTGAACTTTTTGTCTTGTTTAACAAAAATGTATTTACGGTCTGCGGGCTGATAAGTGCAATGAATATAATAGAACTAGCAGCACTGAATAGCGCGTAAATGTCATGTTGGTGTTTAAGTATAGTCTGGTTAAAACACATTAATATAAGAGGTGTATATTTCACTATCATGTTGTACACAGCTCTCTGTCTAGATAGATAAGGTTTGGGCGACGTAATAAACACGTACAACATGGCGGTTGCTGCTAGATTGGATGGCAATATGTATTCTTCTGAAGCGTTTTATGATTATTGCTGATTAGACATTAAACATGTTCTTCTCAAACTAGATTATGCTCGAAGTTCAAAATCACAAAAATAATTCTTGAAATCGAAACTTGAAAATTCCTTCAACAAAGCGCAACAGCTAATGCCCAGACAACAACCATCTGTGTTCAAAACAACATTCTGTAACCAAAACTACTTAGTCTGGCTACCTTCCCATATTTCGATCCAAGTTTATATAATTTCATTGTAACAGATTGAATCCACATGTGTTTCTCTGGTTTATATAATATTCCATGAACGGCGAGTTTAAATCTTGGTAGATCTCGTATTCATGAAATCAAGATCTTCATTATTTACTGTATTTAGATATACTTGCAATTTCACGTGCTCATCCAGCATGTTTGGACAATGAAGAACGATTGTACACGAATTCTAAAATAAAATTGTTCATAAATGTATGCATGCGTTCTTTACCAAACGAAGTTTTCTATGAAAATGTTGCAATAACCCAGAAGATTGTTAATATGTTCACATTGACTGACATTAAAACACTTATGCCATTTAACACAAGAAACACTATTTATAAACCTTTGATGGATTCTGGCTACAACAAGGACACCATGCAGGGACAAAGAAATTATCCATACATTAAATACATGACGTCATTGTCACGTCTGGGACACTATACAAATACGGGTTGTTAATGTATAGTAGACCCCTCATAATGTTCTCTTCTGATATACCTGCTCCATGTTACACAAAAATGTTAATATTACAAGTATTACTCAAATTACACTATTTCTTTGATGGTTAACTCGGATTCTATAATTTATTTACAACATAAATCTTTGTAAGAGTTGTAGCCCTTGTTTAAAAATTGAAAAACATTGACCAATTATGATATTGCACGGTTACCTCTTTTTTTCTTTATCTAATTAGATTGATACTGTACTATTGTATCCTTTTACCATGAGCTTTCATAAAAATTGATGTTATTCTGTATTTGGTCCTTGAAAATGGGTTACTTTCATAGACTTAAATACAAATTCAAAGGGAAGGTAACTGAAAGGAATGTTATTGCTTTAAAAAATCTGACGGAATTTTATTTTCTATCTGATGGCAACCTATAAAAATATTAAATATTTCCAAAATCTGTCGGTCCCGTTTTGAGAAAAAATGTGTATAACGATTTTTATACCTTAATGTCCGTGCACTTTCTGATTACATTTGGTGTGTTTTGGCCGGTTCGATTGGACTCTCGGAAGAAGATAATACGCTGGCTAGAAGAGCTTAGAAGAGAAACCAAATCGAACGCAATCCGTGGTTTTATGAACTGTCGTATTTCATCGTTGATAGTAAATGACATGCTATTTGAAGAAAATGAACACCGTTTTAGATTAAATAAAAGAAATGTTTTCAAACGATATTGTCATGCTGTTTGGTCACGTAAGTAATATCTGTTCTACCTCTTCCAACCATCGGGCGGAATAGATACAAGAGCTTCTAAAATAAGAAATTGACTAATCGAACAGTTCGGAAGAGCTCTGCCTCTTCCGACAGCTCTTCCGTTTGACCAAAGGAACCGACCTTATGTACTAATGATGTACTAGTACTCGATGTAAAAATAAAGATTAAAAATAAACTCTAAACATTTGGCCGAATCTTGTCTCTTAGACTATGCATGAAACTGTTGTCTAGTAGTTATCATGAAATCCATTGTCGTCCTTTGCACCAGATTGAACAACAATGGGTTTCTATGAATCGAAGTCATTCACGTAAGTTTCAATTCATTGATTGCTTGCATATCATATTGAATGCCTATTTGTTCGCTTGTCTCCAAGACGACAAGAAAAAACCAACGTTCGTCAAATGGAATAACCCAGCAAAAATATGCCACAATATGCAAAAAGTCAATCAAATAAAAGAAATGTCCGATTTAGTAGAGATAGCAGCATAACAGATTTATTTAAATTTATTGTGATAATGATTTTAAAAAAGTCGTCAGTTTGTCCGGATAAGTTCTGCAGATAAAATGACGTAACGTTGTCTGCTACCATATATCAATAGGACGCCAAATACATGAAATGATCAAAGAATAATTATGATATGCTCATAGCGCCATAAAATATTAAAATAGAAATACATGTACTATACAAAATATAGCATATTTATTCGCTTCTATTAGTATGTATTTTTTTTTTTATTTCAATAATTGACAAAAGTAAAACAAAATAAAACTGTGTAAAGTGCGTCCTAGTAAGTTCTTCCTGATACATCAAACAAACAACGGTGTGAACAAAGTGACCCTTCTTGATTATCAATTACATACCGTTTCTTAAATGTTTGACAAATTCGATTTTAGGCGTACAAAATTTACACGAATAACCGATAAACTAATTTTAACAAAAGGACATTTTAAACATAATCGACTTTCTGATGCTGTATGTTGAAATGCCCGCTCTTTCCTCTTCGGGATATAACTTCTGTTTTATTTGCCATGGTAATACGAACAGGTTCAAATTGCATTTATTCATATTAAAGTGCATTTGAAAGAAGAACTTCGATTCAGTAATGATAAATAACAATTTATTTGCTTTTATCCATGGGACATCTATTTTGTCCATGAATAAGATTTGTGTTTGTTATTTATTTATACCATTGTACCACGACTCGACAAACATATTTCGAATTAAGAAAAAAACACAACCATTTTAAACCAGAGTTACGAAATAAGCACTCAAACACAAGTCAACCATTCCCTCGATCGAGGAACTGATTAATACATGTATTAAGATCGTTAAATTGATTTGAATCAGCTTAGATATTATTTTGTGAAAATTGATTGAAATTCATGTTTTATATATGCCCATTTGATGAGACGGAGTTGTTAAAATGTGATGTAACCCACCTCTCTCTTATCACGACACTTAGTGTCTTTCAAACGATACATGTTAAATTTATGTCATGACAAAGAAAAGTAATTGGATTGAATTCTTAAGCAAACTCATAATTATAGTTGATAGGATCTAGTATATGTACAAAAAATTAAAATGGTAAACCACTTAAAATCAAACCAAGCGTATACACGGCGTCACGTGACATTTGATATAGATGTATCTTTTATAACGTAAAAGTTTCTATGTGCATAAGAAAGTCATTCGGGAACGTTCCATATCGTGACAGTTAACATAATTGTCAATAGTTTCATCTAAAAATAGATTATTTATACAGGTTTGACAAACGACAAGTTTTCTACACACGGCGTCACGTGACATTTGCATATTTTATCCTGATAAATATATGCTATCTCGTGTAGAACACACTTTGTCCCGTTTAAATCATATTGAACAACTTTTGACAATATTTTAGTTTACCACAGACGAAATAAAAACATGCATTCAGGTATTTTAAATGATGAAAACAGCATTTCTGTTAATTTATTTTTAAACATTTCACGTTATATATATGTGTGATCCAGAGTTAACGGCTGACTAAGCGTGTGAAAACATATTTCTTAATGGCGGATCATTTACTATTACACCCATTGTATGCTAGGATTGTAGGCAGACGGCTATTGATTTTCCGTGGCATGAATAGACAGATTTACACTTTACCATTGTAGAGTGGAATCCAATATTTCAAAGCCTTCGTGGGACAATGAATTAGTTATGGACGCCAGCAACTGAAACACATTTTAAACACGATTTTACTTGTGTTCGTACTAAATTAAATCATACGTCAGTGGGCTAGTTTAACAATGACCGAATGAACTGAAAGAGAAAACATGTTAATTAGAATGTGATGTCACATTGTTAGATGTTGTCATTTATAAATTAACCTGACGAAAACACTCGATTAAAATACCATAATAAACAAATACGTTCGTCTGGCAGAAATAACGTCATTAGCTTATTTTTTCAGTCGTATTGAATAAAAAACAGGTGAAGTGTACACCATATATATAGCATGTTATCACATGTTTCCGTATAGAAATTGCAGCACCTAACAACCATTGTTTGTTTAAACTCTACCGAAAACCTTCAATTATTTAGGATCGTATTACTTTTACTCCATCAGTCAGAGTGTGTATATCAATAGAATATTAATCAAAACATACAGAAGCGATAAATTTAATTACATGAAATGTTAAGTATCCACCAAGTTAAATAGCATAATACACTGAAATGACAAATCGATAAATTTCATACAAAAAATAAAATGAGCACATTTCAAATGTTGATAATGGTTGATAGGCGGACTGTCTGTTTAACAGAGTTGTTGATAAGTTGACCGACTTACACGTCTGTTCATGATATCAACATATATCTGGATGAAAATATATCTCTGGACGTGACATCTGACAAAAATCGAAAACTTATTTCAAATATATCTAAATGTGTTGAACCAAAATATTCTTAACATGGCCATACACCAATTATAATGTTAGATAGAATGTTTAGCTCTGAAGTTATATTATGTAATTTGTGAATATCATATAAAACTATTATATACGACATTCTTATTTGTTAAAATGTTATATAACTAACGAAGACTATCTTTATTTTTTATATTTTTTTCATGGACATTTCAACGAACAAACAAGTTCTGTCATCGTATGTTTGTTTATGCATATATTTAATACTTATAATAAGTTATTGCACGACAATGAAACTCGTGTAGAAAATTTATGACACGATCATGTAATTCAAGCTGTAACTTTATGTGAATAAATTCAGATATTTTATTATATTAAGTGTCGCATCAATAAATTAACTACTCGTCGTTTTCTCTCTGCTATACTGAATGAACATTAATATTGTGTAATCAGATTTTTATCATATACGCATGTATGAATACTTGTATTATTATATTTCATTGTTTGAAGGACGTAAACAATGAATATTTTGACGTTGCACCAAAATCAGGAACAGTGTTCACAAAATCAGGAACAGTGTTCACAGAATCAGGAACAGTGTTCACTGATCACTTGATTGACATCAGTCATGATAATTCTTGCTTATTGTGTTTATTTTCCTAATTTGCAGCATGCTTGTATTTATATAGTTCTCAAAACTCATTGTGTTTATGTTATTAATGCTTCCCAATGTCCTTTGCAGCTTTTCATACTCTTTTGTTGTCATATATATAGAGAGAGATTATGTTGTACGAAAGGCGGTTCAAAGGTTATTTTTAGTTTATGCAGTTCGTTATGATGTCTTAGCGATTTGAAAATAAGTATTATCCTTACTCTTATTGTAATTGTATGAAAATGTATCCTGCAACACACTGTAAATAGTTTCTATTGTAAATAGCAACATTTGAAGAAAAGAACCGATGTTCTCCACGTGTTTGCTGTAATAAATGCATACCCGGTCTGTTATATATCACAATAAAACGTTTCTATTCAGTTTTTCCTTTTCAGATTTTATGTTTAATAATTCTCAGTGTATCTCATGTTTGGGTCTTATTTCATGTTAGCCCTATTGTATTCATAAATGCGTTCACAGTAAACACATCTGATAAGCGTAAGTATAAGGCGGGGGGGGGGTGCTGTTACTCTTTTTTCCTAGTCACTCGTATTACATGCTATTTAATGGGTTTTTTTCATAATCAACAAAATATTAAATCAATATTTTAGAGTCAATTAACACCAGTAATGCATGTAGATATATTTATGTCATTAACTTCTGTTATGCACGTTAATTAAATGCAAAATATCACTAATTAATTAAATGCAAATCTATTTTTTATAGTCAAACAACAACGGAATCACAGAATACTTAGAATAACCAATATGCATATCGTAACTATGTTAAACATCACATGCATTCAATTTTCTATATTGTATGAAAATATCACATGTTACAAATCTCAGTTTTCCAAAAAACTACCGTACAAATAAACCAACCAATACGGCTTGTACTAACACCAGCACCAAGTTACCAACAGAATATCACATGATTAAATATAATCCTGTTGGTACCGCAAAAAAATGAAATGGTGCACAGTACACGTGGTTCAATAGAAGTATATAAGAATTTAAAGGACTATAGTTTGGAAAATATATAAATGAGAGCAAACAATAACTATTGTCTTCGTTTCAACAACCATTCGAACATAGATATTTCAAACATTGCTCAATAGAAACTTGAATCAATACACAACATAAATAATAAATTATGTATATGTACCGCATGTATTATCAACAATAATTGTACAGTAACGCCACACCATGGTATACAAAATAACACCACCAAAATTATGCATTGTCGTAACAAATTCTACACACTTTGAAAAATTATTGAAATAATTAACATTTAAAATGTTATGATAATAATGATAACCCCCTTTTGTATCATATGATTGTAATATGTATTTGGTGTTTTTATGAAGTAACGCTATATCACCAGATTGTTAGCTTATAGTTTATCTCTACTTAAAAAGTCTATAACCCATATCTTATGTATTGATTTCCTAGGTTACGTTTTTTTATGAACACTACAAGAATCCATAATCTTTTTGCAAATATCTAAATTAATAAGAATGAAGTAAAAATAATAATTTTCGTTACACGTAATGAAATATTTACACTGTTGTTATATCTATATAAATGTAAACGTCTGTTAATTTAAAGCACCATTTATTTGTGGAAACCTAGCTGCTGGAATAAACTGAACTCACAATCAGTTGAATAAATAACTCGGAACAATCTGTCTGTCTTATCAAGCCTGAATTAATTTAATTTGTAACATGATACGCACTGAATTCATTTTATGAACATGCATGGGGTACACGTGTAATTAAATCAGACTGATTCTACTTCGAATGTTAAATGATGGTAAAACTTCTCTATACGAAGGAACAGTTCTTTACTTTCCATATAGTTAATTATAGTGCGGGATAAAATACTTTTCAACGTTCACAACCGAAACATTTTCACATTGAACATACTTCCTTGTATGTTTGTATATAACTGCCGCATTCGTATATGATGAAACTTTCGACTTATGAGTATTATTGTGATTCATATAAAGTAAAACACAAGCAGTTATATATTTTTCTAATGTGCGTACCAACACAAATATAGTTTGACTGATAATTAATTATTTAATAACCATGGGTGATGTGCAATTTAGGTAATCCATTAAAATGCTGTAAGCGATTATCTTATGATAATATTTTCCTTGTTTCAACTTAATGTTTCACATTGTCTTAAGTTATACTTCCGGCATTGCACATGTAGATCACGGTCGCAAGGAAAACAATGAAACCATGTATATAATTCTGATACGAGTCGTAACTAACAATATATAACTATATATAAGTAGGTTGTTCGTTTTGTTTCTGATTATCTCACAGCACAGTTTTGTTTAATTGACGGAAACTGATAAGTTATCACAAATGTGAACAATTAACACCAGCTGTTCATATTAAAGATCAGTATCATGTGTGGCTGATGACCCATTAGTATAGCACGTGTGTTCTATGACTACATGAAGTTGTTGTCTAAACCAAATTCATTAAATGGAACAGTCGAAGAACGACAAAAAACGGACCTTTAAGCAAACCAGGAAACAAGAACATACATTCTGACATGCATGCATTCTATCTTTTATTCTAGCTTATAGCACAGTTTCCTCTTTTTATGTTTGGCAAATGCTGCTGCTGACTAACAAATCGGTATTGAACGAAAAGTCGACATATTAACAAATGATTACAACATTATAATGTGATGCCAGAACTGACAGTTATCCTCAATAATTATATATACTTTGCTACTAAATGACATTTATACAAGAAAACAAACGTTTGTTGTTTATTTTTGTCATATGTAAGTACAATAGATACATCTACATAATTGTGATATACAGAGCAAGTACTACACAATATACCTATATAGTATAATGTCATACATACATGTACATATTTGCTTTTAAATACATTGCCACGTACGTACACTTTTAAAAGAAGCAAACTATTTTTTATTTATAAAAAGGAAATAAATCGTAGAAGAATTAAGTTTTTGATGTACGTGTAAATATTTTCCCGATAGAATGACTGACTGAGCTCATAATTCACGATATGTTGCAGTTGAAAGGTAACTATGTTTATTCTTTTTATCAATACATTCTACCCCTTTCAGCAGACTAAGTATAAAAATACTAAAATGTATTTACCACTTTTGTACCAGAGACTGGTCGTAGACTTAAACTCTAAGTACACGTATTAACAAAATCGTGTAAAAAATTCACAGTTTTTCCATTGGCGAAACAAACACAATTGTTATGGACATTGTCATATTGTTATATATAGGGGGAAAATACCCAATTAATTGATATGTATCCAATTACTGATATCTTTTTATATCCATATCTGGTATTAGCAAAAGTGTTTATCAAATAGTATAAACAACAATTATATTAATTAAAAAGTAGAACGAAATAATTTAAATTAGATTGAATTATTTTCGTACTTTCAAAAATGATTTTTAGATTCCGAAAACATAAATATCATTGGGTAACGATAAGTTAAGAAAACAAAATACATCTTTTAGACTCTAATCACACAATTTACTTTTAGAAACCGGAAGATCTAGCAACATTGTCCTCGGAAATTGTGTAAATTATGTTCTTTAAAACATGCAGATTCAGAGTATCATTTTCTTTTTTGTGTCTTAAGTATTCAGCTATTAGACAAAACTATCTTGGTAATTTTCCTAGATCATCTATAACTAAATTCCATAACATTTTAACTGCAACCCCCCAAACAATATTTTATTGCTAAAGGTCGTATGTTCACACCGCAACAAATGTCTTTCTGTATAAAATGCTTCAGTTTATTTCTATCCACTGATTATATTGTCAAGATGTATGTATGTGATTACATTGGTATCGTATCTGTAAGTATCTTTTTTATATTTTGTCATGTTTGTATTGCTTTTGTACTTTTTACCATACCACTACCAGTTTTGTACGATGTGCAAGTATTTGTCCATCTGTATACTATAAAATTTAGTTCTGATTTTAACAGTAGAAGATGTTTATCATTTAGTTATAATAAATGACAATGCTGCATTGTAAATAACTGATTAAATTAATTAAATAAATAAATAATAAATAGTTAAGTGATAACATTATCGTTAAAACTGGCTTCTCACTATTAAATTGGGCAATAACCATTGCACAGAACGTGCCACATATTACAACAATCATGGAACATGGAATACAAGATAAAGCAATAGAACATCTTAGCACAAAGTTACATTGAAGTTACAAAATGTTTAAACAATATAGCAATAATTGAAAAAAAGTATAACAAATGATAAAACGTTATCATAGGAGAATTATTTGAGCAACTTAATTTTAAAAATCATGCCACAACTATAACCTTATATCTAGAAGTTATATTGTGGTTGTTATTATTTAATATTAAAGGCCACACAAGATTAAACACTTACTTCATATCATACCACATCATATCAGATAGAGCACTGGAATTATTTGCGCATTTTCTCGTACCCATGCATGTTTGAACGTGAGCCCTGTTGAATTATCATCATTTTTTGTCCAACCATTCCGCCATCTGTATAGCACACACATATATTATCAGTCATATACCGTATTTATATACGTTTTTGATGACTTTTATGAAATGGAATATTTGTTAATGTTTGACATATGTTTGTTATGTCGTAACGGACAGGAATATATCAGTGCATTCATGCAGGTATATCTCGTGTACTATTTCAACATTCAGTACTTAAGTGAAGTGATTAATATACTACATGGTATTCTGTCCTACCACAGTCACGTGCTAACATATGCGCATCGTAACAAAAAGCATATCGCATTACATAAATATTGTTTGTAGTACAATGAATGTGCTGTAAGACAGACTTTGTTCCCAAAACGTATTGGCTTTCCTTGTTACAGATCAGAAAAAACAAGCTTCAAAGTCAAGGGTTATAAAAAGAAAGTCAATCAAACAGTTTATTTATTTATGATGTCGTAACGTTTGGTTTTGACTTTAGTCCAAGATATGAAGTTGTCCACACTCACACGCTTGATAAAAGTGACAAAATAATTAACATTGATTAATAATAGTTAACAATAAAACTGAACGATATGAGGAAATGAAGGATGGCACAAACACCACCGGGTAGAAATGTAGATTTCTATCACTATATTGAAAATGAATAACTACTTTGTACAATTGTACCAAGTACATGTTTGTTTGGGTAACGGAAATCCCTTTCTACATAAGTCGTTTCAAATTCATTTAAATGTATAGTGAAATACTGAGCATACTGTCCGTAAATTTCTGACAAGTTGAATCTTTATTTGATGAAAAAAACATGAATTCACTGGATGGGTATGTTGCGTTGAGACTACCACTTACAAAGTACAGTTTTAGGAATTGTGTTAGACTTCCATATCAAGTCAGGTAACACTCATTTTATCATTTTAATTTTAAAATCAGCACCAACACAACATCTTCAGTAACTGAAGGAGTGTTGTATCCTAAAGAAGACGAAGAAACAAAAATCAAACAACAGCAGTAACTTAGAGAGTAAATGCCACTTGCTCATTTAACTTAAAGTTGCGGTTTTGACGTTTTTAGGTATTTTCCTGAAAGATTGTTCATAAAACAGTCACATTTATTTGACATTTTGCGATCCGATTTGGATTGTGAATGTACGTTGACATTTAAGGGGTTCCATAAATGTGGACATTGCACTGGTAAAAACTTAAGGCTGAACATCTTCTTCAATAACACCAACATATATATCTAGACAATTATGATAATTGTGTGATAGTACAATTTCAACAACGATGCATAACGTATATTATACATGATTACCCCGGTTTACATACAAATGGTGTCTATATATAGCCAATGAATTGAACTTGCCTGAGGAATGATTCTCGTTGTATATTTAGCTTACATACATTTGATAAATTTCTCAGAATTGTATTCTGTTGTTGTAAACATAATATTTATCACTTAAATGAAGCAATAAAGAGTGGAATCTGTTAAAGAAATACTCAACGCAAATTATTATCATATTTGTTCAAATAACATTATGTCACTTAATCTATGTATTTTATATGTAATTAATAAAAACCTCGAAAAAAATATGTGGATTTATCCAGTTGGAACAACCCTCGTACGTTTGGGATCAAAAGTATTCCCCTTTTGTATACATCTTCCGTTACAAATGGTCATAAATAGTGCGCTTGAAAGTCCATTTAATGGGACATCGCATGTACTACATTATGTAATGATTTTGTAATCATTTTGTTGCAATGGGAGTGTATAGATAAATCTTGATATATATCAGAATGTCGGTCAACAACATCAAAGAGTATACATCAAAATGGTTAAAGTCTTTAGTTGTTTAATCTATATTCATAAATTAATGCGAATATACGGTCGTACGTACATATTTTGCAAGAGGTTTTATCTTGCTGGTAGAGATAACCGAAAGAAGATTAATTTCTTATACTTCAAAAATTGCATAGAACATGTTTTGAACTGATTATATTTGTCACGTAGGAACATTGCGTTCATTGCAACAAATATTTTAAATAGAATATTAAAAATAAACTGAATTTGAAAATTCTGTATGACCGAACATTCAAATGTCGAAATAGTGATATCTGAATATTTCCTCGCTGCGACACATATTTCCTAAATCTCGTAAATAAATCATTTTAGTTTTCAGTGTAGCGATTGTAAAAAGCAAATGGACGTCGATCAAAACATATTTATCTTGATCAAATATTATACTGGAATAACTGTTTCAGAAGAAGATAAGATCTTTTATTTATGACGGCAATGTCGGATATTTCAGTCAATGATATATTTTCCCAACGAATTAGACTTGCTACATACCAACAAAACAATTTATATATGCATTAAATAGTTGATAATACACGTGTACACGTGTTGTTGATATCTGACCATCAGTTAATGTATGGTGATAACAAACCAGCGAGCATACATCGTCTTATGAACACGTTCAGGTGAACGGTCGCTTACAGATAAGATATGTAACTTGACACGATATTTTTTCTTATTTCTGCATTAATCAGTTCTTTTTCTTCTTTTATTTATAAGCTATATAAAGAACAAGATATAACATGTAAATGATGTATACAGCATATACAAAATTGACATTTTGTATTAATAGCTATATAGTTACTGAAACTTAAAAATCTAAAACAGGCTACAGTATACAATTAATTTTTATCAGATAATCAGCTTGCATTAATCATTTCATCAATATTTCGACGTTTTAGAATGTTTGATCTTTACTTGGTATTATATCTTATTCAAATTTCCCTACATAATCATATCATTTACTTTAAAACTAACTAATGTACGAGTGGAGTACATTAAACGTTTTTGTAGCGTGACATTTATTATGATATAATCACGACTAAAATCATTTTAGAAATAAAATTGAGCTACATAATAGAGTGTTCTAATAATATAAACATAGATACACACATAAGCATTTTGAACAGAAAATAATTGGCTGTATTTTATCGAGACCTTTATCGACAAACATTTGCAAGATCTAGATGTTTTTGTTCAAACAATGGATGTCTCTGTCTATATTCTTCACGTTAAATAACAACCACGTAAATCAATATCGAACTATTAGAATATATCTGTCTTGTTCAATGTTTGGCGAATATTAAGGAAACTTCTTCAAAACAAAAGATATGTTTAATGTCACAAACAAGCATTACAGCGGAGGGAATCTTGGCAGACGTGCATATCTAAATGTTAAACACAAAATTAAATGAATGATGAAGTCAACGACAAACAAATAAAATATTCATTAGCTACGATGCTTCTGTGAGCATATGGCTTAAAATAACTTAACTTGACTATGAACTGAAAATATGAAAGTGCAGATAAATTTCGCGAAAAAATAGATATTACTGAAATAAAACGAAAACAAAAACTGTGCGAGAAGACGAAATGCAGAAGAAAACTAAATATTGGTGTAGTTAATAACACGAGAAAACAGTACAAATGTCATATATTACTCAACTTTTGATAATGATCATTTACTCAGTGTTTGAATAGCCCGTAAATGTATACAAATATAATATATAGATATTCTTCGATGGACTTAATTTGTTTCATTTCTATACAAGCATATATCGTTTCCAGAAGTCGCTTAATTTGTAGTTACCAGAAGTAGGCAGTTTATGTCCTTTTATTGACATTTCAAATTTGTCCGCATTAATTATATATTATTACTTTTTTCTTTAATTTGGTTTTCACTTTGAAAGATGTGTTTTTGAATACGTATACGCCCTTTCCATTCCAAATACGAGGTCTCTGTTACATTTTTGTAATCACCGTTTTATGTTGAAGTAAGTAATTCAAAATTTTGAAAAGCGCTATTAAACGTATCATTGATAAATATTTACAAGACTGGTGTGACACAAAAATGCGATCATTTTTAGAAATAAGACGCATATCACTACAGTCATTTAAATCATATTTTGTAAGAAATAGCATAGATGGAAACAATGTTGCTTTTGTTATTTTCTGATGGTTACAAAGTCGCAATCAACATATCAAGATGATTCGGAAATATTTACGTAAAATGTGCAATATGCAAAACCATGAGTCAGATGATCATTTTCCTTGTTGTGCACGTGTTATTAAAACACCAGTAAGAGACCATTTCAAATACATGAACACAACTCATACTTTGGTAAGGATCACTTTAATGTTTAAATGGTCAATACATATAAATACATAATATACAGATACGCTTCATTGGACATCATTCATTTAATTTGTTGCATTGGCATAGGATTAAATTTGACACGAAGGCAACATTTCTTTTGATAAACTCGTTTTACAAAAACGTTACATTAATTTAATAATGGTAGCATTTTTTACCCAATCATTCCGGTACCATTCATAATTGTGATCAAAATGTAGCATATATATCCTAATAAGTCCTATTATTGAAAACAAAACTCGTTTAGATAATGAGATTCGTTTAGGATTTTCTTAAATTTCGTATACAGTACAACCTCTCCAGAGCGGCCCTCTGTAGAGCAACAACCTCTCTATAATAACACCTTCAAAATTTCAATATTTACTATAAATTTAACCTCTGTAAAGCAACAATCTCTAAACAACCGCCAATATATGCAGCTCCCACAGGGTGTTGCTCTACAGAGGTTGCATTGTACATGATATAGATACCAATGTAGTCCTTGAATATTTACTTGTGGAATTGTTAGACAGAATGACTGTTAATAGTGGATTTTTATGTCTTCAAATTGTTTAAGATTCTAATATGACAGTCTTGATTTTTTACCAAGAATAATGTCTTCTTATAATGCCTATTGTTTTTCAAATCGAGTAGAGTAAGATTGCGTATGTATCTTTTAAATTTTGAGCGCAAAGGTTGTGGTGAAATGCATTTCTTTCTTCATAAATATCTGTATTTACCTTTTCATCGAAACATTGCATTAATTATCTCTTGTAAATAAAATATTACGTAAATAATTATAACTAAAAAGTGAATACATGTACAGTGTAATATCTCCAAAGCAACACCCCTTGGGAGAAGCAACATCATGTTGTTGTTGTTGCTCTAGAGATGTTTATTTTAATAGTTAAATCGTGCGGTGGGAAATTATCATGATGTTGTTGAAGGGAAGATGTTGCTCCAGAAAGGCCACTTTCAATACCTTAAAACAAGTAGTGATCTCTCCATATTTACACGGTAAGTTTGAATCCCTAAATTCCAGAAATTTTAGATTGAAACCAGCACGTTAGAGCACTTTTTACGACATACCTTGTTTACTTTGTAAACTCATTTTGTATTCTACGTGCAAGTAATTTGGTGAAGTACATCAAAATTTATTAAAAAGCACAGATATAGATGGCCTAATTATCATGTATGACTTACACCATATTTTGATTTTTAGATTACAGAAATGGATATTTGATAAGATATCAGAAAATATGTTTTATGAATAAATTAGAAAAATAACGGAACGTATCACCAAACACCTAGACAAAATGAAAATGTCTAGAATTCTGCTCAACTGGTGCGGAGGTAAAACATAGTCCCAAATTGTTTGGTTTGGTACAAGCATTTGCATTCATAGTACTGTCGATAAATCGAATAGTTGCGGTAATTTGTCAACACCTGGTAAATATTGGAAATAAAACAACATTTGTTTGGTTAGAATATCAATATATTTGTATGTACATATAATTATCATATATTTTGACTAAAATGGCAATGGTCGCAAGCTTGAGGTGTACATGTAGTTATTTATCTAGGTCGGTAATTGTAAATAAACATGTACCAAACAATGTCACATCGAAAGTTCGCCGGATATCATATACGTTTTGCTACCAAACATATTTACATATATAACACGTTCTCCAAAAGCTAAATCAACAGCTTACACATTATCCTGGATCTATAATGTGTATCTTCTTGTTTATAATTGTTTCTTTCAGATAATGTTCCGTGTTTTGTATTAAAGTTCCTAACATGATGTTTGATGTAATTTAATACCCCTCGTTCTTATTGATTTATCCTGGCTTTACGCCAACATGTTGACTGAAGTTTGGTTTGTTATTGGCTTGTTATAACTTAATCAAATAGCAACCACGTCATTATGTTGTTAGAACATATAACTGTTGAAAACTAAAGTGTAAACAAACATCTATGCTTGCTTGTATTCAATATAATAATGTTTTTACAGTAACAAAGGTCAGGATTGGCAGACATTCGTAGGTTTGAATAAGCAATCTGTGTCGTTAACTCTGGTAGTTATACCAAAGTACCTGTCAAGTTCCAATTTATACCGAACAAGGTTAGCATCAGATGTAACCATTTATCAACATACATTTTGTATGGGCCTACCATTCCATTACTAATTTTATTACAAAATTTAGAATAAAAACTTTGTTATCAATATTTACTACAGTAACTGCTTGTCTATAAAATGTTTCGTACTGACAAACATAGCCAAGGTCGTCAGTTTTTTTCATGAATAGAATTTGAACATTTCTACAAACACTCAGATAAGTTTATACTCGAATGGTTTTACAAACAAAGCTTGGATGTAAAGTGAACATTGAGATAAGCAATAGTTACATGAATACTATCGCTGGTCATGATCGTTTGAAATCAATCATGTATCGATTTATCAAGCTGAATCTTGCACCATTATAATAGTAACCTCTGTAAGCCTTTATTATATATTTGATATCGTATAAGATATAGGAAATCAATAGTATTTAAAACTGTTAAAGTGTATTGAATCTTTGCCATAAACCCAGTATTATTATTTGTTCGTAATATACTAGCTTTAGGTCCTGTCTGTTCTTGGTGTATGCACAATGTAAACTTTGTACATGTAATACGTGTTACACATACCGTTTACCAAAGTACGTAGTATATAGTTAAGGATTTGACGATCACATACATGTATACGTCATTTATTGTACTGCACATATTCATGATTCCGCCCATTGTTTTATTTCAAGTGTTATATATACGTCTCAGCAATGTGTTCTCACAGCTAAATGAATTCATTATTGTTATCCTGAGCTTTCAAGATAAACGCCAATTTCAACTAATTCAACGATAGTGCTTTCATAGATTTGGCGTTCGAATAAAGTATTTTATTGAGTTTTCAAACCAACATAATAACTAAATTCGTATGCTGTACGTGCACAGCTAACTGATGACATGTGCATTTATACACACTTACATATATATTCATATACACATACTTTTACAGTATAAGTCAAGACTAATTTCATGAAGAAAATATGCCTATACCGTATATCTGGTACACAGGTCAATCATGTTTACACAGAGACATATACTTACCGTCATATATATACCTACACACACAACATACACATACGTTCATATACATATACTGTACACACGTACGTATATCTATACTTACAAAACCTAGCAACAAATGAAGGAATAAAACATTTACATAATTAATCGCTTTGTATGAAGATTAGGTCACATTTGTTAAATGAATGCATGATGTTACTCGATATGTTATCAAGAATAAGTGTTTCGACTCCGTACAAGGTACACATATGTAATAAATGTTGATGTTAACTAATTTATTTATAAAACCAAAACATATTTATCATTGACCAATACAGACAGCCTAGAAACGTAACATCACTTGAGTATAAGATGTTTTCAAGTTTTATTTATTCGTGTGAATCAAATGTTATGTAAAACTTAATGTTGTGAAACAAAACAGAGAAGGAAATACCTAACACAGTTATTCTGTTCGTTCGAAACTAAACCTTGTATTTGTATATTTGATATGCTTCGAACTGTGTACAATACAATTAACGTTTAAACTTAGGAAATATTTGTGTATAGAATATTACAGGGCGACACAAGAAATTGTAACATAATATTGGTTGGTACAATAAAGGCGTTGCTCAAATGTTTAATTAATCTGACGTCCACCGACGATAAGAGGCCATACATTTAACATGTAATACAAAGGAGCGTAGTCTACGATATCGCGTACAATAATATATACAAGGTTCATGTATTTGAAGGGGTTTATGTATATTCTTAACACAACTACAAACGGCTGAAGGGTTCTGAGAATTGGTTGTAACTAGCCACATAAAGACACTTCCTTGTTTTAATTTCCTTTTATGTAAAACTGCAAAATACGTAATGAATGGCTGAACAATGCCTCGTATAAACAACTGGGCTCCACTTTCAATGGTCAGGTTTATTTTTTGATTACATCATTTTTTATATTTAAATTTAGTTTATATACAATTTAATGTATAAATATAAACCGTGGCATGGTGTGTTAAATATTGTGTATACGATGTGTATAAAGATCCAGGTTGCCTTGGTATTTTGAATGGGCTGTTAAATTCCAAATATCAACATTTAGCGAATGTTTGTCAAATTGTATACGTATGGTTTCTTTTTTATGTACAAGAGCCATTAGCAGATCTACATTTTATCAACAGGAATCCAAGATGTGTTGTTCTAGTCTGGCTAGACTGTTTGTAAAAATATTTATCATATCAATTAGTATTAATTAGTATCCACAAATATGTGTTTGTGTATCATTGTATCATTGTATGTAGGTTAAAAACATGTCAATATAATTTATATTGTAATTAACATGTACCCACTACTCAATTAAGGTACTGTACCACTTCATTTAACAAACTATCAAATTATATTTACAATCAATGCTGAAAAGTTTAAGCTACAAAAATGAAAGGCTCTTCCTGATAAAAAATGTTTTTGACTTCAGTATTTAAATCGCGCTAAGCTGGATACTGCTAATGAACTACAACGATAGGATATCAAACTTCGTATCACGAATAGAAAAGTACTTGAAATATATGTTTTTTGTCATGTATATCAACATTATGTCGATCATAAACCATAAACGTTTAAATTGAATGTGTTCTACGTAATTGGTTACTTATATTTGCTAAATTGGCTCTCCACACTAGACGGTAGTTAATGTAATATTTTGTAACTTCATTATATATACACATGTCACGCAGGAAATTAATTAAATTATTTCGTAGTATATAAAATATACGGACATTTTATACAAATATACGACCTTCTTACGTATAATTACGAAAGGTTTGCCAATTAACATAAATGTAGTTACTGGTTAAACACGCCTGTTTGGCAAGCTGCCAAGATTACGGTTGTATTCAATTCCATTAACATAATTTAACGAAAAATAAACTCAGCAGTCTGCGTTAGAAAAGAAGTGAAATTATTCTTAAACAGTAGACTGAATAATTGTTTAAATAGTACACTGAATTATTCTTTAAACAGTAAACTGAATGATTCTTTATATAGTACACTGAATGATTCTTTATATAGTACACTGAATAATTATTTTAAATAGTATACTGAATAATACACTGAATAATTCTTAAAACAGTACATTAATTTGGTGTAAAAAAGAATATTTTTTCGTACCGTTAAGTTGTACCGAATATCTGATATAGATACGTAACAATTAAAGTTTGAATTTTATCTTTAGAAAACACAGAAGAACTATAAACAACGACTGTTAGATCGAATGAATGTCGTATGTCAAGACATGGAAGCGTTTTTAGAAATATTAGAATGAACATTCAGAGCATGCATTTATGTACAAGAATTCCATATCAACTTGTTGCCTGTATCTGTTGTTACTTTGTACGCTGTGACATGCCCAAGTAGGTTATCTTAAATTTTATCATGATCATTAGATGTAGAATAATTAAGCAAGATATCATAACAATAAATAGAACATTGCTCTAACATAATTTATAGTGTGTTTGGTAATTATTTTTTATCAAACAAGACATTGATACTGGACCAGGTTCATTAACGTGTTTGGTGTTTTATCACTCTGTAACTGTTAGTTAGCATACCAGTAAATGCATGCATACATTTTAAAATATTGTTTCATTTTTGTTCGCGCCCGATTGATTTACATACATACATTATTAGCATTTCTTTATCAAATTTAAACGCATGTCATATTATTTGTTTGTCGTTCCGTCCGACCAATGCCCAAAATAAGTGTTGATATAAAATATTTGTTGAAACGTTCTGCAAACAAACAAACAAACAAACAACAGAGATAGTCAAAAACAACAGTCGTTCTGTAGAGGTTACTTTATCTATGCAATAATATCTGATATTTTATGTAAATAAGTATATTTTGCTAATCGCTCAAGAAATCGCGATTTAAATCGATAAAAGAGCTATATATTTTTCTAATTTTCAGGCCTATTTTTCTCCCCGGCTGTAACATTATACCGAATTACTACAAATTATACAAGTATGCATACATGACTCATTACATGTAAATTGATATCGCCGAAGTAATTTCAATGTTTCACGTGAAGTAAACATGATATGATACATGGCGTGTCTGACTGTAGTTAAAACGTGTAGGTCAGTAAAAAGCAAATGAGAACCTTTATTTCGTTTATTAAGAAACACTAAATAAATCACAATTATGTAGACGTACTGGTATATGCTAGTTAGTATGACTAATTCAATTTTTACTGTCTCAATGTACAAAATTTCAAAACATTTCATGAGGGCTAAGATACAGTTTCATATTCTCAAGGTATTGGAGTATTTCCCACTTGGTCTCCATGGTAACTGTCTCGTCTGTGTAGAAGCAGTCTTGTTTCCATGGTTACTGGCTATTGTTGCCAACATTTTGGTTATTTTAATTTGTCATTGAATTGGTTACGGCTTTCATCTGACTAAAATAAAACTCAAGCATTATACCACAATAAACATGTGTCGAAATGTTGGTTTGGTGGTCAAACAGTTCTTACTAACTTATAAATAAGTGAACACAACTAATGTCTTTTTAGTTATCAAAACAACGTTTAAGTCCAATGTAGTTCAATGGAAAACTATCCGTAACGAATAAGTGGCACCATCAGCACGCAGAACATTAAATTTTCGTATTGCAATCTCCACCATAAATACAAGATCAACGTTAAATGAAAGCCTAAACAATCTAAACTATTAACGGGGAATTAATCGACGATTTTTCAAATACTATTAACCTATTGTGATATACATGTAATTGCAATTTTATAGCTAGCACCAGTTCCCCTTTTGCATTACCTTACATTTCATTATGGTGTCACTAGTTCCTTTAAACGAACGAACTGATACATTACACCTTCAACATGTATCAATTAACTGTAGAATTTATTACACGCACAAATAAATTGAATAAAGATTGAATTAATACACGTAGATATCTATTGTGATATGAAAGTGACGCTGCTTAAGAAAATCATAAAGATATTAAAGGTAATCAGCAATTGTGAAAGTCGTAATGGAATGTTTCTCCTTATTAACACAAGGCCGGAATAATGGTATGAATGCCGCTTTTCAATAAAGCATTTGAAAATGGAAAATAGTTTAATGCATGTAATATATAGATGGAATGGACAACAAAAATCTTTAAAATATATACAGTACAACCTCTCCAAAGCGGCCCTCTCTTGAGCAACAATCTCCTTCAACAATAGCTTGATTTTCCCGCTGAACGATTAACTATCAATTTGACCTCTCTAGAGCAACAACCTCTGAACAACAACATATTTTTGCTTCTTCCAAAGGTTGTTGCTTTGGAAAGGTTTACTCTGTACATGGGCCAGACGTGTGATTGGAACATTGGCTTTTTCTCATCATACTAAAAGTTTAATTAATCTTAATAAACAGTTTTTAAAGCAAGATCTATTGGTAACCTTAAACCATTGGTGCCGCCAGAAATATCGGACGGTATTGTCATTATGTTAACATAAAGACCCAGATACAATCACCGAGACCAAGGTTACGATGGACGAAACATTTAATGTGTTAAAACAAGTTTACGTTTTATTCTGTTGGTTTTATATTTATTACAAAGCAATATATGTACAGACAAAAAAACATTCTTTATAAATCGTGATCTTAATCTATATAAACATGTATAACGAATATAAACAATTTCTTTTTCTTTACTTTACAGAACGTACTACCTTTTACTATTACTAGTAATTCTCAGTTGCCATTAATCAATCACCTTCGGTGATTAATTTCGTCGCTATTTATGTAATGATGAAGTATGTACTTGTTGGCTAGTGTATTGATTATTGCTTCTAGAACAAATAATAGCCAAACTTCGGCTTTCTTAATTCGTGCTTTCAGCATTGCCACTCTCCGTTTACGAACGTCCCAAATTGATTTTATATCAAGTCAAACAGAGTCGTCCTACTATGACCAAGGAGCATGCAAGATCCATCTATTTATTAAAAGTGATAAATGATTTGATACGATTTAGAGTAGCATCTCAGAGAATTTTATGATTTAAAAAAACCACACCGAAACTAAGTTTCTGGCTAAGTCATATATTCTAGATGTATAAATCCTCATACGTAAATGTTCTATAGCTTGGTAGTCTAAGATGATTACAAATACAAGCACTCTGTAAGATAAATCGTATATAACAGACGTGCTCTGTCAACTTATAATGACATATCAAACAGGATAACATTGACATTTCCTTTAATACGAACCGGAAATAACATGTCACGTCAAGTGGAAAATACGCAAGCTGATTATATTTTCGTCTGGCAAATTGTAAGTGTGTGCTTCACCACAACCGTATCGGCCAGGTTATGTATGTAGCTTACACTGCAGTTTTAAGAATTAGTCTGATACATTAAATGCTTGCTAAAATTTTCAAAATTTGATACTGGTCACGTCATCTGTTGTTTGATGGTTGTAAGGAAGAAGTTGTGTTTACTAGGCGATGAGAACAATTCGTTCGAGCCAGTATTTATAATACGTATGGTTTTAATAGTTTTATTCATTCAACAACCAATGTGCCTTTTAAGAACATTTACACCGAGACATCAGTTATATGGTTGTTTTATACCAACGACGTATTATGTTTCTGCGAATTGTTAAAATTAAGTTTTAGTTAATGTCAAACCGATCTGTGCCCGCACTATTCACTTAACGAATGTAGGTATAATGTTCATCTGTCAGTTTACATTGTGTTTGGTGCCAATGAGTCTAAAAGATAGGGGTAATACTGATTAAGTCTATGAGGGTAAACGTTGATAACTTAATACAAGCCTTGTCGAAATATCAAGTAAATATTTTAGATCGTATAACAACACATGGAACACATATTGTTATATACCGATTAGTTGGATGCACAATCTGACCAGTGTGTTTCGGCATAGATATCTTGATCTATGTACAACTTAATTTCTCACTACCCGAACAATAAAGTACTTAGGGTATTGCTCTTCCTGTTGCAATGTTCAATTATCAGTACAGTTTAAAATGTCTTTCGTCCTGTTTAATCTCAATAAGATATAAAGATTTTTAACCGATTTGTTTATAAATTTATAATTATTGATTTTGATATTTTCTTTGAAGTGTGTTATTTTACTGTAAAGGTCGCTGTCATTCCGTGTGTCCAATAAAAATAACATTAATTGTTCTCTGACCAAATATAAGTTCGAAATTGGTGTGGCCACATGATTATCACACGATCTTGAATTTGATGATCACGAACAAGGATGCTCCTAGATTCACGAAAAGGTTACTCAATACTAGTTTAACAATAATACTTTCTTTATTGAATTTTAGCAATCGCTTCTAAGCAATACTATCTTATACTGTGTTATCTAGGACAAATGGCGTCTAAGATTGGTTTTGACGTTTGGTCTTACAGTTAAAGCCCCATTAGCTTTTTGCTGTAGAAAAATATATGTAAAAACATTTAATTGCTGATATTATCCGAAGATATTTATTACAGACGAAACAAGCCCTTTTTCATCTGAAAACACTCATTTCACTGTCATTTTTGCTTTTGTAAACTTGATATATGTAGAGCGCATGACGTCACTTTACTACGTGTGCATAGCATGACTGCGGGAAAACACAGGTGTTCTATAAATAGTATTAATTTCAATGATATTGTAAAAAATACGATAGTGGTTTCGGAAACATTTTTTTTTGCTCTAAAGTATGCACGAGAGGAAAACACACCGGATTCCTCTGTTATAGAACAAACAGAAACTATTAGGACCAATACGTACATTTATAAGCTTATGGGACTTCTCATCATTTGAAAAAATACACATCTCACAGTAGCTTCGTACGTATGTTTCGTATAAATACATTCAAGTTTGCTCACTTCAATACAATATGTGTATCTTATATGTAAGATATTATGTATACTGTATATAACATTGTATTATGTCAACATTGTACTTAAATTATTAAAAAACACGTTTACGAACCCAGAGAGGTGACTGACCTAGACATACAAAAAATAATACGGTAACAGCATGACCCGTATTGGTGTAGACATGGTAAATAAAGCAATATTGATATAAACATATGTTAAATATTGGTACATTGTTATATCACGAACAACTATTCACCCATCTGATTTTAACTCTGCGACCAGACTGCTAAGGAACATAAAAAAGCCGACGGAAAATGACACTTTCGAGTAAAATTCAAATCAATGTGAATGCAAATTAATGTGAATGTAATTTATTTCCTTGTGGTTATAATCCAAACCTTATCAGTTGATACAATATGGGAACGAGTTAGACTCTGATCGTGTGAATGAATAAACAACAGCACAGCAGAATATCTACCCACTCTGTCTACTGACTGGCAAAATAAATGTCGTAAATAATATTTAACAAAATGACATGTATCTACACTTTCAAACACAACTATGTCAGGAATCCAACCAAGACCATGTCAGGCTTATAACAAGGAACAACCTCTCCAGAGCACCCTCTCTTGAGCAACAGCCTACCTTCAACAACATCATGATTTTCCCGAGGGTGTTACTTTGGAGAGGTTGCATTATAACTGGAAAAGCAGTTAGTTGGTTTGTTTAAAATGTGTATAAACAACATTCCAACACGATCTATAAGCAATATGAGCATATAGGAAATCCACCAATACAATGGAAACCTTGCAATTACAAAGAATAATTTAGTATTAGACTTTCATTTTTGAGCCTACGAATTTGTAAACATGACCTCAAGAAAACACACATTTATAGACCATGTCTAATGTCCAGTCAACCCGATAATCGTTTAGATATAATTACTGACAAACATTGTTGTCAGATGACATTGCGCTATATAATGCATCCCTAGGAAAAAACATGCTTTCCAAAAGCACCATCAACAAAGATTCCATCGAGCACTTAGATCTAAGCATAAACTGGAGGACGGTCTCCTGCACCCAACCGTATAGATATAATATTAGTTTATTTTAATAACTGGGTTAAATTTGAGGTTTGGTTAAAATTTAACTTGAAGTTTGGTAAAGTGATTGTATAAACTTTGGTTAAGTTTGACCAGAAATTATGTCTAGTTTTATTTAATCCAAGTGTTTGATATTTTTAAGGAAGTCATTAAGAGCCTCTGTTAGTCTCTTTATATGTCTGAATTATTGAGGTCGTCTAGCGTTTTGCACAACAAGGGCAGCCATCTTGCTTCTGGTTGACTTTTGGTTAATTTCTTAACCAAACCTAAAATATAACTCAGTGATTGAATTTAACCAATGATTATACAATTGGATGCTGGTGGATAACCGGCCTGAAGCGGTCTGTAGCTTATAATATAGCAACAAAGGGTGTAAACTAGGTTGATGACTCATTCTCACACATACCCCTCTGTGAAACAAAAGAAATACAGTTATCTAAATAAATATAACTAAATGATAGACACTAAAATAATATTATTTCCTTCAACAACAGACATACATACAACAATGGATTTCTTCCTCCCTTACCTCAATGGCGTAAAAACGTATTTAAAAAGGGTAGAAGAATTTACATATCTACGAAAAGTTTTTGTTTCTGCGTAAAATGTAAATTATTTTAGTAATTGAATGAAGAAAGTTTTGTGGTTGTTGCAACACTCTCGTGGTTTTATTCTTACACAGTCGAATCCTGCCACTACTCTGTAGGTATTCATTATTTCTTAAACAACAACCACTTCCACATAATAATTTTAACAATTGTATATTAGAAGCATTAGCTATCAATCATATGACGCTGACAAATCTCGGGACGTGTGTCGTGAACATTGGCAAGATATCTTAAAACTTATGATTGAAAGAAATCCACACACAGTCTGCCAAGTATACATTATATGCATGCAAAATTATAAATACTGCGATAAACAGGGGTAACGTTCTGATCTTGTCTAGCAATCACGTTCCTCATAAGCTGAGTATTGATTTGTTATGGCGACGTTAAATAAATGATGTACTTCGTGTTACAATAATGTAATATTTCGATGTAACTTTTATCAGACTGTGCCCGTACAATATCACCACAGCTGGTATGATATACAGCTTGAAACATTATATATTGAGCATATCAGACGTGTAAATATTTTGGCATAAACATGTGGTATGTCAATTCAGTCAAATGATCTTTTGTTTTAAAGCGCACCTATTTCTTTACTATGTTTACTACTGTTTAGAGACATTTAGTTTACACATTTATATCTCCACGGCATTCAAATATAAAACTTACGATACACATATGTATGCATACACTTAACACAAAATATCAAAATCAATTAACTTGAATGTTCTATTCTCTGACTGTACACACATGCGCATGAATATTGAACTTTGGTCGTTAACGTATTTAAATACATGAAATCACCATGGTTTCATTGTTTAGCCGGCGGCATAAACAGTATAATTAATGTTCGTATCGATCAACCTGCCAGAATGACGACAACTGTTTGTATTAAATCATGTCGGAGTTGGCCTATGTTCAAATCACTCATACCTTAGATAAATAGTAAATTTTAATAAGGCTTTTCTGAATTTGATCATCCAGTTATTATAAACACGTCTTAAATGTAAAAAATAATGTTGATTTCTCTCCATATGTGGAGAAGTTGTCTGGTCCCGGAGGAAGGGTAAATTAGTACTGGTTGGAATACAGTCCAGGAAAACGTGTTGGGTGAATCGACCGACGTACATAACTGAAATATGTTTTGAAAAACGGTGTTTAACACACTGAAATATAAACTTATCTTCAGTTAATATTAATGGTTATGGATGATATTAAGCTGGCAGGTTTATACCCAAACAATGTATGGGTGTTCAATGTGTATACTATGTCGCTTGCATTTATGTGTAGACAAACTTAACTGTTTAAGGCTGTTAAATATATAAATTGCTATTTGTAATATCTAAATTATATGAAACATTAAAACTTTTGTACATTTTATTGTTTGTTAAACCACAATCGCCAATACAACGTTTAAGACGAGCTTAGTGAATTATGATTCAATTGATCGAGTCATTATAGTTTGCAATGGAAATGCAAAATTTTAATTTAAATACTTTTTATCATGTTTTCTTATATAGTCAATGATTTCTGGAATGTTCCAAATCATGACGTGTTGGATTCTGTTTGAAACATTTCTTTCTAGCTTATCATCAACACGTCCGGTCATAGAAACCAAAACAATATGTCTACTAGATCCTAGATTACTGTCAACACAACAAATTGATTGATTCATTTGTGCATATATACATGTCATATGAAATTATACAAGGGATTTGAAATAATATTGCATTCAAACAAAACTATCACAGAAATGCTATAACATGATTATGAAGAAATTTACATATCAAATGATTTTTAAAGTTTAAACCGATATTAAAATTTGATCTCGAGACATATATACAACACAGGATGACCCATGAAAGTTTTGCAACTTATTTCGAATATGGTCCTACATTTCCAATTGGGGTCAAATATTGGCATCAACCAGGCAAACGTGCAACATTCTAAGCTGAATACATATAGTTAGCTGTGGTTTTGAAGTACGTAATGGTGTTCTTGTCGCAGACGAAATCAAAATCCCCAATGTGGTCAACTAAGTAAAGGCGGTAGTACACAATATTGTTGTCCGAACATTAAAACATCGCACATATTTAATACAGTCTGAGTACTCTAGCTTAACGAGGCACCATTAATTTGTATTTATATAGGTACTTATTAACAACTAATTGAGTTTTAAGCAAATACGCTGACATACAGTTAATCATCATGCCAGTTGAATACCAAAGAGGAAAATACTATCCTGAACAAGATATAATTATGTCATTAACAAATGATATTGAAATAGATAATCAGACTGCAGGGCTTTGATATTGTCACTTTCGGAATGTGCTGACATAGAAAACCAAAGTACTGAAAGTGCTGTCTGAAGGCAATTTTCCATACGAATCAAAAACGAGAAATGTACCCATACTGTTCGTACACATTTAAAATGTCTTTAACATTTTTACAAATAGATCGACTTAATATTTAATATACAATGTTAAGAAAATGTCAAAAAGGCACAAAAGATGTACACCAATAGTAAATGATTGCAAATGCATGCATACGTCTGTAGAGAAATTTACTGACTCATCGAATGAAAGCTGAAAGTAGAACTATTTTAAAAGTGCCCGTAAACAGGACATGTAAAACAACAACACTTTGGCACGCTATTTCATTATCATAAAGCCCTAACAGCGGATACGAAAAACATTTAATTTGAATATGTCATGTATTTTACCATCAAACACTTATTCTAAATATACGACTTAATGTTTTTAGATTCAACACACTTAATTGAGAAGAAAATACCATGTATATCATATATATTGACACTATTTTGTTCAGACCTATTTTCTGTGCGGCTTTCCTGTGCGACAAACTATGGCTGTTATTAGGCCGATGGACTATTGTTCCAAACGATGCCATAGGAAAGTGTTTCAATAAGCCTTCCAAAATTAGAGGTTACATGACTTTGTACAGTACCAACAATTAGGAATGTATGCCTTTCATTTTATAAGTTTAATAACGCGCGTCAGAGTTTAATGAATACATTGAATGTATATTAAATGACTTTGCATATATCTTCCGATGAGGGATCGAGAGCATCACTCGGTTCAAAAAGCCTTGTTACAATATGTTTGTTGCTAATTAATCTCTAGAAAGACCATGGCAAGATTCACCGACTAAATAAACCCCGAATGTTTTTTACATGTGAAGACACATATTTGATGACGTCTAAGAAGGTAAGATTATTGCTGTAGTTTAAAGTATTTAACTGTACGCTATGGTGGCTGATTTCTGCCATTTCATATCTTCGTGTGTTCGCCCCTAGAAGTCGAAGCACGACGACACGAACACACGACAAATTGCTCATTTATCGTGTCTTCGCCTTCGACCTTAGAGGGCGAATACACGAACACACGAAATATTGAAGGCGAAATAACGATATTTTGATAGGCGAACTAACGAAATCTTTTCTTGTATAGTTTCGTGTCGGCGTGTATGAAATCTTCGTATCGGCGCCCTATATTCGTCGTGTGTTCGTGTCTTCGCCTAGACAGGCGAAAGGCGAAGACACGACAATAGGCTAATTATCGTGTCTTCGTGTAGTCGTGCTTCGCCCCGAAGGACGAAGACACGAACACACGATAATTTGCGATGTTTCGTGTCGTCGTGTCTTCGCCTTCCGGTAGACATGCGCAGAACCATAAATCTGGTCCACCGTGTAATAGTTTTGCAATTCAATACTATCTGTAATGGTTCTGCGCATGTCTACCGGAAGGCGAAGACACGACGACACGAAACCTTGCACATTATCGTGCGTTCGTGTCTTCGTCCTTCGGGGCGAAGCACGCCGGCACGACGACACGATAATGTGCAATGTTTCGTGTCGTCGTGTCTTCGCATTTCGAGGCGAAGACACGAACACACGACAAATATAGGGCGCCGATACGACGATTTCATACCCGCCGACACGAAACTCTACAAGAGTAGATTTCGTGTGTTCGCCTATCAAAATTTCGTTATTTCGCCTTCAATATTTCGTGTCTTCGTGTGTTCGCCCTCTACGGTCGAAGGCGAAGACACGACAAATGATCAATTTATCGTGTGTTCGTGTCGGCGTGCTTCGACTTTTGGGGGCGAACACACGAAGATATGAAATGGCAGAAATCAGCCACCATAGTACGCGGAATTTTAGTTTAGTCCAAGTTACGTGTGCTCAATGGTCTGTTATGTTACACTTTCGTGAATTTGAACGAAACTTTGGAGAGAAACACACGCTACTCCTTTGTAAAATTATCCATTGTTGTAAAACAGTGAAGCATATTCTTTAGATCATTTTAAAACAAGTCTTTAAACATTATTAATCTATAAATACTTCATACACGCCTTTTATCACGCTTTATATTTTTGGTATTGTAATAAATTTACACTACCTTTTTGATTGCTTAAAGGTTATTTGATGTCTTTCGACATTGCATGTTTTAGAGTCGTCAACTACCAGACAATATCACCGAGGTGGCTGGCTGTATTCTTTTCTTCTTAATATGACAAGTACAAGTTCTGATAAGTGCAAGCAATGGCATTAAATAACCCATATACCCTTGTATCTTCTGCAATACCATCGTAGAGAAGTTTGTAATGTCAAGGTTAAATGATAAAACCTGATATATTCGTAATATATGCGTTATATATGCATCATTTATACACAATATATACAAATTAAGTTTATAATTTATTCATAATTTATTAACAGTCTTTGAAAAACTTATTCAGTCGACCAACGAATGCTTGTTAAATACGTCAAACAAATTATGTCGTTTGTTTAATAAGAGCCCGGACAGTGAAGGTATGGGGACAATTTGTTTTTTACAGATTAGTCTACATTAGTCTACTAACTTAGGCTAGATATTGTTCGATAGAAAATAGGGTAAAAGCCCAGACTAATGTTTACATAATATGAAATATGCGAACTGAACTTTATCTTGTAGGCAACTGTCCTTTAAAGATAACAAACATGTGACTTGTAAATATTTGATGTTTTTACAATGCCTATACATTGTGAACTTTGTACAAAATGGTATGAAATAAAACTATATGATGACGAGTCTTAATTTATACAATCATTATAAGTTGAAACAAACCAATAATCAAAGTGTCCGAACAAAACATGTTTAATTAAAATCTAGCTTGCAAAGATGCAAAACTTTGAATGATAGGCTGTCTTGATTTTTAAGCGGAAATAATTTTTGAAGTCTTTGTCATTGTTATCATTGATCTGTTATATAAATACTCGTAAATGTTCGCACAATAAATTTTGATATTAATGATTGATTAGTGTACAGTATTTCAGAACAATGAGCACTCTATACTGTTCTAAAGAAATACAATGCATACACATGTAGTATTTACGATATGTTTTCGGTTATATACAATGAACGTTGTAGGTTATTCAAAGACGGAAAAAAAATATACAATGCTTCATTATTAATATAACCGTTTTCATATACATTGCAAGACAATTAATTTTACAATAAACATTTCACAAAACCGAGACCATGCCGAATGCAAAGTTTTATATGACCACATCATGTTGGTATACAAGTCAAACCACTTTACTGATGGAGCTACTGCGGTAGTAAAAATGTAGCAGAAATAAATTAAGTTCATTGTTTCACACCACATTCAAGTTTCCATGTTTATTTGTTAAATAGATTACTGAACAGTTATTTTATAAAAAATATGATATTATGAAATATACTCCACACCTTAATAACAATGCCACAGCTATTCTTCAAAAAAGTTTTTTTAATTTGCTTGTTCAAATTACATATAGAATATATATTTAGATGTTTAAACTTAACACAAAAGCCCCGTTCTTTCTTATATTCTACCCCCCCCCCCCCCCCCCTTTCTATGGGCCACCCTGAAATGACCAAACATAGATTTTGAATGGACCGTTAAACAACCTATATATTAGAACTGTTCTTAAGTGAGTTCAATACCTGTATCTCCGTAGTCTGTGAGTATTTTATCAATATATAATCAGGTAATTTACTTAACTTGTACAAATAGTTCAATATTAACCTATAGATAAAGATGAGATTATCATGCAATGCATTCTTAAAACATCACAATATCTAATTGTTGATCTTAAGAAGACCCGATCAAATCAGCTAGCACAAGCAACTAGTCTTGTTGACAATTTACCCAGTCAAGTAGTTATTTATACTTCATGAACAATGAAAGAACAGTTCAAGAAAAAACATGTTTTCTATTCAAGCGGTTCCTTTTTATCTAGTTTGTGTTTGCATGGTCGATTTTCCTGCATATTTTATTACATGACAAGTATATTAATTATTTTGCTAAAGAGCTAGCACCGAGAACGTTAATTCTATGAAAGCTTTATGCAGTGCATAGTTGTAATCTCATCAACAAGATAAGTGCACGATATTTGTACGATTCTTAAAGACAAAAGCATATTCGTGGTGTTTCTATTTTTAGCAACAATATCTCAGCATAGGAGAAACGATTTCGCGGCAAGATGTGTAAACGATAATTATTTATATCGTTCTGAACGTCTATGTTACCCTTGGAACCGGTTGATTTAGTCACTATTGTATGTACTTAAATTCTCGTATTCTTACAAAACTAATCTTATGTTTATCTAATTTAGTTCAAACGAAATCAGTCGTCCTGTCAACAATTGTAAACAATAGTTGATTATATTAAAAAGCCCGGGGAAACAAAACACAAACCATGATAGATATCGACCGCTTATCGGTAAATTTTAAATTGGCAGATCGGTGAATAGTTGAATGAACGACGAATTTATTACCTTGTATACAATTTTTAGATTACAGAATATGAGGTATGATTAAGTGGACGAAACGATAAATGTAGTTTTCTGATGATTTTTTTTCTTCAGATTAATGTTTTATCTAGCAATAACATATATATATATACTGAAATTCCACATATTTAGACAAAACCAAACCTACAAAACATAACATTATTAGTAAATAATGATACCATTGAAGTATCATTTAAATACGTGACAACGTAACAAAACAATTCTACAGGAAACTATTCACTAAGGCAATAATACACACTTTTGTTACATACAACTGTTCAATAAAACGTTTCATTAAGAACTTCTGACAAATATTTTCAAGTTGAAAGCTGCACTTATCTCTGTTCTAACCATTAAAACACGGACGGTATTGTTAATTTTCATGTCTTGTAATTAATCGTAAACGGTTTGGGATAAATTGTTTCTGAAATATATAAAGCAGCTGAATATATGTATTGCAGCAAAGACAGTACTTAATGTAAGCAAATAGCTTCTCCTTAATGGTTCAATCTTCTTGATAACTAATCCCTTAACTAAACCATGATCTATACTAAACTTACCATGGTTGGATCTGATTACCACTCAGGTTGATTACTATTTCGTCATTACTTTGTGTGTCAGACAAAACACCATTAATATACATGTACAATCATCATGTGCAGTGGGCATAGCTCCCGGGTGTTTGTATGGTAGAAGTTTGCAACAAACTGCCTTATGAGATTTGTCTAAAGTTAGGCTGGGCCCTTACAACATCGTGGGTTACGGGTTTGTACCTGTCTACATAACCTAGAACCAGACTTGACTTAATGTATGATGAATAAATGGGTGTTTTATCCACCTCTATAAGTACGATCGTTTGTGATCATGATAATTATATGGGTGTTGGTTGAACTTGTAGGGATTTTTTGTGCATTTTACATATGATGTCTTTATATTCAGTTAACACATTTTCTCCATTACACATTGTGTAGCAGAAACAAATGAACTTAAGACGATATTGATATCCTAAAAATATACTTTATATTAACTTATATAATTGTTATAATGTACCAGAACATAGTTCATTATAATTATTGTTTCATATTTGCCAAATACGATGTAGTAAATTGTAAAGTTAAACAAAGCGTGTATATATCGTTTAAAACGTTTACAAATTTCAACATCGGCATTTCTCTTATGTTTATGTCAGTACACCGTGTTATTTATTTTATGCACAGACAGAATAACAAGCCGAAACGCGTCACGAAATGTTTAAGCTTTGTGTTATCAACCGCTATCGAGTAAAACCGCCGTAATTAGGTCGTAGCCATGGAGACGTAGCTTTACATGAATGTAAATAGCTATCACAGCGCTGTATACGCGGGGTTTATGTACAAGGTTGAATACTTTAGATGAATACAGATTTTGACGTGTGTTCTTTGTTCGTAATATGTGTTTCGTCTGCTTAATGATAGAGAGGGTAAAGAGATTTTGTTATTGAGGTATCGAATGGAAGAGTTATTTTGTTACTGAAAAGAAAATTAGCGATTCTTACAGAAGCATGAACACACATATGCCCATTGAATACTATAATAATAAAGGATAATGTATATTGAATTGGGTATTATTGATTTTGTATTCATATAGTGAAATATAATCCCCGCGTTTTATACATTTGAGTAGATTTTCGTGCAATTTTAATGTATTAATTATTATATATTTCTCATAATACGATCATATAAACTGGCTAAGTAGCAGTATATCAATAATATAGTCTAGGTTCTAAACGATATGATGTAATAATCATCTTATGGTTATAGCGTGTACTTATAAATAATAGAACAATTCGTGTTGTACAGTAAGTATATGTGCTCAGATTATGGGAACATTTTCGAGGAAAATAATGACTTTCTAGAGAGTGAGAATAACTTAATACACATCGAAATGATTTATCAGAACCGTGAAAACAGAAACATTCCGCTTAACTGAAAGACGGGGTCAAATATAATGAAAAAGTCTAAATTCCGTTGGCATGTTTCCCAAAAACATTGGTCATTCGCATAACAAAGGTAAAAAAGTCATGTCATTACTTCTCTTTAGTGTATACATAATTCCTTTTTATAGTACATACGTCATTTCTTTTTAAAGGGTATACGTCATTGTAACGTCTATATAGCATTTACGTCATAACCTTTATATAATGTATACGTCATTACTTTTATATACTGTATACGTTATTACTTCTGTATAGTGTTTACATAATTCCTTTTAATAGGGTATACGTCATTACGTCTATATAGCATGTACGTCCTTACTTTTATGATAATGTATACGTCATTACTTCTATATACTGTATACGTCATAACTTCTGTTTACTGTTTACGTAATTCCTTTTTATAGGGTATACGTCATTACTTCTGTATACTGTATACGTCATTACTTCTATATACTGTATACGTCATTACTTCTATATACTGTATACGTCATTACTTCTATATACTGTATACGTCGTTACTTCTATATACTGTATACGTCATTACTTCTATATACTGTATACGTCATTACTTCTGTATACTGTATACGTCATTACTTCTGTATACTGTATACGTCATTACTTCTGTATACTGTATACGTCATTACTTCTATATAGTGTATACGTCATTACTTTATATACTGTATACGTCATTACTTTTATATACTGTATACGTCATTACTTCTATATACTGTATACGTCATTACTGTTGTATACTGTATACGTCATTACTTCTATATACTGTATACGTCATTACTTTTATATTCTGTATACGTCATTACTTCTATATAGTGTATACGTCATACTTCTGTATAGTGCTTACGTAATTACGTCATTACTTTTATCACGTGGTTTTCTTTAGTATAAAATAGTAGCCTGTAAAGGGCTCCATACCCTCTGAAGATTTCTTTGAAATCTCGCAATTTCCCAAATTTCCTAGTATTTACTTTTTTATTTCATTCCCAAAACTGGTTTCAGGCAAGACTCTTTCCCTGAAAAAAGCTTCAACCCGCTATTTCATCCCCATTCTGGCTAGGGCACCTTCCCAAAAACCATAATAAAAACCCCCGAATCATCCGGAAAAAGTATGAAAAATGGTAGAACGAACCACAGAAAACAACCATAGACAGAGGTATGATAAACCACAGAACAATTTAAAGATAACAACCATGTATAAGAAGAGTGAATATTACAAATCTCAGCGAAGTTGGGGTTTAAACAGCTCACAAAATCAAAGCATAGGCATGTATAGAACATACCACAATAAAGTCTTCGTCCGGATAAAACACAGAGGGATGTAGGCTTATCACAAATATCAACCTTCTAAAGGTGGGGGTAAAACAGTCCGCGGACAACAACCAATGGTAGAGATAGGACCAAAGATAGGAAACCACAATAGATAGAATATTTAAAAAAAACATCAACAGGTAGAGGTAAAAGAAACCGAACATATTTACCATATTCCTCAGACACTAACCTTGAGAAATTGAACACAGTTCAAATGTCAACCGTATGGGGGTAAAACATAACACCATCAATAACTAATAGGAGTAGTATTATAGCAGTGGTATTAAGCGACGTTGTACAACTTGAACGACATGTGGAACACACGGCCCAATCTGCATGTAAATATGTTGTATGTGAGATCACTATACCACATGACACCCCTCGCGACTATCAAGATAATTAACACTTAGAAGTAAGGACCATCATGTGTGCTCGTGATATCGAGATAATTCTCTATACATGTGTCTTTTTATATACCATGATATATGTACGCTGTGTATACATTGTGATCAAGTATTGATTTAATTAAATGTAATTTGTATTTCTAAGAATTGGTAGCTAATATATTTAACATTGACTTCTAGGAAATGTCATGGACTTTGATATCGATCATATTATGTTTGCTTAAAGCTACGTCACGTGAACACGTCTGAACAGAAGAGATAAACATATTCGATACATATATATGTGTGCATGGTTAGTATGTATTTATAGATATATGTGTGTATGGGAATATGTGTGCGTAGATATAGAGAATAAATTACCACCCAGCATACATTTGGACATCATAATTGCAATCATTAACTGATGTGTATTTTATGTGAGAACAAATTAACAATGTATCGACACAGGCTGCTTCATTATCTGAGATTCACTGATTTATGTTACCCTCCAACGTATTGGTCGTGTTCAGAAAGCAAACTATAGTAAAGCTCGAATATTTCGCCTTTTACACACCCTGACACGTCTATCTCAAGTGTAGACAAAACTTTCACTTTTCAGAAAGAATATACGAGCCCAATCATTTAGTTCATCTCACATGATCAATGGCCTAACGTAAACGTTTTCAGACATGGTTGTTCGACAAGGGTTCGCGAATGCCAGAGGGTCAAGAAAATCTAACAAGCCCTTGCATATATTATTAGTATATATTGACGTCTTACAAGTTGAGAATAAGAATTACAAATGAGAATAAGCATACTGAGAATGATTGCATTTGACCTTGAGAGAACAATAAATCTGCTTGGGCATGCGCTGTCGATTTTGAACGATTACCACCATGGAAGCGAGACGAATGTGCGTGTAATTGGAAGCTGTTCAACATTTGTCAAACGAAGCTGTGTGCGACAGTTCTCTTAGACATCTTCAACATACCGACACCCCTATTAATTTCTTATGGAATAAAACGCCTCCCGATTCCTTGGTTTTCCATGAGAAATGATGTCATAAACAGCAAAATGCCGTTTGTCAAGGAAAACCTATAAACATCGAACCTATGTCCTCAGCGCACAAAAGTAAGTCCAGTCTTGATTTTCGAGAGTCGTATGATTTCTATGTTTTCCGTGATCGCTATGTATCTTATACTTTGTATATACATAAACTTTTATGCGACCCGCCTCCGTGGTCGGGTGGTTAAGATCGCTGACTTCAAATCACCGTAACCTCTCGCTGATAAAGAGTCGTGGGTTCGAGCTCTGCTACCGATCAGATCACTTTATGAGAGAATGTAGGCAGTTGCCTACGGAGGATGGGAGTCTATAGTACTGGTTCTTTCCAGGAACGATGCTTAGGTGAATTGTCTGCTGAAAATGGGCGTAAAACTCAAACAAAAAAACAAAATTGTATGCATCGATGACAATGCCAGATACATGTATGGTTGTTATTCAATGAAGAAGTAGTCCTCATCAAATTATAAGTTGCATAATCATCATTAATAGTTTGATTGTCATGTTCCACTCACAGGTAGCAGTAACGGGTCCATGATGATAACTAAATTGCATTGAGTTCTAAATCAAACACCATAGCATACGAAGGCGCACAATTCTTCATTCCGGTTCACAGTGGACTCAAATAATCGCGAATTCAGTGTTTATTTCATTTCTTTTGTTTAATCGGAATTTCTAAAACGTACTCAGCATTGTCTTTATAAACAATATCAACCAATCAGAAAACACGTAATATTTGTAATTGCAATGGTCGTTTAACATAAAAAAGTATCTTTCCAAAATATGTTTTCTCTGAAACGGATTGGGCATGACGCTAAATTTTGGTCTCATTTTCTACAAGAATAAATTTCTGAAACCCTATTTTATGATAGCGATGCAAGATCGAACAGTGCCTGTGGCTTTCCTGTAAACTTCACCTTTTTTAATGATATAATTACTTAATATATACAAAACTACCATGTGAGAATACGCAATAACTAAATGTGATAAGTTGTGCAATTTTCTTTGATCATTTTGTTCATCTTGGCATTGTTTTTGTTATTTGATATATGCTTAGGTTTGTCAAGTGATTAATATGAACGGTGACTGAACATAATGATTTCATGGTCATTAAAAGCTTTGTTAATCACAACAGAGCGTGTATTGTATGTCTCGCATTCATACTTCAAATCTTGTATTGTGATCAATGAGTTGAAACAATTGAAAGGTATTGTCAGTTTATTATTATTGTTTTAATGCACGCATCAACACAGATGATTCACACCAGAAATTTGTAACTTCAGTTTGTTTGTATATTGTGTACATATCTATGCTTTGTTGTTTATTATTTTAACATTTTAACGCTTAGCACAATAGTTACATCTGTTCATTGTGGATTGTTTTCCATGTAACAGATCAGCCGCCTTTTTAATGTTTAGTTTCAAAACAATTAGATTTTCAAATTAGTAGAAAGTCATCGACTGAACCATTGAAATACTATTATAATTGTCACATTGTTAGCATTAGAGACTGTTGAACATGCTTATACTATTAAAACACAGTCACTTGTTTATTTGTATGACGTTTTCTGACTAATATTTTGATACCTTAGTTGAATAAATAAATCTTTTCTATTTCGGCTAACGTTAAAACTGTTTCATTGCATGTGATTTTAAAATTAAATGTTTGCATTATGTGACTGCATGTCAAAGGAAGCGACATATACTTATAATAATTTGTAAGAAAGATTTTTTATCACATACCAGCTAACTATTCGTATAGAAATTCTCCCAACTGACACTTCAATTATTGTTTAATATACAACACATACTGTTTCTTTCTCTTGAATATTGTGACATTGAACTGCACAAACCCGAATCACCGTAAATAACGATTGAAAGCAAAATTGTCGATTTTCTAAACTTATCAAACTGTGTGTTTGTCTGTTGACAATGAGTTTGTAAATATTGAAGGAATTTGAGGAAAATTTATAACAATATATACCTGTATGTTCAGACAGAATCGAGAATATTTCAAACACTATCAACAACAGTCCTCTCAGTGCTGTGATTAAAATGTCTAAAGCTAAAGTTGAAAAAAAGAAGATATATTGAGTTTCGCTCTATTTTATTGCGTCATTTAGGTATGTAACCTTTTGACGGCATGTTTTAAATAAAAATCTCGATGGTCAATTAAAACAATATTTCCACACGATAGCTCACTAAGATTTATAGTTTCATTCACATGTTTTCAATGTTTGTACAATAAAACAATATCAATCAACTATTACAAAGAAAACATTGCCCCATTTTTTTTATTTTATCAAATTTGGACAAATTAATTCTTTACATATATCCCCTAAATAAATTATTTGCGGCTTCTCAATACTATGTAATAATGAGTGTATATAATAGTTAAAGCCGATAACACCATATTTAAACAAACAACAGGGAAACACAAATTAAACATTTAAAAACCAATATATATTTTGGCACGTATCCTCTCTTGATATAATAATCATACCACAATACGTTGTTAAATATTTTTCTGCAAATGCAATTTTCATTGACTTAAAGCTTATTGTCAGCGTTTGATCGATCGGTTGAGCGTATTGATGTAATGTAACATTTTGTCTTGTACTTTTACTAAATGAAGTATTTTCTTCTGCATGGAAAGCACTTTGTTTCCATCAGAAAATTAATGTGAGTGTGTGGTTTGGTGTTTGGTGTCTAAATTTTAATGTTAACTTACTACAAGTAGGTATAATTGTGATCTGTTTTCATAGATTAGAATGACTTAAATGCTTAATTCACTTTGAAAACCTGCAAAAGAATTTGTACTTGTAATTGTGGTGTATGGAGGAACTGGGTCGCTTCCCTCTATTTGTCAGATAATTTGTTTGATTGTTTAAGTGCTAAATACAGAAAATTGCATTCTTAGATACTGGCACAAGACACAATTAGAAAGTGTTGTTTCAAACTGAAGTATTTGGGTATATAATTCTATAACTACGCGGCATGCTTCACGGGTACGGCTTCGATGAAAAATGAGAAAGCCAAACTAAAATCTGATTAATCTAAAAATAGAACTTTTAATTATAAATGATTTGTAAACGATTGCTTTATCCAAAATCGAAACTCCGATCCATCCCAAAATAAAGATGTAAACATAGAATATTACAAGCATTAAAACACACTTTTAATTACGATTCTATCTTGGTACATGTAATGGATGAAGAAAGATCATAAAGCAATTTAAAGTGTCTGCACATTATTGAAGTATCGAGGAAATAAATCAGACATGATAGAAATCGTATAAGTGAGTATGAACGAGTCTGTACAGTACACCATGGTGCAATCGAAACTTAGAAGACGAATTTCATTTTATTCTTAAATGTTGTAAATATCATGTTTTACGAATAAGACAATAAATGAATATTATTGACGAAGACCAGATGCATGTATACTTGTTGAATGCTAAAGTACACTGTACCAGTAACAATAATAAAAAGCAACAACTTTAATTACATGAAAATTAAGTCACAAAATGTGCATAAATCTTTTATTAATAATAATTAAATACGCAATATTTGTTCATGTTAAATTAATGTAAAATTAGAACTTTGTATATAATGGATGAAAAGTTTACACTTAAAATCATATAATGCTCAATAAATTATTCTGTTCTTACAGTAGACAACTATTATTATCTTAGATGGATACGCGCATACTTCCATTAACCACTTTTGATTTAGTACTTGTTTGTGACGTCATAATTTAAAATCCTATAAACTTTGTGCCTAAGGTTTTAAATAGACGTATGATAATTGTCTATCTAAAGTAGAAAGTAACATTATATTATGCAATATTTCATTGATTGCGCTGAAACAAACCACAGATTGTCATTTGTTTGTTTTATTTCGCATTTTATAGATTGTAATTGTTTCGTTTCCAACATGTTGGCTGTTGCTTTTCATTTTAATATCCCGTTACTGCAAATGATTTTTTCTTCGAATATTTGAACATTTTACAGACACTTTAATGGAGATGTAATAAGGTACAAACCGAATGCTTATCGTGCTTGTAAAATCAGGTTGTCAGAATGTACACCAATTCAATGTCTATCGACCCATGCATACTCGTACATCCACAGCTGTTAAATCATTTTGTACATTCATTATTTCTATGTTTTACTTTGGCCCTTTACATAATATTCGCCCACAATATATATATTCGTGTAACATAGCGATATACAAATTAATATCTTGTACAATTCAAAATACAGATGAAGCAATGTTGCTTTAACTGTAAGCCCACAAATATTTCGGAGCCCGCATATATTAATGAGCCCACAAATAGTTCAGAGCCCACAGATAATTTCGGGCTTTTGTGTTGATAATATTCCATCGTCACTCGGTTCCTGTTTCCGCTATTCCATTTGTTTACATACATTCATTATAGCCGTGTCTATAGTTTGTCCAAGTTGTCATGTTATACTGTGCGCTGGTCGTTTTACCCACCCTGATAAAAAAATACCGGTACCCTTAATTGATTCTACTTTTTACCCTCCGTAACAAGATAACATTATTTTGTTATGTGCTAGGTATGTTTTCAATAATTTGCAGTTTTATTTCGGCTTCGTTTTATACTTAAAGTAATGAACGTATTCACTGGTTTATTTTCAACTTCGCAAAATTCAAGTGGATGCAATTCCGTGGAATGTTTTAATCTTTAAGACAGGTATTATATTAAATGACATATTTTGATAAGGCAATGCCACGTGTATACATATTTTGATAAGGCAATACTACGTGTATACATAATTTGATAAGGCAATACCACGTGTATACATAATTTGATAAGGCAAAACCACGTGTATACATATTTTGATAAGACAATACCACGTGTATACATATTTTGATAAGACAATACTACGTGTATGCAATACTACGTGTATACATAATTTGATAAGGCAATACCACGTGTATACATATTCTGATAAGGCAATACTACGTGTATACATATTTTGATAAGGCAATACTACGTGTATACATATTTTGATAAGGCAATACTACGTGTATACATAATTTGATAAGGCAATACCACGTGTATACATAATTTGATAAGGCAAAACCACGTGTATACATATTTTGATAAGGCAATACTACGTGTATACATATTTTGATAAGGCAATACTACGTGTATACATATTTTGATAAGGCAATACCACATGTATACATATTTTGATAAGACAATACCACGTGTATACATATTTTGATAAGACAACACCACGTGTATACATATTTTGATAAGACAATTCCATGCGTATGCATATTTGGTGATAAACTAACGCGTGTATATATTTTGACCTGCTCATTCATGTTTCTCTGTAGGAAAGCCTCTTATGCTACATTCATAACAGGTGATTAATCGCTCTGAATTTCCTCAAAATATTATGTTTGACTTAGGGTTGGTCCCAGTCTCCTGCAAGTAGATGTAATGTCTTTATTATTTTACCTTCTCAACACTGAAGAATAATTAAGTTACATTTTACAGATGAATTTGAAGGGAAATATTTCTTACAGAATAAAGATTTCACATTTCTTTATGATGTCATCATTTTATGTTAACGAACATCAATTAATTTTTGGAAGGAAATGCATGAGACGTTTATTCGTAATTAGTCTGGTAATGTGATACACGATGTTAGTGCTCAACATGTTAATTAATGATAAAGTTACGGGTTGTCAGGATTTTACGGCAGTATTAAATGATAAACAATCAACGTCAGTCGACATCTTGTCGTTTTTATAGGCACTGGTACATAAAACTAAATCTACCAAGTAATATCACTTAATTCATACTGTTAAGAAATGATTACAGCATACTTTGTAATGAACATACAGTATATATCTGATATGATATAATAGATTGATGTAGTATAAATTTGCTTGCAGTAGGATATTAATTTTGTCAAGTCATTTCGATCATGAAATCATCCCACGTGATATTCTCTGTATATGAAACATTAGACTATCAATCATGTAGTTATGGGAACCCAGGTGATGTACATGTTCCTTATGACAGTTTTTCTGAAAGAACAGCATTTTTATCTCATGTTTCCCCCAAACTCCGAATCACACAATACATTTGAGCTGAAATGAGAAGAAATGCCCCTACGTACTCTGATTTCAGACCCTTTAGCTTTTTGAATTTAGTAAAATGTATTTTATTTGCTCTAAATAAATATTTATGTAATGCCTTTCATTAGCCAAATCTCGTAAACATGTTGTCAGATGCTTTTTCATATATTTATATCTTTGAAAAAACACTTAGCTACATTTCTATTATGTACTTCGTATCTAAAAAAGAAAATTTCGGAATGTTTTTATTGAAAGTAAGTCATTTTCACTGATAAGACATCTTTCTATGTAAAATAAACATACTTTAATTTTAACATCCAAATAGCTAATGGTGCTTTAAACCAATATAAATATAACAAAAACGTCTTGCTATGTTATTGAAAAAGGAAAACACAAATATGGTGGTATTGTATAATCGCGGATATAATTAATAATACATAAATGCTTGTGGCAGCTTGGAGCCATCTTGCGTTAATTACGAACTTTATGGTAATGCATTTATTGCTTGAATCAATTTGCTTTAGATAGCTACCAAACACAACAAAATCAAATTTAATAATCACGTTATCTCGTATTTTCAACAACAAACTTGAATCATATAAAGTTAACTGGTGTATGTCGTATTACTATGTTCATCAGATATACATGTTATCATAACATGTTGCAGATATCAGGCATTTAGCCAAATATTATACAGCAATGAGTGTATCAAATATGAAGTTGAATAGTTAGACATTCTTTCACATAAAGCCCTGTTAAAACCAAACAGAAAAAGTGTGCATAAAAAAGCAAATTATTCCTTAACACAGGCTTTATTACAAATATAACTCAAAAAGGATCCATGACTTCTGTGAAAATGTTATGATTTTAATGGAAATCGGATTTGACCTGTATTACATTATTATACACCTTCATGTAAAATTTGAAATCAATACATGAAGTATTTTTTTAGTTATAATTCGGAAACCAAAATTTGAACGGACGGGCGTGGTAACACTTAATGCGCATCCGCCAATTCGAATTGCGTGGGCATAAAAACTGGACCTTTGAAATCAATTGGTAGTTATGCCACGTTAAGAGTACATCTCGGAATCTAAACTATTATTATCTACCAGAATATTGTGGTATCCTGTTTGACTTCAACATCCAAAGTCATTTTGATTTTACATATAATTATAATGTATATCCGGTGTAATGTAAAATATTTTAATTCATGACATACTTGTGGGGAATATCCTTTTGTTGTTTGTCAATAAATGAAGTAAACTATTCGGTTCTTTCTATATTCGATTATTCTCGCATTCTGATTTATGTGTAATAATGGCTATTGAAATTTGTATTTTATTGTATTTATGTAAAATCGAATGTCACCGAATTGTTCGATTTAGCGAATATATTAAGGTCAAGCCATACAGTAACATAGTCACAACACTAATACCATAGTTTATGTTTAAACTATGTATAATTACTGTATATAGTTAATGACTTTTTGTACTTATATGTATGATGTGTCAGTTATTATAGAATTTAGTCATTAGGTTGGTTTCAACATAATGATAGCTAATTATAGACAAAAATGTGTTCTTTCTTTATTTCATTGTAAATACTAAATCTAATCAGTAACTGGTTACACCATAACATATGTAATGTAAATGTACCGTGTGATGTGATCAAATGTTACTTTTTCAGGTAAGTTACTAACACGATACTATAAAATTTATATGGTGGGTTTAGTATGGGTTTTTTTCAAACATGGTACAGAATTGTGAAATCAGCTAATTAATCAATTTTAAAATTATCGTATTTCATGTTTTTCATATTCTGAAAATGATATGTCTCTTTAGGTTAATGAGCTTTTGTTGATAATGTTATCTACCAATTTTCAAACGTAACTCATGTGTTTTTCAATTGTTTGTACATTCATGATATATTGTTAGTTCATCTATATAATGAAGTTGCATCCATTGACCTCTTCGTGTTTTGCTTGGTATATTGTAATTTGTGTAATATATTGACTGATTGTTATATAATAGTCATAAATAGCTTTACATCTACATCGTAGAGCGGAATATGCTGTTGTTTATTGATTAATTCTTCAGTGGTTATCTAATCATACATAAAGATAAAACATGAAATACACTAAAAATATAAAACATACACGTGCACGTCTTGACAGTCAGCACAGAGTTCACATTTTTGATGTTCATGTTGTGTGCGTATTAATAGAAATGCTGACTGGTTGTGCTTCGTTCTGTATGTGTTACAACTACAGTACAACCTCTCCATAGCGGCCCTCTCGTGAACAACAACCTCCTTTCAACAACAGCATGATTTCCCCACTGCACGATTGAACTATTAATCTAGAACATCAACCTCTCAACAACAATACAATTTCCTTATTTCCAAAAGGTGTTGCTTTGGAGAGGTTGCAAACCGTTGTTTGTAAATTTTCAATGGATGAATGACCAAGGTGTAATGTTTGTTGAACGTCTCATGGGTGACAAGCTCGCGAGTTTTGCTTTTTGGTGGTCTTCGGTAGGGACGTTAACAACATTTCTGAAAATAAAGAAACAGCTACAAGTGACTTAATGTCAGTTATCCTCGTACCCTCTCGTGTTTTTAATCTTTTATCAATTCCCTTTGTATAAATACTGTTTGCTTATTTATATTTTATCACACAGATCTCAATACAAGCACGTGTTATATCATTCTGACAATTCCAAGGTATTTCGTTGAAAGTCAAGATGTAATGAGTTGAGTCTTCTATTATGTTATTTTCAGAGCAGTATGGCATATAATATGATGAACAGTTTTCTCATGTATTTGTATTTGTTACATACGTATAGTAGTTTAAACCTTACACCAATCAGTGCTGTGTCCATTATGAACATGAACTGAAAAAAGCAGAGCTAATGGAGAAAATTCCAGTTTGCATGATCGCACTATCAGAATACTTCTTAATAATGAATTATTCTGTTGATTGTCCTGAGTTCCTTTCATATGAGTCAAAGAATTATCTTATATGACGTCATCACTTATCATGACACGATCGTGATTTCTTACAAGATCCCTCACCAGACACATTCTGTACTTAGTTTATCGAGCGATTGGTGCTATGACATTCAACTACATTGTACTACCAACAAAGGCATTTGTAAACCCAGTAACTAAGTTTTGTAACTAAAACAAACATTGTATTTCTAAATGTCATGGCTGTAAGGAATAGCTACATGTACTCACAGTTCTTGCACAATTACATACAGTTTTGTATATGCACATAAATCGAAATAATTTTGCTAAAATGACTACATTTCAGGTTGGCAGCAGAATCCATAGAGAAACTCTTCGCATCGTTTAATACGCTTGTCTCGTTATTTAAAAATAGTTTTGTCAGCATCTAAACAATTGTTTCCATAACAGAAGTAGAGAATTCATCGCCCGTTCAATCGTATTGATGTTTCCCAGATACGTGTACCAGACAATGAGTCTCCGCTGGATCTAAATGTCATGTGGTAGTAATTACATAGCAAATCAATTTCATACATGAGGGGGGGGGGGGTATTTGTTTCTGCCAATGAATAATGTATATACCATACGAAAACATATCAACTGTACGGCAATATCTAATACAAACAATAGCAGACATGTTCGATTACATGGTGCACAGTTTGTAATTTGATGAATTATTCAACAGGAATTATTGAATTTCACAATTTTCTCGTTTTCTCACTGAACGTTTTGGCATTATTGTATTTATTCTGATACGTGTCAGTGTAGATATCTTCCCTCATAGATTCGTGATTCAAGCACTCCCTCTTAACGATGATGGTGAACTATGACGTACATACTTGAAATAGTATCTTTGGTTTGATTAGTTGAGGTTAAAAACGATGTTCATCGAGTACAACCGTTATGGACGTCACAATTGACTAACTTTCTACAAAATAAATTATTAATTTATTATTAAGCAACTATCTACTAGTGTATACCACGATCAACATAACGAAAAAAGACTTAATAAGTGCATTGGGAGCATCTGTGTTCGAGTAGTTATGGTCACTGACGGTTCCACATCGCCGTGAGTTCAAATCTTATAAGAAGCAGAGAAATCACTTAAAAGAAAGCTGACCAGCTGGCTTATAGAAAGTCGATGGTTCAACAAAGGTGCATGCCTTGGTCTTCCTCCATGGACAAAGCTAAGAAACTCCCACATTTCTCCATCGTGGATGTTTTGACGTTGAAGAATCAACAAACAATTATGTAATTATATAATCGCTTCCATTTCGTTATTAAATATATGTACATTTGTATGTCTTTTGTCTGCACATTTTCACCCTCACTTAAACGGGACTGTAAGTAAATCTTGGTTTACCAAGCGATCAACAATTAACCGAACTGTCTTATGTGTGTGTGTCGTCTGTATTATTGTAGGCAACTTACCCTTGAAAAGGAAAACAATAAGAAGTAATTTAATCTAAAACCAAATTATCACGCGATAAAAAATATTGCACGATCTAAATGACATGTGAACAATACCAATAACTACAATATATTTATATGACTTAAAGTTCTCTTCTAGAACATGTGCTACAATATGTTAGGTTTATTTATCTTATATTGTATTCAGCTACCTGCATTAGTGTAATGACGTATACATTATATAGAAATATAAATGTAATACTCTCTGTAGAAGTAAAGACGTGGACATCACATACATTTACATATAATGACGCAAACAATATTACGAAATTATGACGTACACACTGTAAACAATAAATGACTTATACATCCTCTTTAAAGCAGCAATGACATAACACACTACATGCATGCAGAAGAACAAGTTTGATACTACATATACACATCTGTTATGGTGTGGACAATACATATGAATTAAGATCAAAATTAATTAAAATGTACTAGCTACTACACATGGCCCAAAATACAGAAATTAAAAAATCTTGTTAAATCAAAGATTTGGCAAAATTCATTTTTTATGCTAACGCTAGTAGAAATTAATTGAAGTGGTGTAATTATCTATATTTCTACATATACAACGTATTTGTTATTGCCTTAACAGCATTGTATCATCACAACATACAAAATATTAACATTATGTCTTCTTTGTATGTATCTATTTGCTATCAAACGTATTTGTTGCAATAAATATTTGAAGTTGAAGAAAGACAGAAGTATTGACGCAAACATTATATAGATGTAATACCGATGATGTTGGTACCACACAGATGGTATGAAACACAGACTTTATAAAGGTAATATCCATGTATCATACAGAAATTGCAAAACACACGACCGAAGTAATGTCATGGACAGTACATAAGTATACAAGTATGCAAAAAAAACATTATATAGAAGTAATTATGTAAACACTATATAGAAATAATTACGTATATAATATATAGAAGTAATTATGTATACACTATATAGAAATGATTACGTATATAATATATAGAAGTAATTACGTATACACTACATATAGAAATAATTACGTATATAATATATAGAAGTAATTATGTATACACTATATAGAAGTAATGACGTATACACTAGATATAGAAATAATTACGTATATAATATATAGAAGTAATAACGTATACACTATATAGAAATAATTACGTATATAATATAAATTATAGAAGTAATAACGTATACACTATATAGAAATAATTACGTATATAATATAAATTATAGAAGTAATGACGTATACACTACATATAGAAATAATTACGTATATAATATATAGAAGTAATGACGTATACACTATATAGAAATAATTACGTATATAATATATAAAAGTAATGACGTATACACTACATATAGAAGTAATATAGATATAATAACGTTTATAATATATATAAATAATGATGTATACACTATACAGAAATAAAAAGATATATAATATTTAGAAGTAATGACGTATACACTATACAGAAATAATAACGTATATAATATATAGAAATGATGGCGTATACACTATACAGAAATAATAACGTATATAATATATAGAAGTAATGACGTATACATTATACAGAAATAATAACGTATGTAATATTTAGAAGTAACAACGTATATAATATATATAAGTAATAACGAATATAATTTATAGAAATAGTAACGTATATAATATATAGAAGTAAATGACGTATACGATATATAGACATAATAACATATATAATACATAGAAATAATTATGTTCATACTGTATAGAAATAATAACGTATATAATACATAAAAGTAATGACGTATATCATTAAAAAAAATTACGTATGTAATATATAGAAGTAATGAAGTATACACTATATAGAAATAATTACGTATGTGATATATAGAAGTAATAACGTATACACTATAAAGAAATAATGATGTATGATATATATAGAAGTAATAACGTATACACTATATAGAAATAATGACGTATGTGATATATAGAAGCAATAACGTATACATTATAAAGAAATAATGACGTATGTGATATATAGAAGTAATGAAGTATATACTATATAGAAATAATAACTTATATAATATGTAGAAGTAAAAAGGTATACACTATACTGAAATAATGATGTATGTAATATATAGAAGTAATAACGTATACACTATATAGAAATAATGACGTATGTGATATATAGAAGTTATAACGTATATGATATATAGAAATAATAACGTATATTATATATAGAAATAATAACGTATATTATATATAGAAATGATTATGAATATGACGATATAGAAGTAATAATGTATACACTATACAGAAATAATGACGTATGTAATATTTAGAAGTAATGACGTATAATCTATATAGAAATAATAACGTATGTAATACATAGAAATAATAAAGTATATAGTATTTAGAAGTAATGGCGTATATAATATATAGAAATAATAACGTATATTATGTATAGATATAATAACGTATGTAATATATGAGCCATCCATGAGAAAAGGGCCCTAATAGCAATATTTATGGAAAATGAGATAATACCTGATTCTGATACTGGGATGTCTACCAAACATGTTGGTGAAGTAATTTCTACCAAAGCATGTTTTAAATTTGTCAAATTGGCATTTTTTATTATATCATAGAAGTAATAACGTATGTGATACATAGAAGTAATGACGTATACACTATATAGAAGTTATGACGGATGTAATATATAGAAGTAATGACGTATGAACTACGTTTTAAAATAGTCTGTTGTACAGTTTTCATTGTGCCTATATGTCTAATTAAAACCTGTAGCCAACTGTACCAAACGTCTTTAACAACGATCGCGACAGTTTCTCTTATTACGAGCCTGTCGCGACGTCGTATCACGTATTGTCGTGCGTCGCGTCTTAGAGATACGTCGGACATACAAACAGTCGGACGAACGACACCAATCCGATATCCTACCGCTTTCAATGTGAGAAAAAATGTTATACTATCAGTGACCAACTTGTATTATAACTCTGTCCTTTTGCAATGAGAAATATTACTTAACTTTGAATTTATACCCCACCCACTGTCACAAAAAATGTTTTAGTGAGAAAATAAGCCCTGTGTCATTTTTTCGAACCCGAATTTTAAACAGTAATATTTATTTTATCACTCAAAAGAAAAAAATATAATCTGTTATGTCATTGATTTCATTTCTTTCTAAAAATATATCTTTTTGATTGTACTATTTGCACGAAAATCGCGAATTCTGTCATTTATTGGGGTATATGTTTTAAATAGATATAGTGTATTTTCTATCTCATGATGCAATGTTATTAAAAATGTTTTTTTTTAAATTATACATTGACTTTATTTAAAATGCCAGGAACAACAGTTTGAATTGGTTCTGAAACAGGTATAGTTCAAAATTAAGCATGGTGATCCCCACTTCTTTATTGTATTTTTTCGCATTATATATACAAATATTCGTAAATTATTTCTTGGTTTTAAAAATTAACGAAACTGTAGCGATCGTCCTTAACATGCGCATTCATGATTACATTTGTTATTGTATACCAGAATGGGATCATTTTACATAAATGTTAATGAACAGACTGGGAATTGAGTAATTTACGATGAAGTAAAATTAATCACACGTGCTCGGTGGTTGACATCATGCAATCAATATATATATATATATATATGTATGTATTCACGAACCACTCCTCATTTGTATCTCTAAAAGACTTACTCTGTGTACGACTGCACGATTATATACCACCAAGACAAAGTGTGATATTTGTCAGACACGACTGGAGGCAGACTCGGAAATGATGTACAGTAGTCCTGACGCTTTAGTAATCTTCGTATATAAATCCCATTAATACATAGAACGTGTTCAAGTAGCACATTAAGACGTAATCTCCAGGCAGCAATATTACATCGTGATGTTGAGAATATCTCATTACTAGAATGAAATCTTATGTCTCCAATAACGAAACTATACCATTACAACATTACCAGCTAAACAGAAATAACGTTAACATACAATTTATATAAAGCTTTTCTTGACATTTTCGTAAATTTAATAATTAGTAAAAAAGAAGGGATATATACTTTGTTTAGAGTACAGTATGTGCAAAACAAACACCTTCCCTACACTTACTTATATTAGAAGATGTAGGAAAATGCCCATCAATTGGTAGCTAGTATCTCCCGATCTGACTTAATAACTGTTAAGAGATTTTTCATAGTATACGTATTACCAAAGAAAGAATGTATGTACGTAATTAACCATACCATACACTGACAGTGATATGAACAACAACCATAATTGATTTCAATACTGAAACTTAGCATAGGCAAATAAAATACTGTCACAGAAACAATATTGACCATTCAAGGCAAAAACAAACACCACGTAACAATAACATTCGCTTTTCTGACCCTAGTAACACTCAAAATAAAAATAATAAAGCGGCATAAAAAGAATACAAAACCCTGTCAAGGAAGTGAACTATCAAAGCAGGCATGTTGACAACACGGATAAGTGATTCCTAACAAATAAATGAAACAACATAGATAGGGAATGTAAAAATAATAATAAAGACAACAGAACAAATGTTGATATAACAAACAAGATAAACGAGAAATGTACGTAACATTCCGAATGAAATACAGTAAAACTTCGATTATCCGAAATCTACGGGACCGAAATATCATTTAGGGTAATCCCTGGGTTCAGATAACACGATTCGGGTAATCAACATAATTTTACATTGAAATATATAGGGGGGGGGGGGGGTATCAGGACCGAAAATTCATTTCGGATAAGACATCCATTGAGGTCAAACCCCTCGCGGGGACTTTGACCTTAGGTTTTACTGAATTAACAAGAGTTAAAGGATACAGTGGGTTAATGCCCTTTTAACGATATTTCAGTTATATACAGTACTGGTTCACCTTGCATAGTTTCATGGACTGTATTCTAACTGTTTCTTTGTTATTTTGTGTGCATTATTTCTATATCAAATGTTTCAAATAGCCAGTATGTAATTACTCTAATGTAACGTCATTCCCCGAGACAATATTCTGAACAGAATCTCCAGCAATCAATTAATCCTATGAAATAGAATCTCCAAAACATGCGATAATAGGTTCATTACATGAAATTATAGTATCTATGTTCGCAATATGATAGCCTAAACCAGCAAACTATTGATTATCCTAGAGCTTTTTCTTAATTCTGTTCTATTCAAAATACAAACAAGATTACATACTGTGACATTTTGATATAAATCAGGCATTGTGTATATTATGTACAAGCCAAAACATGATTGCATTTGTGTGAATGTAGAAACAGAAGGCAATGAACACATTCAATAGAGACATGGTTTTGACCAGGACATTATAAATACGTGTACACTAACAACTGACGAATTATAAAATGCATTATAAAATATTAAAATGTTAACTCCATGAACGGTCACCCCGAACGGCCAGCCACCTCCCTGTTACAGGTATATACTAGCAACCCAATTTGACATTTTACTCTATTTTCACTCTCTCAACAATAGTCACCTCCTTACAACAGCCATTTTTGTCCTTCCCATTGGTGCTGTTGCACTGTACTTATTATATACATCAATACAAATATCAGGGTTGTGGTGATATTTATATGCTTATGGGTGTAACACTATCTGTATTAAACATCAGCAACCATAAATAGAAATAAAAGGGAGATAACTTGGGAATAAAAAAAGAATCAATCATATCGAATGTTTATCCAGGCACAGCTTTCCTCTCTTTAAAGGTAAAATATATATATTTTAAGAAGTTTTTGTGATAGTGAGCGGGACACGTTTGAATTCAGCAAACGCTGCTCGAATTTAAAAAAAGTGAAATAAAATGTAAGCGTTTATTCTGATAACTTCTAACAATAGTTAAATTACAGAGACAATTTTTAATAAAACTCTTTTGAGAAATCCCAGTATAAGGTTATGAAAAACAATGTTTTGTAATGTATGTAGCAGTTCTTGTCAGATAAAGCTTTATGCAGTGTAAACTATGACAGTTTAATATCAGAAGATGAGACTTATAAAACGCTTGCTTCCCTAATGAGCTGCTTCGACATATTTTATTCTTCCGGTATGACATTTTCTTAAAGAGGAACTAATCCATCTAGAACTACGGAAAACATATTATTTTCGAAGTGCTGTACTGTGTGATATATGACAATATACATGTATATAACAACTGTGTAATATATAATATATACATGTATAAACAACTGTGTAATATATAATGTACGAGGGGTTATCCAAAATTACGTGGACTGTCTTTATTGTGTAAGAGCTATTTAAGATATTTAGCCGAAATTTGTACACAACTTAGAAGAAAATATAATAAATAAACTCAGAAATTTTCATACATATAGCTGTATTCTTTATTAAAATACAGGAATTTACATAAACACATCTCGGCGACTGTGGAGCACTCGGAAAATAATCTGACGTCAACGTCAGAAAAGCGTAACGTAACAAGCGTCAACACCACATGTTAAGTTACTGTTTCTCAAAATGATCTCCGCAAGCCTGCAAGCGATCATACATATTAGGTAACCATGCTTCACCGAGACCAGACACGTATTTTTGGATAACCCCTCGTATACATGTATAAAACAACTGTGTAATATATAATATATACATGTATAAACAACTGTGTTATATTTAGTATAAACATGTACAAAACAACTGTGTAATATATATATAAACAACTGTGTAATCTATAGTATATGCATGTATAAAACAACTGTGTAATATATAATATATACATGTATAAACAACTGTGTAATCTATAGTATATGCATGTATAAACAACTGTGTAATCTATAGTATATGCATGTATAAAACAACTGTGTTATATTTAGTATATACATGTACAAAACAACTGTGTAATATATAATATATACATGTATAAACAACTGTGTAATCTATAGTATATGCATGTATAAAACAACTATGTTATATTTAATATATACATGTACAAAACAACTGTGTAATATATAATACTATACATGTATAAACAATTGTGTAACATATAATATGTGCATGTATAAAACAACTGTGTAATATATTGCATATAGATGTATAAAACTTATCTGTAATATATAACATACACGTGTATAAACAACTGTGTAATCTATAATATATGCATGTATAAACAACTGTGTAATCTATAGTATATGCATGTATAAAACAACTGTGTTATATTTAGTATATACATGTACAAAACAACTGTGTAATATATAATATATACATGTATAAACAACTGTGTAATCTATAGTATATGCATGTATAAAACAACTATGTTATATTTAATATATACATGTACAAAACAACTGTGTAATATATAATACTATACATGTATAAACAATTGTGTAATCTATAGTATATGCATGTATAAAACAACTATGTTATATTTAATATATACATGTACAAAACAACTGTGTAATATATAATACTATACATGTATAAACAATTGTGTAATCTATAGTATATGCATGTATAAAACAACTATGTTATATTTAATATATACATGTACAAAACAACTGTGTAATATATAATATATACATGTATAAACAACTGTGTAATCTATAGTATATGCATGTATAAAACAACTATGTTATATTTAATATATACATGTACAAAACAACTGTGTAATATATAATACTATACATGTATAAACAATTGTGTAACATATAATATGTGCATGTATAAAACAACTGTGTTATATATTGCATATAGATGTATAAAACTTATCTGTAATATATAACATACACGTGTAAAAACAACTGTGTAATATATAACACATACATGTAAAAACAACTTTGTAATGTATTACATATACATGTAAAAACACCGTGTAATATATAACATATACATGTGTAAAACAACTGGGTAATATATACGAAACATGGAAAGTGAAACAAGCAAAATCATATTTTAGAAACTAGCTTCTATAAAATCATTTGTAAAATCGACGTATCAAACTTTTTCTCAAATACTTATTCTATGTTATTCAAGAGAATACGAAAGCAGTAGCTTGTGTTTCAAAAGTACTTAAACGAAATAAAGCAGTTAAAATTAATAACATTGCTTAAAGGGGCATTCCCTACAACTGACAAACATTCTGTGAAAGTGTAAAAATGTGTTAGATGTACATGTAAAACAATATATAATGGATAATTGCGAGAATAACTTGGGTCATAAAATGACTAGTTTAGGTACTAGCCGCAAAAAGCATAGCTATGAATAATATATCACTTCCACCCAAAAATTGTACAACAAATTCCAAAGAGTTTCCGATCTTTTATGGAAACTAATATTTTTTGTGATTTTATTTTTAATTGGACGAATTTTTGGCTGAAACTTTCTGTGTCTGCTTTTTTTACAAGCTTCTAATTTATCATCATTTTGCCTTGATTCTAGATGCACCAAGTTGTACAAGTTGTAGGGTATGCCCCTTTAAACATCAGAGTAATAGAATTTACTCAAATTTGACTATATCATCAATATCAAATAAAAAACTACCATTTCAAAAATAATTCATGGGAACAATTAGTAATATAACAATTCAGTTTATTCCAAAATCGAGCAACGCCGTCCTGTTCTATACTGAATTGATTATTTCATGGAAAAGGAATTAACTTTATGTACAAAAAAAAGAAATAGGAACCATTTCCAATTGTAGCGAAGTACTTCTTTGTTGATGAGAATAGTCTGTATATACGATGACCGTCTGATTATTATTATATCATTGTTAAAGGAATATATGTGACGTTTCTGACTGAATCAACTTATAAATACATACATGCATTTGATTCCGGGGGATAGGGCAATCCTTATAAAAAATAATTATTATGTTTCCGGTAACGCTACCAACTCACCAAAAAGGATCCTATACCCAACCTTTTTGGTCTCTGGAGAATTGCTTTTATTTTTTCAATAATTAACAGCATTCTGACATGTATATTGGGTTCAATATAGAAAAGAAAGTGTAAAAAGATTTACCACTGTAAATTTTCCGGGTTGGGCTACCATTAAAGCTTGAAACTGGAACCGAAAGTAATACTGTACGAGTATGTTGTTAAAAATAGGTAAAAATGAAAAACTAAAGATAACAGTAAGACTAGAAAAAAAAAATTCAGTAATTAAGTCTTAGTCGTAATATACCTTAATATGTTTAAAGTGTTTAAATGTAAACCTATAGAAAAATAAGAGAAATTACGTAATATTATACATGTATTTCATCATGACTACGGCGCAAATATTTCATTATGATGACCGTACATAAACATAGTAAATATAATTATTTCATAATGAAATTGAAGACCGTACATAAACATAGTAAATAACAAATATTTCATTATGATGACCGTACATAAACAGTAAATAACAAATATTTCATTCTAATGACCGTACATAAACATAGTAAATAACAAATATTTCATTATGATGACCGTACATAAACACAGTAAATAACAAATATTTCATTCTGATGACCGTACATAAACATAGTAAATAACAAATATTTCATAATGATGACCGTGCATAAACATAGTAAATATTTCATTATGATGACCGTACATTGTATATAAATATTTCATAATGATGACAGTACATAAACATAGTAAATATGAATATTTCATAATGATGACCGTACATAAACATAGTAAATATAAATATTTCGTTATGATGACCGTACATAAACATAGTAAAAACGAACATTTCATTATGATGACCGTACATAAACATAGTAAATTATAACGAATATTTCAATATGATGACCGTACATAAACACAGTAAATAACAAATATTTCATTATGATTAGAGTAGAGCAGTAGATACACTATATATAAGCATCTAGTAAATACATTATATAAACATCTAGAAGATACATTATATAAATATCTAGAAGATACATTATATAAACATCTAGAAGATATATTATATAAATATCTAGAAGATACATTATATAATCATCTAGAAGATACCTTAAATAAACATCTAGAAAATACATCATATAAATATCTAGAAGATACATTATATAATCATCTAGAAGATACCTTAAATAAACACCTAGTAAATACATTATATAAACATCTAGAAGATATATTATATAATCATCTAGAAGATACCTTAAATAAACATCTAGAAAATACATCATATAAATATCTAGAAGATACATTATATAAACATCTAGAAGATATATTATATAAACATCTAGACGATGCATTATATAAACATCGAGAAGACACATTATATAAACATCTAGAAGATATATTAAATAAACATCTAGAAGATTCATTATAATAATATATAGAAGATACATTATACAAGCATCTAGAAAACACATTATATATACATCTATTAGATACATTAAATAAATATCACTACGATACATTAAATATACATTTAGAAGATACATTTTATATAAATCTTGAAGATACATTATGTATATATGTAGAAGATACATTTTATATAAATCTTGAAGATACATTATGTATATATGTAGAAGATACATTTTATATAAATCTTGAAGATACATTATGTATATATGTAGAAGAAACATTTTACATAAATCTTGAAGATACATTATGTATATATGTAGAAGATATATTATGTATATCTAGAAGACATCCAGTACATACATGATAAGTAAAGACAGAAGATGCAATGTTTAACATGCTACGCAGTTTGGGGTATTTCATTACCTGAAACAGGCAATTTTTATGGTAGCTCCACCAATTTATTCCATGTAAGTTTCGCTTTAAATTATGCATACGTAGCATTATATAAGTATTATTTACATCTGTTTCTGTAACCAGGCAACCAGGAAGTATCCACAGAAACATCATGAACAATAAACAACAATTGATACAACGGATTGTTTTAAATCATGTCTTTAATATTCATGAGCTATGGTCGCATTATGGTAAACAATGAACCAACGTATCATTGTTCTTACGTTGAAATACATGTATTAATTATATATAAGTCTAACAAATATAGTTATGAATTTGAATAAACCCGGAACACTCGGTGATTTAGCTAAACACATGACCTACTTTGTATGCACAATGCATAATATTGTATTGTATCAACCAATCTTTACGTAACAATATATATATTAGAGGTAAGGAAAACTTCACCATAAAACAGATAAGATATATCAGGAAGAAGTTTTGATTGGTAGATAAATTAAGTAAAAAGTCCGTTATCTATAAGGGGAAAAGAACACTCGAGTGTCAAAGACAAGGGTAACATATATGATAACAAGTTTTAAAAAAAATATTGAAAAGTACAGGGTCGATTTCATATCATGCAAGTTAAACAGTTGGTATTTTATACATGACTAAAATAACATACACTGTAATTCGATACACTGTAACTAATATTTACCTAGTATAATTTACGGGTTGAGATAAACTTTAACAGTTAATCAACACAAATAAAAAGAAGCACAACCAGTTCATATATTGTAGTTTGCATTCAAGTGCAATTTTAAGAGAACAAAGTATTTACAAATGTCGTGTATTTATCAATTCTCATTTAAATACAAACAGTATCACATCAAAACATGTTTTGTACGAACAAATTACGAGAACATAACACGTACATGGGATTGACGTTCTGGTTAAACGAAGTCGACTGGTTGAAATGAAATGATTAATACATTCAGAGGAAAATAAACCTGTATCGTGAAACAGCTGACAATAAAATGTCACTCAAACAGCAAAGAAAATTATCAAATAAACATATAATTCTGATGCTTGAAAAAAAAAGAATTCTGTGTTGCAATATTGTTTTTCACTGCGATGATGTATATAATTATTTTATATGCCGTTATATACGTACATGTCATAACGTAGGTAATTAGATACATGATAAATACAGATTGTACATTTGTATTTTTAGACAAAAATGTTAGGGTAATTTTGCTTGTTACTGTAATTTTATGGACCTCTATGGAAATACCCGGGACTATGTCAAATGTAAACTAGTTAATGTAATGTCGTATTGATTTATGTCAAACAATTATATCGTTATTTGTTTCATATACAAATGTATCTTATTATGTTCTAACATGTGATTAAATTCATATATCTGAAATTACTATCAATGAACAAATTGAATTATAGGAAGAGCGAATGAATCACTGATGAATTAATTACACCAAGTGACTAAAATCAAAATCATTTGTTCAATAAATATCAAGAATTCCTGAACAAGTTCTGACAGGAATACGACTAGTAAGAGGGTACATTAACGGTACAAGGGAAATAATTTTACGGAGGTGTGACGATAATGTGATTCATTGATATTGGTCGTCTGCTTAATGTCCTGATGGTTAACATGTAGATATGGTGGTATGGTTCAACATGACTGTACATGAACATTGATAGTTTATATGGCGAATTTACAAACCATGCAAATATAAGTGAAGTTCATCCACATTGAGTTATAATTGTTAAGATAAATTAATGCGCATACATATGTACGCCTTCCATTCTGATAGGTAACATCATAACATGTCGTTGGTTATTTTTGAATGATTATGTACTAGGACCTGAGCTTGCTAGTTCGATCGTTCTTGCAGTAAGGCGTATTTGGACGAGACGTCGTTGACGATAAGGCAATGGTATGTTTGAGTGTGTTCAAGAACATGAAAATATAAACCTTAGAGATCAAAGGTTTTCCTGGACATATTGACAATACCGAACATCAAGGTGAATATAATACAACGTCAAGCAATGTACAGTCTTAACCGTATGTCTAACAGTGTTTAGTAATCGACTGTTTCTTTATCACACCTGACAACTTAATCGATACATATATTATTCTCCGCCTTGACTACGCCAATGTCGGCCATCTTGAATTTCAATCTCCTCCAGTCGATTCGTACACGATTGGAATGTTATATCGTTGCACAGTAAACAGTAAAGGGCCCTGTATAACGCATATTCATAACTTCGTATGTATGTCTCCTGTTTACGACCTGAGTGAGCTATATCAGATAGATTGCTTTCAGTGGCTAAAAATAGAACATCGAATGATTTCGTAAGAAGGCTAAATACTGTGTATATGTATGAAGGAGTGTAGGATAATTCGATGCCAGTGAATTCTACTTCACCCTGTGAAGGTCATAGGTGTAATGAAACACGTACACAACATGCCCATATAATTACAATGTCCTCTTAATTTAACAGTTTATTTCTTCAGTTTAATATGAAACTGTAAGCATGTACGTATCTAGAACTAACCAAGATTTTGTCAAGCAGAAGCAGACGATATTTGTACTGGATTGGCCGTCAGTCGAATTATTCATTAAATCGTTTCTCGTGAAGAACAGACAAATACATATTTAACAGATTTGTTTATAACGCGATAGCTTACGGACGTCAGTTTATTTTAGCGGTTAGGACATTCTAAACTGTTCGCATATCCGTTGTGGTTGTTTAATTAACCAATTTAATGCATTCCAACCTCAGTTTTATTGGTGTCAACAAATATATTCTGTTACTATTCGTTTACTTATTGTTGGAACCACATCAACACAACATTAGCCCTTGGCATCCGTTTTATACGATTCCATTACAAAATCAAATCGTAATATTTTATTTCACATATAGGCATACGGGCACTGAGGTTGAACACCGCCTACATTTTGATAACAATTATGCTATATAAAATAGGATCGAACCTACAAGACCTGTTTGCAAATACCTGAACTTAATTAAGCTTATACCACTTCAATTCGGGACTTCTTCAAATATTTCAATGGTTTATTTCTAAAGCAGAAGTACATTTTTATTTGTTGATCATTTAGCGTCTTGAATGAAAAAGAGCTTTTGTTCAAATCATTCCGAAACTTTTTTTTCAGGTATAAATCGACGGTATACAACAATTAATGCAGGCCATATAAAATCATGCGTACATGAAACTATAATAATTAAGTGTTTAAGCGAATGGATAGAAATAAACAGGTGGATTTCTATTCAGATCTTTATATCAATTAATTCTCCTTCAGTATTTCTTGCAGTCTGCAAATAACTTGAGTAATTTGGCCTTGACATAAAAAGTACGCGAATCAATCTCTGGTCGTTGGATTAATTGCCCAAAAATAACTAGCTGAATAGTGTTGCACAAAATATTGTTACTTAAAGTGAGTCTTTCTCAAATTATCCACCAAAGAACTAGCAACTTCTGTAATATACTTCAGCATACATGACAATCATCATACAAGTTATTTATAAGTTTTCCTTCAGCAATATAACGTTGACAACCATATTATATTAATTGGCAAATACATCCTCCCGTGTATTAATTATATCACATGTTTAATTTAAAATCACTGGGTTTAGTTTACTAGTTTCTTACTAACATGCTCTTAACAAACCAGACAAAATAAATCCTATATAAATGTGAGTTATTTCAAACATAATTAATAAATTATAAACTACTTGAAAACTTGCTCAGGTTTCTGCCCTCGTGGTGCCCTAATTAATGTATATAAATGAGTTTATCGTGCATCACATGCAGCTAACCAATAACAAAGGACATACGGATTCTACGTGGTGAAAGATATTTATAATTACAAAATATTTCGCCCAATAGAAAGTCGTGCGAAATTTTAACTTTAAATACGAAGATTGTCCACATACGAATATAATAAAAGTGTTTGATATTAAGAAAGGGTACAAAAACGACATACCATGACCAAGACAAATTGCAATATTGATACAATATTTAATTACAGAAGCTATATATTAAAGGTTGTTTTAATGAGAGTAACGTGTAGCCACTAGTTTAATTAATAACGAATTCGATTTTCAGTTATAAAACATTTGTATGCATTGATTTCAATATGCAGAAACATATCATTAAAGATATCATGTGATAAGAAAGTTTGAAAATATATTGCCTAAATGTCGATTAATGCACTTGTGTTCCATGGTACTTATATCCAGCACACAAATTATAATTGACTTTCATTGCAGTATTTAAATTTACGATAAAAACAACTTATCATTCATTTTTTAGACATATGCATTTTTTGGGCATGAAACAGAATGCCAATAACAATATTCAAAAGTTATTGTAATGATATAAAAATTGCACAATAGAATATAGAAATTGTGTAACAAAGTTATAAACTATTTATTCCCAACATATTAGTTTAAATATTTGTTCACCATTCCGTGAATAGAATATATTCATATGGGGCATTGAACGCCTTATTTCTTTAAACACACAACAATCATAAAAGTACGAAAATATTTCATAGGTTTATTTCATAATCAGAATTATTCAGTGCTGAGTACAAAAGAATGTTCACTGGTGGTTCGTACAATCTGTATTATTCATGACATACCCGATGTTATCTAAATTATATGCAGTGTTTTAATGGCATTAAATGAAGTCCAATTTTATGCTGTTCACGTGATTACAACATACATCAACGATCGTGTAAATATAATTATAAACAATGCAATAATCAGCACAGTTTGTTCAGCATAGATGTCTGGTGACAAAAAATGCTTCAGTATACATTCACAATGTACATACATGGCTCTGGGTGCACATAGATAAAAAAGGAAGTTTCAATAAAATATATGTTATATTAGTTTAACCAATGACAGACACATCAATGACACTCATGTTTTACAGATAAAACAATCAGCTTAAAATGCAGACTATATAATTCAGCACCACGTTAATGCATCGACCAGTGACTGGCAACTTTCGTCATTTTTGCAATAATATCTACACTATTATAAAATGTCTGCTGAAAACATATTTATTTTTGTATAAAAAAAAGATAAAGATTGGTATTATAATTATTTGTAACAGCATTAAACATAGAATGTTCCAATCGTGGCATAACAACAACCATCATCTAGATAAGGATGTTCTAGAGTAGAATACTTGTTATCAGCAATCACACCCGACCTCCTGGGCATTCTGTGTGAGAATATACCACTCCAATGTTACGATCATTTTAATGCATCTGATTCATAATAAAACATGTTCCACGTGTCAGCTTTGAGCTTCGTCAGCCGCCTTTTTTAGTTTATATGCCTCTGTTTTCGACGGGTTTGTTTCATATGGTGGGTTAGCTAATAAGTCGTAAGTTTCTTTATCACGTGACAATCTTTTCCCAATCGTGTCATGGAGATCCAGATACTTCGCTACACAACGATCAATACACACTGCTTCGTTTTTCACTAAATGTTTCTGGTCATATTTCTGGACAGCACATTTGTCTGAACATGCTCGCTTCATTCTGAAATGAGAACAGAGTGTAAGATGCACGTTTTATCATACATATATACGAAAATATTCACATAAGCAAATGTACAAACAGTCGGATCATTACATATAAAGAAGCAAACACGAGGTAGTTGTAATGGCGATTTATTGACACCACAACAGGACGACTTGAAATATATTTTGTAATTTTAACATTTGACATAAAATTAATTATTTTAAGTAAAGATAAACTGCATATGTAAAAGTTTTCTTCATGCAGTTACAAAATTGATAAAACAATAATGCCATCTATCAGTAAATGGGTGATATTCTATATAAGTACAGTTATATCACATGCTTGACCAAGCAATGTCCAATGAACACAATACATTTAATGGTGATATTTATATGATTGCATGATGATGCAGTATGTGATTATAGCACATCGAGATCAGAAATGAAATTACTTCTAAACACTTTCAACAAAACAGAAAGAAATATACAAACATATACACAATTATTTATATGTATTTATAAATTAATTATTTGGGTTTACAAATTAATTACATCAATACATGTGTTTACAAGTAAGTGCATGTGTTTACACATTAATTGTATGTGTGTTTCAAATTAATTGTATGTTGTTGTTTTATTTAATTGTATGTGTTTACATATTAATTGTGTTTTAAAATTAATTGTATGTGCTTTTAAATTAATAGTATGTGTTTACAAATTCATTATACAAGTTTACAAATTAATTGTATGAGTTTACAAATTAGTTGTATATGTTTACAAATTAATTGCATGTGTTTACAAATCATTTTCCGTTTTCATTACTTAAAATAATCATCCAATTTTTATATACAAGTTTATGCTAGCATCATCACAGTTCATTATATCATTTGTATAATGTGTTTATTCACCTCATATCACATAATGTACACATGTGCTGAGAGTATAAATAAACTGTAAACTGGTACTTATACTTTTTTGTAAAAAATAACATATAAAAAGGCAAAATTTATACCTGTAATGTATAATAAATATTACCCAATACAGCATATATATTACATATGTATATTTTCTAATTTTATACAATGCATTACACTTTCTGAAAATGACATAATATATAATACTTGAAGCATTTATGTGAATTATATTTGCAATTGATTTTGATTATGTCACACATACTTAATAATTATAATTTGTATTTGTAAATGCACAGGAATTAATAAACTTATATATCTATCTTAAAACTGTATGCATTGCCAAGTAAAATAATTAACTTGAAAACTTCCAAGGATTGAACCATATTTATACAAAACCAGCAGTAATGAAAATGAATGATTTATAACAGTATAAAATCATTCATAATTATTATCATTAATTATTAATTATCATTAATCCATGGATTTAAATTATTTACCCATATCTGCTATTTATCAAATATACAATGAATAAAAAAACACATAAAACTTGATATAAATACTTAATATTATTCAAACTCTATACACTATTGGTAATATAACTTATTCTATAATTCAGCAATCCATACTGATCATATTTATAACATAACTTTGTCACAAATACAGGGTTAACTTATTACTGCAATTCTGATAATTTTCTTACAATACATAGCTAATTAGCAAGGTAAGAAGTTAAATTACTCGACACTTAAAGCCCAATTAACTTTTTGGATGTTAAAATTAATCTTATTTTTCCTGATAAGATATCTTATCAATGAGAATGATTTTTACTTGCAATAAAAACATTCCAAAATGTTAATTTTTAATCCACAAAGTACATACAGAAATGTAGCAAAGTATTTTTATCAATGATATTGCAAAAATTAAACAAAAAACATTTGACAACATTTTTACAAGATATGGCTAAAGAAAGGCAAAATGTACATATTATTTAAAAGCAATTAAAACATATTTCTTATATTTTACTATTATTCAATCTATTGTTCTTTATAACTGAATTCCAAAGGCTAATGGGCCTATAAGGTATAAGGATATTAACTCCACAATTTTTTATCTCAAAGTATGGAGAACAAATTTTCTAAACGCTTATAACTTTTATAGGTTTCTGAGATAGAAAATTATTTGCCTTGAGATTAAAAAAAAAACAATGAATTTCCTTTGAGTTATTTTCCATTTAAATTTTAATCAAAGTCTATAGGGGTAACCCATTTTTAAAGATTAAAGACAAAAGATCATGAATTTCACTGAAAACTCATGGTAAAAATATGCAATTACAAAATATCAATATAATTTGATAAAGAAAAATATGCAATATCTAAAGAAATTTATTTTTTTCAAAATGCTTACAGTTTTTTTTAAATGTCATAAAATAAAATATTGTATCCAAAGTAACTATCAAATACATAATGACAATTGAGCTATCCTTTTTTTTGAAATGTTAACATTTTTGTGTATTATTGAGCAAATATTTCAGGAAAATGGTAGTTTAGGATGCTAATACATCAAATTTACAACAAAAATATGAAATAAATCATCAATTAATCATGGTTTATATTACTGTTATTAACATGGTCATTTAATGTTATAAAATATAATTTTTTGTACATTTATTTTCTACTCCACAGTAATATATAACAATCTGTTTTCATACAAAATACATAGTTTTAAGTATAAAAGTCAAGTTTTATCAAATATTATTATATACAATGTATATATAATATTACTATTATATTACTTACAAAATAAAAAAATATAATGTATCAAATTTAACAGACAATATTACTTTCAATATAAGTTGTAGTAAAGTAGATAAGTTATTGAATAGCATCATTTTGTTTTAACATTAAGTAGTAGTAGAAAGGAATATAATTTACTTCCTGTGAAAAGGGAATAATGCAGTGTTTTAAAGCAGTATATAAGTATTATATTGTTCCATTAAAGGTACAGTAACTTTCATAGACCATGCATGATCGGAAGAATAAATCAAATGAAAGCATCACACTAATATTTCTAGTAAACTGGTTTTAAAACTTGATATTCATTGTGTGAATTATTTATACAGCTGCAAAAACTACAGAAAAAATATTTATTTTATAATATAAAGGTGTATATAATACAATATAGGGTATGAATTATACAAATTATTTAATGATTGTAATATAATAAATCTCTGAAAACATGTTATAATAAATAATAAATGGCTTTACTATGTATAAATTTATTCATTTATTAATCTTGTTTTTTTACAATTTTTCAGTTTATACAGTAGCCGATTCACCTTAGAACAAGTTTTCCTGAACGGTATTCCAGGACTAACTTTTAAATTACCCTTCTACAAGGGACCAGCAACTTCTCCACAAATGGAGGAAATGACATTATTGTCTTTTAATTGAAGGAATTGATATGATGAATATATTATTTAAAAGATGACTTTTATCAACAAATAAATGAAAATAATATATGATTATGTACAACAGAAAAGAATGAAAATAAATAAAACAATACCAGCAACTTGTGTCTAATTTACAGTAAAATTACTAGAACAATTTGAGAAAGTATTTGACACATTACAGCATAGGTAGAAACTTATAAATTGGATTTTAAACAATATAAATAAAGACATATATCAACTATTTAGAAATGATTCATTTCTTATATTAGATCAGAGGAATAATAATATTTTCCACACAAGAAAGATGACAACCAAATCTCATTTAGACAAAATATTAATCTCCAAATGACAACTTTCTCATTAGAAAGATCATTATCATACTGTTTGTCTTTTGTATTGAAATCATTTACCTTAACAAACATTGCCCATACAGCTTTAAAGTGTGTGTCCTAAAAAAGTAAGTTTATAGATATAACCTGTTGTATAAATGAAAGAATTTAATAACATTGCACTACTGAAAACCTCTGTACATATTGTTCCCCTAAATTTGTAAGAGAAAACAAATTCAATCTAATCTGTGTTAGCGGCCATCTCCAAATAAAGGCCAATCTTATGAAAACCATCATTAATTAATTAATTAAAACCAAATAACCACTGAATAAAGGTCACTTGTCAATAAAGGCCACATTGTGTCTTTCCCAAAGGTAGCCTTTGGTCACAGGTTTGACTGTATTCTTTATTTTCCATGTTTTGTCCATATTTAACAAACATAATTAAATAGTATGCAGACGGACTGACCAATCGCCTGACCATTGACCGACTGACAGAGTGACTCCAATATACCCCCTCTCAAACTTTGTTTGTGGGGTATAAAAACCTGATAAACCGTCAGGTTGCTAGTACATTGTATATAAAACAATACCACAGTGATATGATATGTTGTTAGGCAGGGTGACAATACAGAAATCAGTTTAGAGTAGAACAATCTGTATAAATAAATGCTCTATACAAGAAGTTTGTAATCAGTATCAAATAGATTACAAATGATGTTATACTCATTATCATGTACTGTGTGTTCCCTTTGTAGAGTACAATTCTTTATGCACATAGTTCAGTAAAATACCGATGGAATTGTGAGACTCTCAAACATTTTTTATGAACATAAAAATTTGAGGAACTTCAAAGTCAAGTTCACGTTGTGACGTCACTTCCTAGAAAGTTAATTTCTAAAATGGCGGTGTCTAAAAAAGGTGCAGGAATTATTCAATTTACTTTGAGAGCGTTCTTTTCCAAGTTACTGTTGCGCAAACAACGCAATGAAGGTATCGTAAAGATTGTATATCTACCAAGCTTCAAAATGCTTAGGCTAGTTAATAAATATAAATGACAGATTTGGTTTGTGACAGCAGATACAAAACCTTAAATTTTAAAACACTGACTCAACATCATATTGGAGCAAAATGGATGTCACATCGAACCTTTGTTGCAAAAATTGAAAGTAGTGTTTTTTTGCGTGAAAAAATAAGTTCTGTACAAAAATTTACATAATTTAAAATAATAAAATTGGCTAATACAATAAAAGGTTATGAGCTGTTGTAATGGTATCATAAATAATGAAACACCCTGTATTAACAATTATAACACTGTCATCAAATAGTGAAAATACAATATAGGTAGATATCTGTGCTGTTCTGTGATGTCTTCAATTTCTTTATTCAAACATTCAATTAATGCATACAGGTGTACTTCATGGCCGTGTATAATTCATCCCGAGCCTGCAAAATAAGAACACATTTTTCAATTACTTATAATAACATTTATTTAGAATATATACATCAAATACATGGCATCAATATAACTTTTTTGTTTATATAGTTTTTTACGCCCCTTTTCAACAGCCATATGAGGCAGACAGTTCACCTAAGCATCGTTCCTGGGAAGAACCAGTACTAGACTCCCATCCTCCGTAAGCAACTGCCTATCTCAAATAAAGAGACATGGTCAGTAGTGGGGCTCGAACAATGTGTTTAGAACATACTGATTTTTCTGGGTATTGTGTTTCACAGATGAAGACAAAGACAGGATTATAAATTCTCAAATCAAAGTACTTGAAGTACTCATGAAAAATGAACTGTCATAGACTTGCATTGCTACATGGAAGGCAACTAGTTCAATAATTGCATGGCTGATATAGAAAATGTACTACTTTGGTACTCATCAAAATTCATGTGGGCTGAGCGAGGGACGGCCATGGAAAGCTAAACAATTGTTCAGTTCCCAATCATAATAATTTCATCATCAGAATATTAACTGCAAATTGTAACTATAGTTACATATCCTTTTAGTGGTGCAACGATATATCAGCATATTGTTATAAAGTGTCGGGCGCTATGTACCGAGGTACAACATCCATGTACCGTGATGTTTTCTTTAATACTTGAATTAAATGAATGCAGACACTATTTTAGTGTTATTTTGGCAACAAAATAATTTGATAACAAATTAACGATTATCAATAAACCTATATTGGTACAGTATGCAAAACTGATAGTTCATCGATTGGTACTGATAAACCATCTACTGGTTACAAAACAGTTAAACCTGTCTTAAGAGACCACTCAAGGAGCAGGTGAAAGTAGTCTCTTAAGACAAGTATAACTAAGGGTCAATATTTTGCTGTATTTTTTCCTTGAAAGCATTTAATCGAAGAAGTCCCGCTGTCACAAACAGACTTAATTAATTGGACTGCAAAGTTGGTCGCATACAAAGAGGTTTTCCCATCTTATGGGATGATTTTTATATGGTCGCTAGTCATGTCATACAGGCGGTCACTAAAGGGAGTTAAAAAGCTTGAAATCACTTGTGGGAACCAGAGAGTGGTTGTTGACAACAGGTGGTCACATAATTAAGGTGGTCGGAAAGACAGGTTAAACTGTATATGAATAAACTACCTTATACAGTTATATCTCTATGAGGTAATGGGTTAACACTTGAGTTGACAGTGGTTTTAGTTTTATTGTGTTTTTCATTACTTACCAGTATTGCAATGTGTATTAATTTTGCAATATGGATCGACCCGTACTGCAATATATTGCAATATGGGTTATGCCATATCGTTGCACTACAATATCCTACATAACCTTAAAGGGGTAACTCTTGCTGGTATACCTGCGAGTATTTGTGGGTTGGGCTATGTAAACTGATATGCCTAATACTACCTGTCAATTAAACTCTCTGCTGTTTAAAATAGCACAACAATGGGTGTGTAATCAACTGACCACTGGTTCTGTTATATAGAAAGCATCGGCTGCTCAACCTTACCACGTGCCTCTGTTTACAAACAGAGAGTTTATCAGCAAGTAGCCATACCTCCCGGGAAATTCAAATTTTCTGTTAGACAGGTTTAAACTTTTTCTCACTTAGGATTAATATATTGTTAAGATTTTTGGATGAACTGTTTTAACATGGAACAATTTACCATTGTGAGAATTTTCAAAGAATAGTTTTCTGTAGTTTATATAAAAATTCAAAAAAGGGCTTTCTGATATGAAACATGCATAAAATTTTACAAAAACCCGCCCCAGCGCCATCTAGTGGTTTATATAGTCCTGTTACCCCTTAACAAATCAAAATACTAGTTTTTTGTTGAAATTCAGGCTTAAATATACACATCATTAAATGCAATATTAATATCATAACAGCTTTTTTATCAAGCTTATAAAATGTTTAAAGAACAAATTTATACAATAAGTAAATACTATTGGTTAAATCAACTGATCATTTACACAGTAATTCAACAAACACAAAACAAGAGGGCCACGATGGCCCTTTATCGCTCACCTGAGAACAAAGGCCAATAATTAATGACCAGGTAATATAGTTTTCATCTCGTAAAACTCATTTTTATGTAGATTTTGAGATCAAAACCAACAATGAAGGTATAATACTGTTAAACAAGCTAAAACATAGCAAATTTTCTAATCCAAAGGCCCATAACTCTTGAAGTTGTGGTCAAATTCCACCCATAACTGAACTTGTTCAAAACCATATGGTCATACACATTCATTGTAAACATGATTAGGATCGTTGAATAAATGAAGGCGCTACAGTGTAAACAAGCTAAAATATAGCAAATTTTCTAAGTCAAGGGCCCATAAGTCTTTAAGATGTGGTCCGATTCCGCCCATAATTGAACTTGTTCAAGATCTTTTGGTTATACTCATTTACTGAAAATATTATAAGGATCGGTGAATAAATGAAGGTGCTAGAGTGTAAACAAACACAAATATAGCAAATTTTCTAAGTCAAGGGCCCATAACTCTTGAAGTTGTGGTCCAATTCCACCCATAATCGAACTTGTTCAAGATCTTTTGGTTAAACACATTTACTGAAAATATGATTAGGATTGGAGAATAAATGAAGGTGCTAGAGTGTAAACAAGCTAAATATAGCAAATTTTGTAATTCGTGGGCCCATAACTCTAGAAGTTATTATCCGATTTTGCCCATAATTGTGGCCATATACATTGTGAGCAAGTTTAATCACGATTCATTAAGAGCTGCAGATGCTAGAGTGTAAACAAACTAATTGTGGACGGATGCCGGACATTCAACGATCCTAAAAGCTCACCTGATGAATCAGGTGAGCTAAAAATATATACCCAAGAGGGTTATATCTTTAGTCCAGTGTGTGTGCTGGATTTGTTACCAGACTATCTGGGTTCAATTCCCGATCGTGACAGGTCATACATACCCTTCCATGAAAAGAAGAAGTTGCTGGTTCCTAGTAGAAGGTTAAGTAAGTACTGGTTACCTCAGGATAACTGGTAAAGTGAACCGTCCACCATATATAACTGAAAAATTGTTAAAAACCAGCATTAAACATATTTTACTGTCAGAGTAACAGTTAATTTATTTATCTTAATTTAATTATTTATTTTCTTTAGAATCATATCTCTTAAGATTTATATGAAATTTATAATAATTCTTTTTTAATGTAACTTGTACTTGTATGTATTCATGAGGGTTTTAAAACTGAAATAAAATTAATCAATCAACCCAAATAAATGAGAGTTAAATATCTATCAGATTAATCACAGTGACACACATTTGACATAATAATTGCCCAAATATTTATGGGTAGATAGCAAATAAAAATTTAGATGTATCCAATTGTTGAATTTATTCAAGCTATTTCTCCTAATATTTGGAGAATTCAGACAAAATGGAACATATATTTCTTAATTAAGAATAAAACTGGTTCACAGTCACAATGATCCTGCTTTCAACTATGAGAAACAAAGGTAACAGTATATAAAACACTAACCTGTATAATGGGCTTACATATAAATGTACTCCAAAACTTCAGGTGTAAAATCTTTTTTTTATACCAATCAATTAAACAACAGTAACAAAACAACAAACAATATTTTTCTTATCTTGAAGCAGTGTTAAACTCCTACCTGTAGGTCAGCTAGATGTTCTACTAACTAAGATAATCTGATGGTTAATATCGTATATACACAAATGCACAGTATACAAGTCATGTAAAATGCTGCTACATTCCTCCTTCCTGTTTAAAAAAGTGATTTATTACAACAGCCCAAGGCTCTTGACTAACCCAGACTTTGCTTCACCATAGCGCTAGGATTTCAAGGCTAGTCTCACACATACAACGGCAAATGTAACAGGAGGAGGAAAAGTAAAATACCTGATGCTAGGCTCAAAGTTTCAAACATGCAACCTTCACCTTGCAATTCAATTCTCTACCAGTTGAACTAATCCGACAGCTATAATATCATCAACAATTCAATAAGGTATATATTACTATAACAGTGTCAATACTAATACTCAGGGCTCAACATTAACAGTGGTCCGTTAGCCCGAGGCTACCTATTTTCTCCAAGGACTACCTAGGTTTCCAAGCTGGGTATCCTGTCGGGCTATCTGTAATTTGGGTGAACTGAATTCTATAAATTTAAGTAAATCAAATTATAAAGCTTAGAAACTTTTGTTAGATCTGATGTGATGCAACCTGTATAACTTTGTTCAATACATTTGTGAAAATCTGACGTTCATACTTAATGAAATGACAAACATAAACATTATTTTATGTATTAAAATGAGGACTACCTATAATTTGCAAGGACTTCCTCATTTCTATGCAAGTAGTCCTGCTGACTACCTCTTAAAAAAGTTAGTGTCAAGCCCTAATAAAATTCTATCTAAATTCTAATAAGCATTGTAGCTACGCTAAGGCACGCCGAGGCAGTTGCTCCGGCTAAAATTGACAGAGCAGTAAGAAATTATTTGTTCAATTAGTTCCATTTAATAAACATTCATTCCGTTGCACTATTAAGTATAATCATAAATGAATAGAACTCTATAACTATAAAAATGTGAACAACTCTTGTTATTACACCAATGTGACACAAGAACAAGGGGAGCTAACTATTGCAGACAGATAATATCCATGACAACATGTACAATAATTTATTGATTATTAATTTATTTGCCTTTCTCGGGTCACATGATCAAATTCTGAAGACCAAAATGAAAATAAGTCGGCTTTAATGCTTTCTTTTTGAGTCATCCCTGGTAGTGATTATGTGTCATCTTCTATCAGTATGCACTTGTACACATGTATTTGTTATAGTATGTCGACATTGAATTTGTATTGTTCTTATTACATGTACTCATTTTACCTGAATAAAACTAACCTCTACAAAACTCATTCTTTCCAAGGACTGTATCCGACTAGAACAATCTTTCTTGAAGAGTTACAATCTACATACCTGCTTAGAGAGCTTCAGGGCAGGGCTATTCTCACTGCCAGTCAGATACAGGGCTTACGTCTATGTACTAGGAACTAATAATAACAGTTGGTTTTCTACCCTTTTAAACGGTGGTAGAAAACGAAGGAAAATCATTTTATGAGGGGACAACCCCCTCCCGGACCTCCCCTCCCCCTTAGTGGTTTTGAAACTCCATGGAGTGCATCGGCTTAAATTTGTTTCTGACTACGCCATTGCTAATATACATTAAACTATTAAATGCAACACCCATGATACATATTACTGTAGATTGCACGAACTTATTCAAAGTTATTGGTCAATTTGGTGAATTTGATCCCCACTGGAGTCGTGACATGGTGTATTTTACTTACGTATTGAACGTTTCTAGCAACATTTGTTCCATGTGCGCAACAACCTTCTTTTGATCTTCTGAAACATTCGCCATTTTTGTTGATTCTTCGAGTGTCTTAAACATATAACGTACGCTTAGTAAGATATATCACTCGTGCAGTTGAAAGTCACAGCGCAATGTTTACATCGGAAGTAGCTTACCGGTGTGAGATTATTATTTCGTAAAACTAGCACGTCGTGCACATTGGCACGTCGTGAACATTGACTTCTACAAGAGCTTCTGTCGTAGATGTAACCCTTAAAGTCCCCGAACATAGATAGAAATGAAATATCATTCAATGAAATAGTGTTCAATCATTCCATTCCTAATATTCAATCATCCAATTACTATTAAACATAACGCCAAGACTTGAGCCTCGTTTTCAATTTTTGGCAGAGCAGACGATCCTTTACAAATATCAAACCAGTAAATTTAAAGCGTGAAAGAAAACGTAAAAATTGGTAAGTTTTTGACAATATAAATGCTAAAAGAAGAACCAGAAAGGTGCATAAATACCTTATGCCTGTTATTCTGTACATTTTTCATAATACGCTAAATCGAATGTGCCAGGAACTGTCAATAATGTAAACATACTGGTTCCCAAAGTATTGGTTGTGCTTGACCTCAACCTCAGATTAAATAAAGTTGTTCTTGAAATTAACCGAGTTAAACTTGTCAATAAACTTCGTTGTTGAATAATATTTTTTAAACATAAATAACACTGGTAAGTTATTTTTCTTTATTTCCAGACACAAATTACCCTGCAGCTCGCTGTATCTGGGGATGGAAAATTTGTTCCACCTATGTTAATTTTTCTATCGTCTAGTGTCTTCCAAGTGATATCGGGGTGTTCCGATTCATGGCATTGTGTCTCCACTGCTAAAGCCAAAGGGCATACGGTATGGATTCGGACTTATTTTGCATTTGGTTAGAGGATACATTCGTCCCAAATTGTGGTAGACACAGACCAGTATTTCTAATCATGGACAATCTAGGAGCTCACTTAACTCCAAAAGCCAAATAAAAAGTGATATAGCCACAACGAATGGTGTTGAAATGGTGTGTTTGCCTGTCCACTCAACAATAATCCAATGAAGTTTACCAGTGTTGATTTCAACAATCCTTTCATGGAGTTTAAAGGTCAAAGGTTAGTCTGTTTTTACACTTTCTTGGTTTATTTCAATTTGTCTTTTATAAAACGTGTGGCACTAGAGTGACACAAAAATTGTCGATAATTGGTACCCTGAGGCTAGGCTGAAATCCAGGAGCCGCCTCTGTATATATATAATGGAATGTCCCTGATGAAATTTACATAGCTTCATATAGGTTCTGTAGACATATGCTTATACACTTTTTTCTGACAAATGAAAAAAAATGCCAAAAAGGCAATAAAAATGGAGGGTCGGGAGAAATTAGAATAAAACGGATCCGAGTACCCGGAGCTTTTGACCAAGTTTAAATAATCTGTTTAGTGTTTACTAACACAATGTACAATGCATGTTGTTATATAAATAGCATCATTTGTATTTACGTTTCCTAACGTTATGTTAGAACTCGTTGTTTATTAACCAACAAGCCGTTGAATCTGTAGATCTATTACTGACCTGGGCCGTGTTACTATAAAACACAAAAAAATATATAAACAACAGTCTATTGCAACAAAACATATATAAGCGTTGAGATAAATATGTTTTGATACCATAAAAATCAGTAAGGCCTGTATATAATTCTTTATATCACACGATCAGCTTAAATTGTCAAAATTTAAATCACGAATACTATACCGTGAATTAATTACAGAATAGAACATTTTAACAACAACGAATTTGCAAACAATACCTTTATTTCAATTAACACTTTTTTAAAAAGCAAACCACTTATAAGTTTCTTCACAGGAACCTGTGCTGTTATTCAACCAAAAATAAATATGCTCAATAAAAAATTACCTAGATCTATGTATACTTTTTTCTATACGTAAAGGTATTTTTTTTATTGAGTATAGCTTTTTTTTATTGAATAACAGGTTCCTGTGGTTTCTTAAAGCAACACACGTAAATATGAAACTGTAGCAATACGGGTTGGGTCAGGGAAAGGACGACAACTCATAAATGTAGGTTCATCTTATATGCATGTACAAATGTATCATAATGTACCAATGTATTACTATTATATCGTGAATGGTGAATGGGTTTAACAGATGACAGTTTTTCACCCACACCCTGAAAACACATGAAAGCATGTGGTAAATTACATATTAAATATTACTTGTACATGAAATTATAAATATAAATCTGTGTATCAGAACAAAACATTATTACAATGAAAAAAAGAATATCTAGTGGCCTGAATTAAAGTAAACATTAATTACAAACATATTATGATACAAATAATACGCAGCCATATAGATACAATACAACAACTCACCGTTTGTGGACCGGGTATTCACTCTTAAATTAGTTCATTAATAGCTATACTGAAAACAAGGAATTATAGAAGTAGTGAGATTAGGAAAATAGTGATCATTATATAAGTAATTATGTTAAACGGTTAATCAATGTCATGCAAGTTTACTGTTGAAATTAAGCTGCTACAATAACAAAGATGACTCACACACGTCCAAAAGATCAAAACAACATTTATTACCAAAAGAACTTATTTAAAAGAAGATGAAAATATAGCAAGACTTCACGCTACCTATAAATATGACAATCACAACCAAATAACCAAATAAATTGCAATCTGCTGCAATTTAGCAGAAACCATCCGCACTCAATAAAATGACCACTGACTTGAACTAGGAAGTCATGTGACCAATTTCCCGCAAAAATGGAATTAATCAAGGATGAACAGATAAAACCAGTTATACAACAATTAAAAATAGATATTCAGGTAAATGTCCAGTAGATTTCCAATGAAGGTTAACTTGACACAAAGTCGTGAAATGACACCAGGTACAGAACCACGAACCACCCGTAACTCCGGAGGATAAAATATTCGTTAAATATTTATACTTATCTCCCCTTGACCTCAACTTTAATTAAAACTTCTATGTATATATGAGACTGGTAATAATCGTAATTAATTTTTTGTTGTAAATATGTATATGTTATATTACTATACATAATTAATAAAGATAAAAAATCACCAAACACGAAACATGAAAACGATTAATTTATTATATCTACGTTTCGCCGCATTTTTTTTTATTTTTTTTATATATATAATTAATTAATATTAAATGTGTATGTTATAAAGATAACTAGGATCACGTATAACAAAGTACTGAAAGTACTCATGGAAACTGAACTAACATTATATAGTCTTGATCTGCAACAATGAACGGGAACTTAATTGAAGTTATACATTGTAGTTTAAGGTGGATGTACAAAAAACGTAGTACTTTGGTTCAGATAAAAATCATGCGCGCCGAGCGAGTGACGGTTATTGAAAGCTGGTCGTTCAGTTTTCGTTTAAGAACCGATCATCCCAAAATCGCTAAAGTAGATTTAAAAATAATTCTGGTAGGGAGACCTAATAAGCCTGGCCCGAGAATATACATATGGACAGGGATGCTGTTATATATATCATTCCTGATATGGTTTGTGATTAGACAAAGATAATAGGCTCTAACTGTCCGTGATGCTTATTTGTCCTCCACGTCTAAAGTATGTGGGGTAGCTTGGTAGTAGCTTGCGAATAGAATGTGGTTAGCGAGCACTGCATGGTTAAGGCCTAAATGAAATCCAGGAAAGCAGGTTAGGATAACTGCTACTGCGATGTAATTGGAATAATGTTGAAAAGGGCGTTAAATCGGATGAAATAAATACATAATTTAGGTGGTTGGGTGAGTAATCGACCCCACTTATAAACTTTGAGAAATCATGGTGTCATGTTTTTTTATTTGTATTTAGAGTGTCCTGTTTGTTAAACCCACTGACATACATTTATACATCACTAAATGTTTATCTGTTGTTAACGAACCATTCGACAGCTATGGTCTTTTCAGAGCTGCCCAAAAGAGAGTGTGGACTACTAGAGAAGATATTTATATCATAATAATTATATTACATTTATATCTCTACTCTCATTTTTCTCATGCTTCTTTATCGTGCCCGGTGTATAGCACTGATACACACCTCACCTGTTCCCTGTAATGTTCTTAACACAGTTCTGGTCTTGGTAGCTGTGATGGGGACACGAAAAAGGCGTCTCTGAAAACCGGAGCCGAGGTTCGAGATCATGACCTTTCGATTGGTAATTCCACCGCATTACCATTAGACCACCGATCAACCCATGAGACTTAATGTGAAATGAATATTCTCAATAATAGTAAAAATATAATCAGATGAGAAGTATTCTAGAGTCATACTAATGTTGGTCATTCCAAAGACCTCATCTGTACAGTACAGTGCAGTTTACTATACATAATTATGTAGGTCCAGGGTCCTTTGTTTACCCGCCTCCGTGGTCTAGTGGTTCAAGTCTCTGACTTCAAATCACTGTAATCTCTCACTGATAGAGGGTCGTGGGTTCGAGCCCAGCTACCGACCATGTCTCTTTATGTCAGAAAGTAGGCAGTTGCTTACGGAGGATGGGAGTCTAGTACCGGTTCTTCTCAGGACTGGAGCGATGGTTAGGTGAACTGTTCGCCTCTGTCCTACAAAATGAATATTACTTAAGACGCAGTCAAAACACACAACCATTTGTAGCTTAGTCATGTGAAAAGTAATTATATAAAAATGTTTATAATCTCAGGCATTAATCTATATTTTGAGAAACGCATCCACCCGAATTGAAGTGGTTTGTGCTGCAGAGCGTGTTTGTCACGTTACACCGTCGGTGACTATAAGTCTGTATATTTACATACATGTATACGAGACATACATAATACAGTCTTAACTAACTGATTATTCATAGTCGTCAATACATTTTTACAGTGCAACATCTCCAAAGCAACACCCTTTGGGAGTAGCAAATTAAAAATTATGTTGTTGTTGAGAGGTTGTGTCTCTAGAGAGGTTACATTAATGGTTAAATCGTGCAGTGGGAAAACATCATGCTGTTGTTGAAGGGAAGTTGTCGCTCAAGAGAGGGTGGCTCTTGAAAGGTTGTACTGTACATCTACATGAGTTCTAAATAGATGTGCTCACAAGAAAACACTAATATGTTCATTCATCATTTAATACAGATATAACTTATTACTCAAATTTATTGGCGTTAAATTAGTATACTGTATATTAAATGATTTATATCCTCTATAAAGTGTTACGTTCTTGAGTGATATACTTCTTGTTTATGCAACTGGTAAATGGTGAAATATTTCAACTTTAACAAGTAAGCTATTATAATGATTATAAAACATACATCACTATGTAGAGGTTGTATAAATATTACATACTTATCTTAACTATTTTACTATTGAATAGATTGCCAAACTTAAATACACCATATGCATTAGGTATTCAATTGATTTTAGTTTTTTAAAGCAATTTATACAAGATATTAAAATTGTGAAATAAAGTTGTTGCTACACACAGCAAGCAATTAGACTTCATGCCAGGTAATTTTTCTAAAATGAGAAGCTTTTAAAATGAATAAGTCATCCGTGCAAAAACCCGAGTCATTAAAGCGCAGAACGACGCCCAAGTTTTATTAAATTTAAACATTCATCATTCCAGTAGTCATCTATGATACAATCTTCCTAAAATATACGACACAAAAATGCTCCAACAAGCCTTATATTATATTAAGCTTGGTACATATTACATTTTGAATACATATTGAGCATTACTATTGCATGGAATAGTATTGTAACACATTTTAATAAATGGGCTCACAGTCAAAATTTAGTCAAAATGTATATAGTACAGCAGTATATTAAATATATATACTATTTAAAATATAAAGAGTTACCAACGAACGTGATTTATATCTCCTTGTGATTTGTATGTTATGATATACATACCTGTTTATACCGTGTATGCTATTACATGTATGTACAGTTTGAATTGAAATCAATTCACCTTCGATATTTTAGTTATCTTAGATTCAATATGTGTTTAGTTTTGAATTTTACGCTGTTTTAATTGCAATACTCATGTCAATTTTAGTCAGCACCACATGTGCTATTTATTGCAACCGGCAGTGCCACCTCACATATACCTTACATGGCGTCTAATGATGACGTCGGGGATGTTATATCCCATTCATGAACTAGGGCGTTTGCAAGGTCCTTTAGATTGTTGACGATGTCGTCCTATAATCGCATCCTTGACCCTTCTACCAAGATACGCCGAGATGTGCTCAGTCGGATTTATATCCGGTGAGACCGCAAAGATAACACATTCACATATCTTCTGTCGTGAAACTGTCGGATTAATTCTTGCAACACGGAAGGGGGCACTGTCGTGTATCAAAATGATATAGTTTTTTATATTGAATTCTCTAAGCAAATATTTGAACGTTATCCACAAAATCTAAGCAAGCGTCCTGAGACATCATATTATTTTTTTAGAAATGAATAACCTTTATATTCGAACTGTGTCATATGTGGCACTTTATATGATAGTATTCTATATTTCACCGTTCGCGTATTTTTATCCTAATTCATCAAAGCTGTCAGTGAAATATTCACATACGATGTTATATAATATTTCATTCATTTCTAACAGCAGGTAGATGTTAAAGTTAATTAATAATATTTTGAACGTATTAGTTTGTAATGAGAAGTATCGGTCCATCTAAAACTGAATGATGAATTTCTCATTTATATGCTAAATACGCCCGTAGAGTCTTTCAGGGATGTGTTTTTGCATGTAAAAAAAACAGTAATATTTTGTTATGAGGCTTTGAGTGGGGAATTCGTATTATCATTTATAATGGGGGTCCGTGAAGTGTGAATATGTTATAAATACCATTAATATATTTTATTATGGTTTAAGTATGTAGGTCCACACACACGTTGTACGTTTTATCCTTCAGATCGTACTATATTAAGAAATTATACATATAATTATATACACAAATATATAATTACAACATGGCCTTTAAACAACAAATGCAAAAGCTGATAAAGCAATAGTGTCGTAGACAAGTATTTTCTATATGTATATGTCCGATACCTTAATAGATCTTTTGCGCAGTAAGTATATATATACAGTACAACCCATCCAGTGCGGCCGTCTTTCGAGCAACAACCCCCCTTCAACAACAGCATCGTTTCTTACCACTGCATGATTTAACTATTTATTTAGCCTCTCTAAAACAACAGTCTCTCAACAATAATATGCATCTGCTAATCCCTGAGGGTGTTGCTTTGGAGAGATAACACGGTATATTTACAAACATATAATGCCATTAATTACATCATGGTCCTCAAACAACAAAGGCAGAAAAATGATAACAATAATTGCGTCATGTATTATAAATTTTCTGAGTATATTTTTTTAGCAGTAAGTATATACATTAATTAATTAATGGATTGTAGATTATAATTATGCACCCTAATTATAAAACAAGAAGACTTCATCGATATTATACACAGGACAAAAATATGCCAATATTTAAAAATTAGCACTATCATATAATTTTAGGCGATTATGTTTGTATGCAGAACTTTGTACCATAACTTTCGTTTTAATCGGATTCAATTGCATGTAAATATTTGAGCAACATCAATCATTTATATTTGTCATCTGCGACCATGATTAATTCGTTACATCGTCGTTCGTGTGTTTGCATTTTATGAAAATGAGCTGTGTAGTTTTTTCTTAGGACGTTATTAAATAGAATAAGTGATGTAACGTTTTCACAAATATTTTATGTTTGAATTAATTCACCATATTTGTCAAGAAAACTTGACAGATGGGAAGTGTTCAGTAATTTATTAGTTTCAACTTGTCATAAGGCTATGTTAAGTCTTTGGATTCATCATGGTGCTATACGACAAGGTCGCCTAGATGTCTAACGAAATATAAGATTAAAAACATATACTTTACAGTTAAGATTTCTCAAATCTGGATATATCTTTTTTACTCAAGTTGACATAATAATATCAATTATTGTTTCGAACCCACGCTTCGGGAGGTGCTGTACGCACAAAAGGTAGTTGTCTCATAAGCCAACTTGGCTGGTCGTTTCATTGGGGATGACACTATAATGAACAAAGCCTTTACCTTTGTACATAAAATAGGCACATGTCACACATAATTTATACACATATAATACACACAATGCATACGTACATATATAATACACACATTGCACATGTACACATATGATATACACATTGCATACGTATATATATATAATATATACATTGCAAACGTAAACAAATATACACACAGTCTGCACATACACACATAAAATACACACATTCGACCTGCACAAAAGTACACATATAATACACACAGTCTACATAAAGTTCACATATAATACACATCAGTCTATACACAAGTACACATAATTTACCGACAGTCTATACCCATGTACACATATGATACACACAGCCTTCACAAAAGTACACATATAATACACACAGTCTTCAAAAAAAATACACATAGAATACACACAGTCTTTACACAAGTACACATATAATACACACAGTCTATACACAAGTACACATAATACGCACATTCTATACACAAGTACACATATAATACACACAGCCTTCACAAAAATACACATATAATACACACAGCCTTCACAAAAGTACACATATAATACACACATTCTTCACAAAAATACACATATAATACACACAGTCTTTACACAAGTACACATATAATACACACAGTCTATACACAAGTACACATAATACGCACATTCTATACACAAGTACACATATAATACACACAGTCTTCACAGATATTGTGGTAATTCAGACAAACATGGAACTTGGACTCATGTATTTCATAATATACTGCTGTGAGGACAGTGATAATAATGCGTATGTTCATGAAGACAGGAGTAGAAAATCTGACGACTTTGCGGGTGTACGTTTAATCTGATAAGACCAATCAACCAGTCTTCGCTTCAATGTTTTCAAATAAACAAGATTTACAGATATACATAAAAATCAGAGTTAATAATTTTCGAAAGAGATGTAAAAGATAAAAAACTTTATAAATTGCAGCAAGATTGAGACGCCGCTTTGATGTTGTTGATTCGGTTGGCTGCTAGTGATGCAATTTACCATAATTGCATCAAGTTTTGATTATGTTGCAAGAAAAATTCACTTTTATGCTCTCAGTATGGTATTAGAAATTTGTATGCGCAGAAATTAAAAAAAAAATCCAAATGTAAAATTGAAATTACAAATATTACCACCACAACCGCCTCTGTCTGATTCTCGTAAAGTAGACGTACGCTGTTAATATATAGAAAGTAAACTCTCCATTTTAAAATCGATTATAGATTTAATCCTGAGAACAATTTTAATGGTGAATGTTGTAAAACTTGTACACCATGGGACCAGTCTGTGAAATTAAGGTTTGAAATGTGGTTGCCCGAAACTGAAAATTTAACTGCTTTTTCTTTGATTTGTTAATGAAAAGTTGGTTGTCCGAACCAAAATTTTGGTTGCCGGAATGAAAAACTGGTTGTCCCGGACAACAGGACAACTGCTAATATCGCAGACTGTGGAAACAAGAGTTTACTCTTCTTGTGTTATCCCAGGATATAATGGGATTGACATGGCTTTTCTTTTTTATATCTCTGATAAATTGTTTTTAAGTATATGTGCAATATTCATGTAGATTATCTATCCTATATTTTATTTTTTATTTTATTTATCATTTTATATTGTTTGTATTTTATTTTGCCTTTTATCTGATGCATATATTCTAAAATAAATATATAGGCCTACCATATTAAGTTATTTATTCAGTGCAATCTCACCATTAAGCACCATGTGTGCTTTGTTGTACGTTTTTAACAATGTAAATAAAAAAACTTAAATAAATCATGTTGAGTTTGATGATAACATGACAGTTATGGATTTAGTCTACAATACGTTGTCTTCATCATAGCATGTAACGTTACACACTTTATACATAATTAAATTAACTACGTGTTTATAAATGAACTGATTACCTCAGTGTGTTTAACATAAAAGTCATGGAGTATAGGTACGTCTGGATGTATTCAAAATCTGCTCCTCGTCACATTGACCACAAAGAAACATATTTCTTCTCACTATGGTTTTATGGTGGGAAAAGTTGTTAATCAATTTATACATTTCATGCCTGTTTGCACTTATAAAAATAGTACAACTTAGACTATTATTATATATTGAACTACTCTGTCTGGCCAATGTTCATTTTCTTGTTTATCAATTAAAAATTAAGTTAAGTTAATCATTTTGACTCATCTCAAGGCAACGATATTTTTTATCTTATTTTATAATAAACAAAATAATGTACAAAACAGAACCATATATCTACATTTTACATTTCGTAAACCCTGATAGATAGATGTACGATGCAACCTCTCCAGGGCGACCCTCTCTTGAACAACAACACCCTTTAACAACAGAATATTTTTTACCAGCTGTACTGTATTTAACTTCTCTGTATATCAATGGTGTTTTTTTTCTTCAAATTTATATAGTACTTGAACATATAATTTTCTTAGTATTGATGGATTTCACTAAGGGCTTTATAATTACGTGAAGATTGGTGAGTAAGTCACTGAAAACATTCATTATTCAATATGGATGGGTATACTATACAAACGATGGTTGAAGTTTCGTAGGCGTCACACACATAAATCATTGTAACTATTGCTGTTAAAGAACATATTACATGTACATGTATCTTGCAGTATTTTTGGTATGTAAAATGAAAGTCATAAATTGTACGCAAAACTAAATGTCGTAAATTGCATTGTATAAGTTCACAGAAACCAATAAATATCGTCTATGATATGTTTTAAAAGATTTAGTGTGTCAGAAGGTAAATTATTAGATATTATGACTTAATGCTAATTCATGTGCGTTAAGTCAGTTAAATGCTTACAGAAGTATGCCTTGAATAAAAAAAAACTATAGGCGATTATTGTTTGAAAATACATGTGGTGTGAAAAATGTTGTACATGTACATGAGAATGTAGCTGATAATTAAGTCAACAACAATGTGGTTGACTGTTGTAACAACAAGTGTTCCTTCAAATTTATCTTATTTGTTAAGATACATTACTAGCAACATGAATAAATCATGTGACGCGGGCAATGTCCCGGATCGAATCAAATGCCCACGACGAATAAGTTAAAATGAAATTATAATGTACATGTTATTAACAAGTTCATTTCTAATTTTACCTCCATCAGACGGTGACTGAAGAGTTACTTATATATTATTATTAAATACTGTTTGATCATTAGAACGTAATATGACTAAATGACGTCACGTGTCATCAAGCAGGATTGAAGCTTGACAAACTACCATCTGAACGAAGACCGAATGAATGAATTCATTATTTTTTATAGGTCAGAAGATTTTCTCAAACACAATCTGAATGATCTAATAGTGAAATCATTATTAGAACAAATTACGACAGACACTTTAATGCACCGTGAATCTTTATGTCTTCAATTATTATCAATTATTCTTACACTATTCATGGTTGGCATTTATTCGTGCTTAGTACATGTATGTATGTACAAACTGCACAGAACAGATAATTGTTTGTCAAGTCAATGTGGCTTTCACCTCAGTATCAGCGATATGCGTACAAAGGATGAAATGTTTGCAAAAACATCGTTCCGTTTAAGTCAATGAAACTCGTCTACTAATATATAAATGTTCTATATAGACGAGAATTACGGACATGATTTGTATGCCAACCCCTTCATAAGTATTGTGACCCGTCCAAAACAAAATAAGAAACATATTGTGAAGTATTTAAAGTAAATAAACAGATATAACAATAGACATATTAATGTTGTATATTTTCTGAGAGACAACGTTTAATTTCTCAAAGCCGTATATATCAATTTTGACGCCATTTTATTATGAATGCCCTGATGAGTCAATGACGAAACCGGTCGGTTATTGAATTTTATATAATACCCATGGAATGTTAGTTATTTTTCATTATTAATTTGCTTAACTGGAATATTTTTTAACATTTTATATATATTTGTATAGGCTTCACGAATTTTCGTGGAACTTGGAACATTTAAGAATTTCGTGGATATAAACTCGTCTGTTTTCGAAGAAAATGTCGAGCTAAATTATCACTGCGTCGGCGTTGTGCAAAGATTTTGATGTAGCTCATTACTGAGAAAATATGTGATAGCAACATGGAACTTAATTCATGCCGGGTGGCTAGATTTCACTGACGCGGTGAACAGACGAGCGTTGGCACCGCTTGCGGCAATCTTGTTTAAATAAATGTGTATCAACAAACTACTGCAGCAAAAAGAACAACACACAATTATTTCATTTTGTATATTATTAAATAAAATGACTCATGGTGTTTCATAGTGTATTTGAACGATCAATTTTGTTCATCAGATGTAATGTTCACAGCCTAGACAATACTACTTTGTACATATAACATCTCCGTAAATTCATACATAATGTATGGTATTTACGCTTCGTCTATTTAATAGCATCATCTGTCTGATTCACAAAATTCAGCTGACGATAATTACGTTTTAAGTCATTTAAAAACATTGGAAATGACTGTTTGTGACGAGGACCATATTGGACAAACATGCTGACATCTTGTCCTTAGACAGAGCTAACAAGTAGATGAATCTCCGTCCAGACCAGGTTCGATCAGACTATTCAAATACTTTACGGAATACCGTTAGGGCCATGATTCTACGTTAACAAAGATAGATTTATAAAAGTAATTAAAATATGTGGTAAAATGATTATACTTTTCAACGTGTAGGTTAAATAATGTCTGACCTTTGATATATAATGTATTACACAAAATGAAATATTTTTGAGTGATGTTACAGTAAAGGTATAAGATCAGACGATGTTTTGACATCACATGGTAATTAACACGATCATTTATCTACAAACTTGTTCAACATGTGCTTTATTATAACATCAATAAAACATATATTTTAATGATGTCATACAAGCCTGTTAATTACTTATATAACTTATCGCGATTATTTATCTATAAACCATATATTTACTTAGTTTACATCATCTGATAGTAATATCGGCGTCTTTGAAGTTTAGATCCAGCAAACTATAATGACTGAACACATCGAGATGAAAAAGCGATGCATCCTAGCGTTAAGATTTGAACATGTAAAATACAACTATGAACAACAATACCCGTATTGTTTGAATAAGCACATTAAAATATAACATCAGACACGTACACCGACCAAGGCAAGCTTTTTGCTTTCCAGCGTATGTTTTCATGTACTAACGTAATGATTTATTTTGAATTTTCTATTACTGGTGAACCATATAATCACTGAAATACATCTCAGAAACTCGCCACGTGCGTAAATAAACATTTGTATATAATTATAAAGACTAACGTTAATAAACAGCGAACTCTCCAAAGCAAGACACTTCGAAAGTAGCAAAATTATGTTATTATTGAGAGGGTGTTGCTATAGAGAGGTTAAAATAATAGTTGATTTGTGCAGTGGGAAAACATGCTAGCTGGTGTTGAATGGGGGTTGTTGCTCAAGAGAGGGCCACTCTATAAAGGTTGTACTGTATTTAGCAAACTGTGCAGATTAACAATGAACACTGTAAACACCTGTTAATTTGATTGTCAGATATCTAGATGGTATATTCAGTACTATCAATTGCACATACTGATTTGTTACAGCTAATTTCACTAGATATATAACTTAATCACTTGGAGATAGTTTTGTTACAGAATCTGACAAATCAGTTTACTTAAACAACTCAAAATTCTACATTCTGGCTTTCATAAAAAATAAATGGAAAATGTTTAATTCAATACACACAAATTTTATGAAGACTGCAGGCTTATCAGTAAATGTTCTCCGTATGTAATAGACAGTAGTGATTAATTGACTACGAGGTGAGTCCGTGAAGTTTGTGGACAATACTTACTAGAAGAAAGCTAAAGCACAAAAGAGTTCTTTGTTATATGCGCCTATACGTATATTTAGCATTATCAATAAAAGTAACGAAGGAATTGTGTCAGAAACAAGCGATTTACTGATGATTTTTTGAGTTACAGGTTCGCCACCCGGGCAGTCCGAAAGACGTTATAAACTGCATTGTTCAAATGGTGCGGATTGTTGCATGGTGCAAAACAATCAAATCTTCTTTTTTTTTAAATTAAAGTGACGTGAAAATATGCCGTCGACGTCATTTCTGGAAATTTTAAATGTTAACATCACAGACATTCAAATTCTATGGGCAGAATTTCAGAAGCATCCCGAGGTTTGCTCTATTCAAAATGACAGATTCTAAAAGATAACGTTGACATGAATTTTACACTTCCCGTCTTGATTTGACTTAGGAATATAATTCAATAGTAAATAGTAAATTGAGGTTAATGCAAAAGTGCAGTTGGACAGAAAACTATTGTTCAGATGAGATCTCTATGTAGTTAGGGTATCTTAGAGACAGACAAATAGTAAGTTTGGATCGAATCCTTTGTGTAGGTCGCATACTGACTTATACAGTCATACTACCCCGTGAATATCAAGAGTTCATCAGTAAGTCATCAAAATACAAAATGGCCACTTAAAAATCCCATTGACTTCTAATAGCGAAACGTGTGTGTTATGTATATAAAGGTTACATTATAAATCACATATAATTTGTTTTTAAAAGTTCATATAATAAAATATCATTTATCATTACTCAAGGTCGTATTTAATCAAAATGTTAAAGATCTGATTTATGACCAAAATGTCAGTGACCTTTCTGTACCATTCATCCAACAGGCTACATCTAGATAGATAGCTGATACACTTTGGACATCGCCCTGATAAGTTAGCTAAAGCAACATGTTTATAGATAACTCTGGCGAGTATGTATTAAAATATAAAATACATTACAGTACAATAGTTATTTCTTCTAATGATATTATTTTTTAGTATAGTGATTATGATGAAGGTTTTAGTGTGTTTTTGTATTAAAACATCGACAGTCGCTTGTATTAAAATCACTACAATAGAAATACAAGAGCGTCGGGATTGGTGTGAACACTCGTCTGTTCACCGCCTCAGCAAATTCTATCCACCTATGAAGTTTCATGTTGCTACCTCTTATAGTTTCTGAGTTAAGAGCTACGCCTGAATGCCATACCCATTATCTCTAAATATCGCTAAGTGTGCACTTATTGATATTTTTTTTTTTGAAGAAGAAGAATGGAAAAATGATTTTGTCAGAGAGTCGAAATATGAGAACAGAACATGAACAGTGTCCTTGTAATAAATTCATCAACATTTGGTGGACATTACTAATTATTGTGATATATTCAACGTATGTTATTCATATGTTAACATAAAGATATTATCTGTTATTGTGCCTCCTCAAGTGAGGTTATTTATTAAACGTGTCATTATTAATATTCATATTAAATTATTCATTTAGTTTGTTTATCAACATGTTTTACATATAAAATACCGTTTCATGTTCGTTTAGTGATAAAACACACTATAACAACATAGCCATTTTAGTTAAACTGATAATATTTCTTACACATAACATTTAAATAATTATTGAAATATAACTTCACACTTGCTGCTCTCCAAATCCTGTTCTTACAAAAATATCAACATTATCAGATAATAGAAGATTGTACCAGTCATGAGGTATATTTTAAAATATTAAAATAATCGTATTCTTTGGATAACAAGCGAATAATGTCCTTAAATAAATGAGAAACATACCTGCTTTTATTACATTGGATGTGCACAAATATTGACTCATTCCGCAGTTTAAAATGATTGAAGTTATGTGTCAATGTCATGTGACATGTCGTTTTGTGCTTATTAAATCACTTCCCATTATATATACATGTGTATTACTGGACCAAACATGGCTTAGGTGCATGGCGAACATAAGCTCTGATACAATAACTCTCATAACTTTGCTTGGAACGACAATAAAATCAACATTTAATACAAGGTGAATGTAACTCGAAAATGAAACTTGACGTATTTCAGACATTCCAGAACTCGATCCGTACTTAGTATCACGTGTCATATTTCGGACATCACATGACCAAATCCAGTCATACTAATCATATGACTGGATTTATGATACGTGTTGGTGATATGTAATCTTATACTTATACCCAGTTTAATTAAGTCACACAATGGGTTAAGTAGAAAGAACCAACCTTGTCGATAATAAATTTTAAAAATATTATACAGTATAAGTGTAAACATCTTCACGAAGCTGTAAGTTCCATCAAACTTTTATCAAACGAACAACCATCAAATCCCAATAAAAGGAATATAATTATAAGAGCACAAGTTTGTCTTTGATATAAATGTGTTGATACATGATATGTTTGTGTTCGAGCACATACCTGTCTTTTTTCACACGAATTTTGTATAAAGCTTAAGGTCTTCCCAGCATATATTACTGTACTTTTCTGACATATCTGCTTAACGCTATACAAACATGTTATTATTACAGAAATAGTGTTCAAATGAATGCTCTTTTTCATTAGTATTTGAAAAATAGGCTACACTTATAGACTTCAATGCAAATTCAAACAGCCAATAACTCAAATAAGTATCTTTGTTTTTGAAAAATCTTACGGTAAATCAGTTTCTATCATGGAAACCTATAAAACATATAGATATTTCTGTCCGTTGCTTTTTGAGATGGAAGTCCTCAATGACTTAATCATCAAGATAATAATGTTTGTGTTCGTGTGGTACTGATAACTGTCCCTGGTCTTATGTACAGCGTTTACTATTTAGTGGGTTTGTTTGTTTGTTTAAGTTTTACGCTCATTTTCAACAATCAGTCAGCGTCATTTGAGGTGGACAGTTCACCTAACCATAGTTCCAATGAAGAACCCGTACTTGACTCCCATCTTCCGTTAGCAACTGTCTACTTAGACATGGTCAGTTGCTGGGCTTGAACCCACGACACTCTATCAGTGAGAGATTACAGTGTTTTGAAGTCAGCGACCTTAACCACCTTTGTGTGGTGCTTCGTGTGATTATATATTTTGTGATGATTGTTGTCGCTGGTTTAACTTTGCATTCAGATTTTAATACATATCGTGTTTTTTTTGTTGATTGACATTTAATTGTCTATACGTCACATAACTGACAAAACACCTAGTATAGTGTAGGTTTTAAATCATCTCTCGTTGTTATTGATCGTGTCATGGCATAAAAATGACAAACATACATTTTTATAATGAAGTCTATATTTTGGCATATAATAGCATAAATATATCATAATGTTTATATAATATACAACATGTTAACTCATGGATATCAACGTGCGTAATAATTATACATTTTCATATATTCACAAAACCGTCTTACCTCAGTGGATTCAAGTTATTCAGTTGATATTTTCACATATTCTGGACTTTATTTAATAACTTTTTTCAGATTAAAATCTTAGACGTTTAAAATATCATAAAGCAAAGGTTTTCTAAACCCGAAAACAAATACTTAGCCAGTTTCAGTTTCGTGAAACAAAAATTTTCAAATCAATCAAAAGGTACATGTGGCCACACTGAAGTGTTACATACATATTTATCATAGCTAAAACAAAAAAGTAAGCATACAGCACGTTTTCAGTAGGCATTGATATGATAAACACAAAGTACCAAAACCTATATTCAATTTAATGCGGAAAGCATACAAGATGCGAACATCATGAATTACAAACAAGTATAGTTTTTTAAGCGAGCTGTCATTTTGAATAAAAAAAATTGTCTTACATCTGAGATGTAAAATAGCCTTGCCTTTATCTAACATATCTAACATTATTTCTTCTTTCACTTTAAGAACAGAATATTGTTGAAAACGTACAACTTAAATTATATTTTGTGATCAGACGAACAAGGTGATTCATAACCGGGACATATAAATACTTGATTAAACATGGGAGAAATGCTAAATTATAAATGACATTAATATATAGATCGAAGTAGTTATGCAATAAGCCATCAAATGTCAACATAAAAAAGCAATATATATATAAAAGCAATTCAGTGTAAGTGAAATCAATAAATTACACAATCATATAGAACACAAAAAGGTAATTATGTAACATATGACGTGGTTTCATCATGTTGTTCACGGTACATCAATAACAACAAATCTCAAATAACAACAAATCTCCAGTCAGGTACACACAGACTCAGACAATCAATGACGGATTCACATCGCATTGGAATTCATTAAATCTCGAGTAATTCACGGTAAACAATAAACATTATCAGAGACATACATATTAACAAACACAAAATTAATAAAATTAATAATGAATGCAAATTATATATATGAAAATTATATATTCATTGTACCAGGTGCTTGTCTGTGACATTATCTCGTCGTGCCAGAAAATGTTTGTACATGTACAAACTCATTTGTCAATTCTATAACCATGTACATGCGCGATAAAAACAAAGGGTAATATAGAGGTGTGTAAATATAGTACATCCTAAAACATATATGATATATCTATAAGATCCGAATTATATCGTGCAAAATACATGTCAGTAATTAACATACAATTAATGTGGTACAAATCTTATGTCAATGTGGTGTACACTGCATTACAATATAGCAACTTAATGTAAACTATCTTTGAGTATTCATTCACAATTTACAATTTTATATTTCACATTTTTATTACTACAATAATAAAAGCTTCCCTTACGACATGTGTATGACATAATATCATGTTTGTATTATGAATAATGGATTCTTAAAAAAAACTGGTAAAAAACAATGAGACGATCACTAGTTGTTTTGAAATTAGATGCACGTAATGGCATTTTAACGAAGTAAACAACTCAAACTTACAATTTTGTAAAAGACCAGCCAAAGTTGTAAATATAGAAACAACAGCGTAAACATTTGAATTGAAACATACACATAAAGGCAAATATATACAAGTTTATTTACAAACATGTGTGCTATAAGAGAATGTATTAATTTATTGTGACATTGGCCTCCCAAATCTATCATATTTTAATCAACAGTATCACAGAAGTAAACACATATTTATTTATATCGCTCGAGCTCAACAGCCAGTAATGATGCGCAGAAATCATATATAATGCATAGTTAGCCAGCATTAGAATTTCAAATAGGTAAATATAAAAGCACAAATCGTGGACAGATATGTCAGTATTTTCAACTTATCTAATTTATTCATACAAACGACTCTTGTTTTATGAAATAATCAAACGACCGCTAAGATGCTATAGAGACTTAAAAGTCATCTTCCTTTTTATTTATGATAATTCAAAAGTTTGAGTACTTATCTTCCCACGTAAAGTGAACGCCTCGATTCAGACGGCTTTAATATGTAAATATATTTGTAAACTGGTTGTTCAACTCCAGCAGTGCAGCATGAATCAGACGTTACACGAAAATATTTTAAAAAATCAAACATCGTCTGCTTTCAGTATTCAAAAGAAAATATGTAACATTTAAAGTATGGGATGCAAACTGACCATAACACAGACACGATTGAACAATACGCGAAAGTCTGCGCCAAATGACAAATTAATATGTCGTCTGCCCAATGTATCGTGTTACCATCAATAAAACATTGATCACTTGAAAAATGTGGAATTAAGTTATTTCATAGCCATGTTGTAATGTCACAACTCAACAACAGCCATATAGTTTGTATAATGTAACAACCACAATAAATAGTAAAACATCAACACAAACATACTTTTACAGATTACAAAAAATAGTTTGAGCAATCTTAGGTGTATTTTGACAACATGTATAAATAGACGCATAATATGGTGCATGCTCTCCGAGAGAACACAGACAGGTGAACAATGAAGCAGGGCGCATGTTATGCGCGGGATTGAGAACCCAAACAATTTGGTTCATTTTAGACAGCACCTTAGAAATCATTCTGCGTGTTGTATAAATAACAATTTATGATGAAGTACTCTTAGATATTTGTGTAGTTTACAATTATTTAAAAGCTCAGAACACTTTTAACAAAACTTCGGACTACTCTACAAGTATAAAATAAACAAAACAAAAAACAGTTTCATTCGTACGATAGGACAATTACACGATAGAATACACTTAAAATCAACTTAATCTATTGTAAATCTCTGTACACGTTTGATTAATAGGAATTACATAATGTCAAATGAATCAGTATTATCGCTAATTGCACGACTAATTAACATAATGTTTTTCTACATTGTCGTTAAGCAAGCACCTGCCTACATAGCCGGTGAATTAGCATAATCTTCACATTGTACTTGAACTTTAGGAAGTTACCGTTTATGATAACACATCTTGTGTTAAACGTTACGTATTACAGGCGTTCGAGTATTGTGGTAAGAAAATGCAACAAGGCACAGCGTTCACACTGTTTTACTGTATGATATAATAGTTTGCTTATTTATAGCCGTTTCACATCCATTAGAATAAAACAGTATTTTCTCCTCTCGTTGTAATTTCATCTATATCATCGTAGACAGAAGTTCCTTCCATTTTTCTAGAAGCAAATGCTTTCAAATCATCATCAGTTACAGGTAACTTAACTTTATCAGACATGGCTAAGTCTTTTACATCATCTTCGTTTACAGGTAACTTATCTTCATAAGACATAGCTATATCTTTTACATCATCTTCAATATCTAAACTAGATCGTCGAATGTCCCTCGCTGTACTAGACTCTGTTATATCTTCAATCACATCATCTGTTATCGACACCCGATCCATGTCCCCAGTGACAGTTTCGACTTTACGATCTCCGTTCGATTCAATAATAACAATATCCGGGTCATTGGAGAAAGCTTTAAGCGCATCCATGTCCAACTTATATTCTTCCTCTTCGTCATCTTCTATATCACTCGTTACACTGTCACCTCTAGTTTTCGCATTTAGCTGCTGGACTCTGTCAGAAACCGCGTTAGTCATACCAAACTCGGTAGTTTCCACAGGTTCATCTGCTTCGTAGGTAGCTTGCAAATTTCTCTCTTCAAAATCAACATGGATATCGTTACCATTTTCCGGTATTTGTTCTACATTGTCATTATAATGAACATGCTTTTCATTATCATTGCTTGCATTATCATCTTCTTCCGTTTTATCTCGCTCGTCATCGTGGTATCTGAAGGTTCTCTCAGCGATAATAGTGCTGGTAGGCTCACCAAGATCTTCAGGCGATTCAGTATAGGCCCCAAATAGACCCTCATTTTCCTCTTGATTTCTCGGTTCGCTTATATTTTCCGCAGACTCTACGCCAGACTGTTCATTTTCTGTTACTGTAACCTGAACATCACCATCATCCTCATGATACCTCTCGGCCTTTTCTTCTACAATATCTCCACTTTGTTCCTCATATTCGTCTGGCTTCTTTACATATGATTCGAATAAACCTGTATCTATCGGATCATCATTAACATCAACATCTTCAGTAGCATCATATGTATCTTTTACAACGTAATGTATCTGCTGCTCGCTTCTTGTCTCAGTTGTATTTTCGGATTTAAGTTCAGCGGCATTGGATTGAATAACCACGACGCCTTCATTGTTTCTCGTGTCATTTGTAAAACCATTAGCATGCTCAGCTCTGACATGATAAACCCCTCCTCCGTAACTACCTGTTTGACCTTGACTGATTGGCTTATTGCTTTCCACGCGAACAATACGAACGTTAGCGTCTTCTTCGGGTGCACTTCGTACAATTTCCTTATCCGATTGCACAATAATTGTTGGTATATTTGCAACCTGCCTTTCTTTGACATTTCCATTTTCAATCACAGAGACATTCACGTGAGTGCTCACATTAGGGCCATTGTCGTCTTGGATTCCGAGTTCGTTTTCATTAGTATCGTAGTAGGTCCTAACTTCAGGATCATATTTGACGTGGACTGCACTGTGTCCATTTACTGACTTCTGTACTTGAATTTCCTTAGCATGTGCAGGCTGTTTGGATCCGCGCACTTCATGTGTGTATATAGCTTCTGCTGGTAATATTGGACTTGTCTGATGAGGTGGCAAATATACCCTCCGAGATGGCCTCGATCTGTAAACATTTTCTATGCTTTTATGAACCACGTCAGATCCATACGACAAGGTTGAGCCTCTAGATCTGATCCTTGGTATCAACATTGGTGGCTGCTGGGTAACGTACCGAACTTGTTGGACAGGATGTGCAGGTACTTTCACTTCAGAAGTATCATCGTAAGGATTCCTGGATTCATACACTCTCTTTGTATATGCTGCTCTGGTTGGACTCACAGAAAGAACATGACCACCGCTGCGATAACGACGAGTACTTCGGGGAACGCTACCTCGTGTCACAATCACCCTTTGTTGACTGTTTGGATACCGGGTGTTATTACTACTTCTGGTATAAACGACTGTACCATTTTTAGAAACAGGGACCGGGGCTGGCCTCACATTTTCTTTTGGTTCATTTATTTTTGTCGTCACGGGAACTACATGACCTTTCTTGCCTGATAGGATTCGGTATCCATAGTGATCTTCAAATTGGGCCCTTCCTCTTGAACCCTGTAATAAGCGTTTGATATCCCTAACTTCGTAAGCTAGTTGGCTCAACTCTTCCTTCACTTCAGAGTTCGAACTTTTTACCGATGTACGAGAATGTGTATCTGCTGCCATGTTGAACCCCCTGTCAATATCTTCCGTTCGGTTAACTCTGATGCCACCTTCCTGTAATGAATTAGCAGAGAAAACTTTAATTTCACCGTTCACTGATTTATGCACTGTTGGTTCAGATTTTTCCTGTAGTAGCCAATTATGACCTTTAGGCGTTAGATCAAAGTTGTATCCTTCACCACTAAGTTGACCTTTTGTATCTTTAAAAAGTTGAATTAATTCAGCAGCGTCTTCGTCCGATTTACATACAAACACAAACACTGTGTAGAATTTCTGTTGTTTATCTCTCACAATAGCTAGAGTACAAGTTGTGCTGTATTTGTTGTCTATAAAATCCACAATATTTTCTAAAGCAATTTTATCATGCCGTGTTACCTGACCATTAGCGTTGTGCATATGCAGTTCAAGTCCCTCGGTAGAGATTTTCAGACTAGTTAAAAATCCTTTCTTAGATGATATTTGACTACTAATTTGTTTTAACAACTGGTCGGTAAACTGCTGAGCCCTCCAGGCACCAATAAAGAACACTTGTTTACCATTAACAGCTTCACCCATAATTCAGTGAATTTAAATCTCAAAAGTTTTCAATCCGTCCAGTTTGTAACTGCAATTCAAGCATTACTTTTTAGAGAAAATCCATATGACAGTCGAATCGTTAAAATGCGACACCTCACGCGAGAGTGACGATGTTAGTAATGAATTTATTTAACGTCGTCTAATAAGTTTACATCTTATACAATCTGCACGCTTGGTTTCACTTTCACAAATATTCTAAATCGATAGTTGTATGGGCTTCTGCGGGAAGATGTACATTTTTTTGTACAAAATTATATATAGACATAAATCATTAAGATACTCAGTACATGTAGTAATTTTTAATCAAGTCATACTTTCAGACAACGTAGACTTGATATTGTAACTTAATGTCCTAGCGCATTAACCCTAGTAACAAATTACACCATGTACAGTACAACCTCTCCAGAGCGACCCTCTCTTGAGCAACAACCTCCCTTCAACAATAGAATGGGGTTTTCCCACTGCACTATTAACTGTTAATCTAACCTCTCTAGAGCAACAACCTTTTAACAACAACATATTTTTGCTACTCCAAAGGGTGTTGCTTTGGAGAGGTTTAATTCGTGGTAGTAAAAAAAATAATTATTATTTCATAGTTTTCTTGATCTAGACAAGGCATTATTGGGGTTAGGAAAATTCGAACATAAAATTGGTTCATAAAAAGCATAAAATACATGGTTCATAAGGCATTCACAGTACTTAATACAAATGTAAATAATTGTGATTCTCCATTGTTTAATTAAGGGTCACATTACGTAGTTCGGGTATTTGATTTTATGACAGGTGAATAATTGTACATACAACAGAACACTGGATCATTTGTAAACTATGTAGCATATAGAGTTATCATGTCATATCAAATACTTTGCGCTTATATCAAGTATAGACAGGGTTAGAACAGTTTGAACATATTTCATTGCTTCATACAGTTATAAATGGGTCTAACTAAATACTTGTGTTGACAGACAAGTGATTATCTACGAAGTCAAACAATTATGTGAATGGGGAAGAAATGATGCAAAATACATTTAAAAATAAATCTTAAATCAGTGAATTTAACTACATGTAATATTTAAATCATTGAATAATTTACATCATATGAAATCGTAGCGTATTTAATTTTGAATGAAAAGAGGACAAAATTGCAACAAATTATCGCCTTTTTGAAATGAAGGCACTGTTTACTGTTTATCGACAGATGTCAATGTTTAAGACTGAAAGTTTTTATACATTTACAGAATGTTCATACATAATCGTGCTATTCTCTAGCTACAAAATATAGGCTCATTTATCAAAATATTTCGCCAAGTTTCAGATTTCTTACATTTCCTGGTTCTTTATCATGTCTAGGGCGAAGGACCGATATACGCCTCATCTGTTTACCTGTGATTTTCTAGGCACAGTACTGGGCCCGGTAGTTTGGATGGGGACGCTAAAAAAGGGTCCAGAAAAGCGTTCCAGAAATATCAGAAGGCAGAACCGAGATTCGAACCAACCATCCCCCGATTAGCAGTCCTGCGCTTTACCGCAGATTAAACATACCCAGTTTAATGGTTCGCCAAAGAAATGTGAACAAATTAAAAATATGAATATTGGAGGAATATTCTTTTTCTTCTTAAACTAAAACTCCAACAAGTTCATCAATTGATTCTATCTCACGTCGATCTATCGTCAATTATATAAAATCAAGTAGGCGTGAGTAGACGAACAATTCACGTGTTCCTCGCCCCAATGAGGTATGTGCAGTCAACTGTAGGAATACTGGATTTATAACAACAAGTAATGCATGAAATTCACGTGTATGATTTGAAAGTCGGTGCTGAAATTTATCAAATAATTTAAGAAATTTGTAATCAATTATTTATAAAACAAACTAAATCCTCAATTATCTCAAATGAAAAAAGTACAGAATATGTCTCCGTTTAACTGATATAATTTTATGTATTGTCCTGTGAGGAAATATATATCATTATATACTATATTAGAGAGAGGAGTAGACGCATCGTAAATAAAACTGTTATTTTGGTTTACTGGACAATTTTAATGACTTATACTGTCACTTTAAATTCATTCCACAGACACAAGTAGTGGACAGCTACATATTAAAACGTTATTATTTAACAGAGAGGGGAGAGAGAGGGTATCTCAATTTTCGCTAGTTCGTGTATGGTAATTTGCAATTTCGGACGTTTTCTAGTTAAATTAACAATATAGTTATTGTATCAAAATGTACAGCTGAATGATTTAATGGCCACCTTTTCACACACCAGTAAATTGTCTGAGATTTATACAAAATTTAGTTTAATTGGCAGACAGATAGACGGAATCTTGATGCGTCAGAAATAATATCAACATGTTGTTATAATTTAGTCTGACAAAGAAGACGTTTCTTGAAGTCCTTGCGTTACGTGATACTAATTTTTTAAGTATGTGTCATATTAAAGACGGGTTTCATCGATAGTTCAGCTTTCAAAAGCCGTCCCTCACTCGGCGGGCATGAATTTCTATGCGGACATAATTATTACGTTTTCTACATACGCCATACAAATGTAAACTGGTCCCCATTCCATGTTTCAGTGCAAGTGTATATAAGTTCAGTTTCCATGAGTACTTTCGGTACTTTGATTTTTGTATAAAACTACTTGATGGAATGGATCGTTTACAACATCGTTCATGTAGTTTGAGTACAAACTGAAATACAAACTTGTGTAATAGCTTTAGTTATGTTGAAAATTATCAATTTATGTACTCGTACAATAAATCAGTAATAATTCACTGAATGCTCACACGGATGAGTGTAATATCTAAATAGACTTATTCGGGAACGTTTGTTCTGTAAAACAATTACATTTAACGACCAAATACTGAAATAATTATTACAATGGCATAATTTATTGTGTACGTCATAACTTCTATATACGCTAACGCATCACTTACTGCATGTAATATAATTTGAGTATTCATGTGCAGATTGCGTTCAAATTTGGAATACAATCAATTCAACACATCATACATATCTGGCAGATATTTCTTATCAATCGATTGACAAATAAACGAACAACATGACAAATAAAATTATCACAAAAGAAGTAAATTTCACAATATATTAAATTTTGTAATAGAATACAAAAGTAGTTAGCCTGAGCTCATTGGGCAAATATAAACTGATTCGCAAAAGTGGGTATGAAACATTTTGGTTAGGGATTGGAAATGTGAAAAATATTAGTTAGGAATTGATAATGTGTAGCATGTTAGTTAGGAATTGATAATGTGAAGCATGTTGGTTAGGAATTGATAATGTGTAGCATGTTAGTTAGGAATTGATAATGTGAAGCATGTTGGTTAGGAATTGATAATGTGTAGCATGTTAGTTAGGAATTGATAATGTGAAGTATGTTGGTTAGGAATTGATTATGTGAAGTATGTTGGTTAGGAATTGGTTAGGTATTCGCACTGAGCGAGTTGGTTTGCATAAAAAATGATCATCAGAATTAACGAGATTTATTATACTTGACGCATTCCTCTTTTCCTAAACACTCGTTGGACTTGATTTTTATCAAAATCAAGTCCTTTGTAATCGTTGACTTATATTTGTCGCTGGACTCCATAACAGCTTGGTTAAAAGAATGCCACATAAAGGAAATAGTGCGCAACTAAATGGTATGTTTATATAGAAGTATCTAGAATCTTTCCCCAATTAAGTGTGTCAGATCTAAATACATTTCAAATCATTCTATTGTAACTACATGGAAAGAGTCATGTATCTAAATAAGTGCTTGTCGGTAGATACATGAGATTTTCAAATGCGTAGAATTAAAACCGCGTATTCACTGTCCAATAAAATATCTTGCCGTAAAAGTAGTTCTACTTTCGGTCTTCGTTCGATAGTTCAGAAAAATCTCCACGGACGTATTCATGCATTTGCAACAATCTACCATCGATGTGTGTGTTTTGTGCCTTTCTAACATTTCTTAATATTACAAAGCGAATTCTCATTTAATCGTATTCCGTGATATTCACACCAACTAGTGTTATTTTGATGACGGAATCGCTATTTATAGACTCACTCCCCGCAGTGGCCACTGGCTAGTAGCAAAGCGTAACCGATGTGGGGAGTTTGATTTATCGAAGGTTGAATGTTAAAACTGCGGCTTAAGAATAATAATTCGAGTCGCTAAATACGAACGTAAATTACTGGATACGTGCTTTTAAAATTTACTGTTTAAGAGTTCCTTTTACGCCCGATTATTTAGAATTACATAATCACGTCTGAATTTCATGCAACATCGTCATATAGGTCTTACTCTACTGTGTCAGGACCTTTTTGATTTGAGTGACCCTGAATGTGTTCAATGCGACGATGTTCTGTTGTGTTAAAACCAGAAGAATCAATGTTTGTATTTACTGTTACTGAAGTGTTGTGTACTAGTTTTGTACAATAAAGAGTTTTTAATGCAATTAAATTGTCCTCAATTAATGTGCTAATCATTAAACTTTCCAATATCAGGCTTTTTCATTTTAAAATTTTAGCAAAGGGACTATAGTAAAGCCCTAGCTTATGTCATTTACCTATATGCATATGACCTGCATTACAATATGAATGACAAATCGGTCCGTAATTTTAAATGTTAAAATATTTGTATGGGCTCGAACGATGTGGGTACACATTTCTCTCATTTGTCTCGTATGGTAAAAATCAAGTCCGACAGTACTTTCAGTACTTTGATTTTTTATTGGTTTTGTTTTGTCTTGTACAATATCATAATACTAGAAGGGAGACAAATCTTACCTCTAATTACATCAACGTTACGTGAGTTGTGCCCCTTTTTATAAACCTCAATTCCGTCTGTTGTTTTGTGGCTCATTCGACAATCATGGTTATTTCAGAGAGGGAGTAGAGCGATGATACATAATAAATGCTTGTCTGGGCGGCCATAAAGCCCGGTTCCCGGTCATTATGTTGTGGCGGTATTTTTTGCCCAGTTAAAACAATGATTTTATGTTTCAATGTTTTTTTGGTTTATGAATTCTCTGCTACTACATACTTTGCTGTACATATTTTATACATTGCATGTTTGATAATTTTATGGCTTTAATAAAAGCCCAGTTTCAACTCATCTACATGTTTGTCATTGTTTTACCAGCTTCACAAACTCTTTACACTTTATACCCCTTGAAGACTATAATCGGGTATTTATATCCCAACTCTTATGTCGAATTAATTTCTTGGTTCTTTATCGTGTCCGGTATAAAACATCGATACACGCCTTACCAGATTTCCTGTGATTTTCTAAACATGATACTAGGCTCGGTGGTTGGAATTGGGACATACAAAAAGCGGACCTGGAATATCGGAAGGCAGAGATCCACGATCTTCTTTGTGGTATTCCAATGTTAACATTACTAAGAGTGCTATTAGGAATAAAATAATGTTGAAAAATTAAGTTGATCTAGTCGTAGCCTCAGTCGATATTAATTTCTGATTTTAATAACGCCCTCTCAGAAATGTATTATTTATATAATATTCATTAAATATATAAATACCTAGGGTCTTTGGAATAACGTTGTAGACTCGGGTTCTGAGATCTGCCAGCAACAGCGGATGCCCCGTATTTGCAAGAGCTAACCCACGTGAATGTTCATTATGCCCTTTTCTTTATCTTCTCTCTCAGAGAGTACATTTTCTCTACTGACCAACTTAAGATACTGTAATTTTCCCTACGATAATCTATCTAGAGCAATTTAAATTCGTTCATAATAAACAGATTCACTTTCATGAAGATTTCTGATTCTAATGGAATTCGTCATTTTTTAATTACATTGACCCTACAGTTGCTATAGCTAGTAGACGTATTTATTGTTAGTTGTTTATTTTCAATTTGAATTCGGTTTATTATATTGGTGGCTATGTGTGAGTAACAGATCACATGATCAAAATCTAGACGGCGTCGCGGATTTTTTCTCAGTTACATACCCTATGCATCTTTATAAGTAAGATCTTCAAGTTATAAAATAAGCTTTTGTAAAAGACTCACTTATTCATAAGATAGAGTTTGTTTGATCGAGTTTAACATCATCAATAAATAAAAAGTCAAGAAACTTCAAATGAGATCGAAGACCTTCAGTAGCTCAATTGTTGTATGTATGTTAAATGATTAAACTGTAGCACCTCATTCAGAAACATAGCTTTATACGATGCACTACCGGTATATCATATATTTTCACGCGCAAATTTTCTCGAGGATTCATCTTAGTGTCCCATGATACTAGTTCACATCCTTATCCGGATTAACCCTGGATCACACTGACAACATGAGACGGGCGTTGTCGTCCATCAAATAAATACATTATAGCCTTTCGCCCATGTTTGCTGAATATCTAGAACATCTAGAGAGTTTTAGATGCAGTGCTGACTTGTGGGTACAGCTATCAAGGACACAGATACACCCTAGCTTACCGCTGTCAATGACACAGATACACCATAGCTTACCGCTGTCAATGACACAGATACACGATAGCTTACCGCTGTCAATGACACACAGATACACACTAGCTTACCGCTGTCAAGGACACATAGAGACACCCTAGCTTACCGCTGTCAAGGACACATAGAGACACCATAGCTTACCGCTGTCAATGACACACAGATACACCATAGCTTACCGCTGTCAAGGACACAGATACACGCTAGCTTACCGCTGTCAATGACACACAGATACACACTAGCTTACCGCTGTCAAGGACACATAGAGACACCCTAGCTTACCGCTGTCAAGGACACATAGAGACACCCTAGCTTACCGCTGTCAAGGACACAGATACACGCTAGCTTACCGCTGTCAATGACACACAGATACACCATAGCTTACCGCTGTCAAGGACACAGATACACGCTAGCTTACCGCTGTCAAGGACACATAGAGACACCCTAGCTTACCGCTGTCAAGGACACACAGATACACAATAGCTTACCGCTGTCAAGGACACACAGATACACACTAGCTTAATTACCGCTGTCAAGGACACATAGAGACACCCTAGCTTACCGCTGTCAAGGACACATAGAGACACCATAGCTTACCGCTGTCAATGACACAGATACACCTTAGCTTACCGCTGTCAAGGACACATAGAGACACCCTAGCTTACCGCTGTCAAGGACACATAGAGACACCCTAGCTTACCACTGTCAAGGACACACAGACACATCCTAACTGATTCCACCTAGAGCCTCCACCATAACTGTTGCGTTCAGCTTATATTATTGATTTAGTTACTTAGTCAAGTCTAAGGCGAGCAAGTAAAATGGATCCTTTTGTTTCAAATCAATTTATATACTGTACAGTGAATTACCTCACCAACCACATATCTTCATCTAAAAAATGAACAATTAACTTCGAGACGCTATTCGTGTATCTGTCAACAAATAATTTCATCTCTGTTTGCATTATCATCTAATCAGATTGTGAGAAAATCATTTGTATCCTGAAAATGGTTTTGCACATAAACGCTTTCACTAAGCACACGTTAGATAATTAGCAGTCAGTTTGTAATCAAGGAGATATTTTAATGTCCAACGTTTTGTTTCACACGTAATTAAATGCGCGTCCGGGATCTGATTAACGAGATGTTAGATTTTAAAGGTTAATACAAATGTATAATAAATCTCAACTGTTTAAGATGACAATCTCATACAATGGTTTGTCACACTGAATGATAAAATTGTCTCAGTTTAATTTCAAATATTTGGGTTTAACGCCGTTTTCCAACCATTTTTTTTTCAGTTGTATACGGCGGCCGCTTCAGCACACCAGTTTTCCTGAATCCGAATGTTTAGTAACATAACATATTTTCCTTTGTATTGGGACCTAGCTTATATTATTTTTTCAGTTTGGTCCTGTTTTGTTCTTCGATATTTTCATAAAACATTGAATTGGTTTCTTTCCAGTGCAGCAATTAACGTCAATGACTTAAAATAAGCAAACATACAAACTCAAGGGCAGATAACTCAAAAACGAAATCAGTAACACCCAATTTTTTCGCTTAAAATGTTTCTGTTATCATATGCTACGACCATGCAAAGTTTAAAAAAATATATTGAGCAGTTTTCATTTTGCCTATATGTCTATGTGAAAATGTAGCAAACGTCTTTGAGAGAGACCGTAGGCAGTTGCTTACGGAGGATGTGAGTCTTGTACTGGTTCTTCCCAGGAACAATGGCTAGGTGAACTGTTCGCTTCATATGACTGTGACTGTTGAAAAGGGGCGTAAAACTCTATGAAGCAAACAAACAAGGTTTGTCTTGGTGAATTGTAATTATACAGGTTCTTTTATACACGTGTCGCATGTAGAGTATACCAGTCCCTACAATACACCTTTTTAAGGTCACACTAGTCAATAAACTTATTGAGCTTTTGGATGTTAAAAGTAGGTCTTATTTTACCAAGAAAAATGTCTTATCAAGTTATCAGTGAAACTGACTTTTACTTGCAATTAAAACGCTCCGTTTTTTTTACACATAAAAATGTTTTTATCAATGATGTTGCAGGAAAAAGCATCTGACAACAGTTTTACGAGATGTAGCTAAAGAAAGGCATTATGTAAATATTGTTTTTGAGCGAAAAAACTACATTTCTGTATTACTAAATTCAAAAAGCTAATGTAAAGGGCCACGTAACGTACAAGTCGCATCATGGTTTTATTTTTAATGATAAAAATAAACTTTAGTATCACATATTGAGTCAAGTACTACCAACTTATACCGTTGATTTGATTACTAATTCATGCAAACATCACGTGTACATAAATAATAATAATTATAATACATGTATTATACCAATTACGAACATCCCACTTACTAGTCTTATACCGAGAATAACACAAAAAAAACATATAAATTAAAACATGCAACATGAGACCTGAGTTTTAAGATGTACCCCTTTTTTCGGTGCTAAAATACTTCCTTTTGCGGCTTTTTTATATAAAAAAACATAGATGGATTGGAATACATTGAAATGAAACTTTGTAAGTAAAACAGACATTAGTGACAACACACTATTTATTATTCTATTCATAGTTTAACTGTCGAAAGACACACGTAAAACAATTCATCACAATTATAAAGGAAAATTTCGCAAATCGATCAACATATATCAAAATTTAATTAGGAAGGGAAAGAAAGATGATTTAATTACAAAACAGTTTGATTAAATTCAAGAGATCATTGATTATATTAAATAAATTATTAATGAGTGAGAACACAACAGACCTGTATTAAGTAAGTACAACTAACTACGGTTCTTCAGAACGCGAACAATGCCTTCAGTACGTCCATAATTTACTATAACCATAACAACGAAATGAAAAATTGCTTGTTTGAGTTGAACTATTAACTTCACAGTATCCAAGTTTACTATAACGGTATTCAACTGTATTTGTTACACGTGTATGCTTTTATATTAAAGGCAGTTGTGTGTTTGAAATAGGAAATAGAGTAAAATGTATATTCAGTGGCTTCAAATATCGTTCCTTTTTAATTTCATGAGTATCTTTGCAAACCACAAATTTGACTGAAATATTAATCCCGGAAATTTCTTCTTATACTTTATGTCGCTGGGCATGAATATGTTGTGGTGAACTAAAACGTCTGTCCATTGGTCGTACTTGGAAATGACAAACAGTTGTGGTATATTAATATATGCATAATGTTTTATCGTACTGTGGCGAAACCGGTGTTGTTTGTATAAATGTAAACATATTGCTATAAACAATCACGATATTTCAATATCATTGAATGCTAATTTACTCATCAATATGCACATTACGTAGATAGTTTGATTGAGGACGCTTACATTCATCAAAGCATTTGTCATAAAAACAAAAACAGCAATGTTTCATTTATCACGCAATTAACAAAAGTATACAGAGAGCAACGCTTAAAGACTTGAACATGAAATGTTTAATTAAAGATTTAACGTATATGTACATATATATGTTGACTATAGTTGAAAATCAGTCCGCCTCACATTCCAATGGTCCAATCGTGTGTAACTTTCTTTATGTATCAACTGTTTCTGTGGCGTCAACAAACCTCCGGATCCGTACAGTCAGAGACTCATAATAGTTCTTCGAACTGGTCACCTGCACTAACTTAAAACAACGTCTCTGCCTAAAACTATTTTATTTGTTTAACGCCTATTTTTACAAAGTATACTCATTGGTGTTACACATTAGATCAAAGTGATGATTTATGTTGTACAAAATATAACAATAGACTGACACAAACTGACAAAGACATGTTAAATACTAAACATACAGTGTATAAAGTGACAATATTGTGAATAAGTTATGAATCATAATTCAATACCACTGACAAATAATGTTTTAAGTTCTTTTTTCTTGAAAGTGTCCACATATCAGAAAGTATCAGATCTTAGAACTGATAAATTGTTCCAAAAGCTTTGGACCCACAGGTTTAAAGCTCCTATCGCCAAACGTTTTGCGTTTATCATAAGGTACATCATAACAACCAGAAACCTTAACCTTTGATTTGGTTCTTGTTCACGTAATCTGGAACATGGCCCCTTTGAACAGTTGTAAATGACAGTTAAAATTTGAGCTTTGAATTCCAGCTTTAACGGGAAGCCAATGAAGTTGGAACAATGCTTGTTTTGAACTATCACACTTGCTGATTTGTAAAACAAGTTTGGCACACATGTTTTGTATCCTTCTTATTTTTATTATGTCACACTTTGGAACACTAGATAGAATTGCATAACAATAATCTAAATATGAAATGGCCAATGATAATAATTTCTGTTACGTCTTTGGTAAGGTATTCTCAGATATTTTTATTCTAAGATAATAATTAAACATTGCTTTCTGACATTTTCGTTTGGTATCATCTTCAAAACTTAGATTATTGTCTAAGAATACCCCAAGATACCTAATTAGTGATTTTTTCACCTCTTTGGTAATGGGCCTCGAACGGTAAGATTGGGAATTTTTGAGTCGCGACAACTAGGTTATTAGGAAATTTTATCAATTGACTGTCAGTGCCAAATCAAGTTCTCTGGTTTCTTTGTACTAGTATACACTGCTTCGTGTAAAAATGGTTATAAGTCATTTTATGCCCGATTTTAGGATAATCCACGTAATTTTGGACCATCCCTCGTATATTAAATATCTTATGAAGTTTACCATTGTATCATAAATTGATAATTCAAGTGGAACGTAGACTTCATTATATATTCAAGGATCCCAACCTCGAATCTTAGTATAGTCTTTCCTTAAAGCATCAATCATTGTTTGTGTGATATAAGTTTTAAAGCTGTGTATAAATTTAATTGCTCAGAATTAAACACGACCAGTCATTCGTATTGTCTACTCACCATATTGCCGATAAACAGATATATATCGCCGACATCGAATATATAGAAACTGATGCCTGTATAAATAAGAAAATAGTTAATTAGAATTAATGAAAGGAAAATGGACTTAGCTAAGCTTCAGGTAACGATGTTTATTTTATAAGTAACATTGCGTTCTTACTGCAGATTTAAAAGACAGTTTAGTTTGAAGACTTAGTTTGAATGAAAATAATATAATATAGTACGCCACGAAGCTACTTTAAACGAATTATACAGTGTGTGACAATTTTGATTCAATAATATCCAATTATATTAGTTCAGGTTAAAGTGTTTACGGCCTATTCGGCAGCGACGGTTATTTCAGGGCCGCCAGAGAAAAGATAGGGAGAACCGGGATTTAGTTTTTTCCTGGTTCTTTATCACGACCAGTGTAAAGCACCATTACACGCCTCATCCTGTTCCTGTGCTTTTCTAGACACAGTAATTGACTCGGTAGTTGGGATGGGTACAAAACTTTTGATTTTATGCCACAATTTACTTCTTGCATATTTTTACTTTAGCTCCTCATTTTGTTGGTTGTGACTGTTGTCCTTATCAAAGAATGTAGTGGCAGAGTTGAACCTCTGGGTTACATGCCAGATCAGTTGCAAAAATATCTGAACATATGTCAAAGTGCTGGCGATCTTTCACAGCAACAAGGTATTTCATTGCTTGTCAAGATTTTAAAGATTTTTATTTGTCTAGAATTTCTTTTTTCAATATCGGCTTTAGATATTCTTTATCCGTTTGCTTTATTGTGCATTAAAAAGAGCTACCATATTACTAATTGCCATAATCCATTTGTCAATGTCTCCATTTTTCATAATTTAATGTGTACATTTATCATTTAGAAATTTGTCCGCTTACCGTATACACAGCCAGTGTGTCCAGTAACAATAGTCAGTGCGCCCAAGTACCTTATTCGATGTGACCGCTTACAAAATCAAGTGAGCAAACATACCACATACAATGTGTCGTGTTTCCCTTTTGAATCAATCAACTTTGCAAAACGTCATCTAACAATATTCATTGTGTACACTAACAATATTCATTATCTCCAATTACCATGTTATTCAACGTGTTCCGGTACTATATTTATTGTGTCCGCTTACCGTATGCAATATGTCTAATTGGGATTTTTTATGTATCTGCTTACCAAGTTTAATGTTTCCACAAACCATATTCATAGTGAATACTTGTTACCGTGTTAATATTATCTGATAGGTCAGCTGATGTTCTGGACTGCAATAAATCAGTATACAGCAAGATTTGTACAGGCTAGACCGAATATGACACCACAACAAACGTCATATCTTAACGAGAATTTGGAAGAAGCGCTATCCCCTTTTATTCAGACTACAGGGAAAAGAAAGAAGCGGCAACAACAAAGTGCCACTGGTCGACGTGTGCGAAGAGAAATTCGTGCCATGTCACGTGATCAACGTAGACGTTACTTTACAGCTCTGAATAATCTCAAACGAGACACCGTAAGTTATATTAAACATTATGTCGAACTTTTGCATTTGAAATTATTAAAGATTCATAAATTGAACCCCTAGGAAGTCAGTGTGACCGGCTCACGTGTAGCGAGATTGTGGATTACCTCAATTGTATTATGTTTTATTATCTGTATACTAAAGGCTATTCTGCACCATTGCAATGCATTAATCAAATGTATGAACAAAACACATAATTAGTGCATGGCTTTCTTTTGGGGTCTTGTAATTTACTCTCGCGAGTCCTGTCACTGTGCGTGCCAAACTATTGGACTTGAAAATTGAACTTTCTAAGTCATTCGTCCAAATTGACGAATCGGTGGTTTATCTCTTTATTCTACTTAAAACTGGTCATTCGAGTTCTGAACTTTTTATAACTTTATTTAGATATGATGTATGGTGCATAGAATAACATGTGTCTGTGTTGTATCCGTTGATTGACCAGTTGGATTGTACACTAAAGGAGAACACAGCGATAAATTGATATCTTTTCTTTACAGAGACTTCCTCCAAACGTATACGACTTTTTGTCAGCATTTCATTCTGGTGAAAATGTGCAAAGAGCACATTTTGGACCATCGTTTCCAGGCTGGCATAGACTTTACCTCTGGATGTAAGTAACAATGTATCATTGGACTATATGTGGAATATAAGATATATTTTTACCAAATATTATAAAATAATTACATTGTACTATATTCTTGTTACGCATTATTTAACCATTGCTTCTGATAATACAACAAACTAGAAACTAGAAGTTACAACGATCTAAAACACAAACTATAAAGAATAATTTCTTAGAAGATAATTCAATAACTATACATACATATAAAATTATATTCTAGATACAAATGTAACATCACATTCCGTGAAAACTGTAAAAATGTAAAGAATCCCAATTGTGTTCAGTTTGGATCGAATTCAATCCAAGTGAAGAATTTTGAATACCTCGGATTGGATCCTGTTGCAATATTTAGTGTAATTTAAATAATTGTATTTATCTTTTCACTTTGTATTAGTTACTTAAAAAGATTCTAGAAACGTATCTTTTGTTTATGAAGATAATCAAGTATAATGTTTACAAAACTCGAGATATAGTTCAATGTTCATATAGTCAGGTCGAATATTGGACGATACCATTGTGAAGGTAATCGCTGTAAATTGATTGCCGAAATAATTTTAACTCCGTAGTAAAGTGTCAGTCACGTGAACCAGAGTCATGGTGTATTGGATAAGGTGGTTTGTACATACATGCCATTTTACAAAATGAAACACATGTGGGTGGTTTGAACTCTGTCAATGGCACTTTCTTTTTTAATTATTATATACACATATTTTATATAATACTTCATTTATTGACTGAATATGTTTATTTTTGTTACATGTATATTACACGCTGAATACATGTAGTACCAAAGAGAAAATGAGAAGAAGGGATGCATTTGTTCTCTTGTGTATTTCTCTTTTTTGTATTTCATTTATACATTTTATTGTATGACATCGCGAATACAAAAGTAATTTCAAATACTTTATATAATAAACACCTAAACCGGTTTCTACTTATTATGTAATTACAATTAAAATAATGATAAATGCTAACTTACCCATGTGAGGTTATTATATCTTTATCAATTAACGGGACAATTTAAATTAAAAAAAAAACATTTTAAACATATTTTCCTATCGATATTTTATAAAGTTAACTTTTTATTAAAAATGAAAAAAAAAGTTAAAAACAAAAAGCGATGTCCAACAAAGTCGTCAAGATTCACAAACCTTGTGCTGTACCAACTGCGCCACAGAGGACAGTGATATATAATGTTTTATAGAATGCTTCATAGCATATAACAGCAGTATTGGTATTACCTAAACTTTTACAAATGGGATCTTCCATGTACACAATAACATTGCTGACCTAAAAATTGAACTTATAACTGTAATCTTTATTTACATCAATATTACGATAAATGAAAGAAACACGGTTTAAACAATAAACACCTAATGTTTACTGCGTTATTACCGATAAATAAACGTTCAGTTCAGCATCGGCATTGCAGTAAGACTGCAAGAACATATTTTGTAATTAACTTATGTTACTTTTTGGCACATTTTATATACATTTCAGTTTAGAATTCTTTCTTCGGCAACACGACCCGACAGTATCTATTCCATATTGGGGGTCTGATATGGACACTGACATGGAGGATTCTGCTGATTCAGTAATAGTAAGTCCTGCGTTTTTCGGATCTGGGGTTGGTGAAGTAAACGACGGTCCATTCCGGACGTGGTCTCAGATAAGCCCAGCGAATCGTATAACCCGAAATGTCCAGGGTGGAGATCTTTATACTTATGCTGGAATTGAACGGATTGTAGCCCAAACAAGAGCCAGTGATATTCTAATGCCTACAGCGAATGCTGACACTAATTATGAACAACTACACGGCGCAGGGCATGTTTGGGTAGGTGGAACAATGAACGACCTAAATACTGCCGCATGGGATCCTATGTTTTTTAGTCATCACTGCTACGTTGATCAGATTTGGGAACGATTCAAAGTCAACCAAAGAAGGAATGGCGTAGACCCACAATCGGATTATCCATTCGATGCAAATGATCCAAGATATAATCCACTTCATAGCCCAGATGCAAATGCAGGTTTTACTACTTTAGGTGGGGCTAATGAATGGACGCTAGCATTAGGTAATTTAAATGTTTTTTCGAATGTTGTTGCATACGAGCGATTACCACAATGTCCTAGGTGCGCTAATTCTAGATATTTATACTGCAACACTCAGTTAACACCACGTCGATGTGTATCTAGAACGAGGACAGAACTACAAGGTACTGGTCTATTGGATGAACTCAACCTCAACATAAGAAAGAAACGACAGACAAGTTTCGATAGTCATTCTCAGATAAACACTATTTCCTGTCCCAGAAGGACCTTCATAAACGATGTTGACATTCGGCAAATTGGTTACACACCTATCAACCCATCACAACAACTGAACACATGGGGTATCTTACCAATAAAGGTAGTAACAAAACGGCCAACGGAATACAAACAGTTTAATAAATATTCATTGCATTCTAATACTCATCTCGGGTTAAAGAATACCTTTATGAAACCATCTGTACAAAAGAAATATGAAACATGTGATAGGAAACAAGACTCAGTCGGGAAGATTAAGATTGTTGGCTATGGTTTGAACCATAAATCATATTCGGAGGAGTACGTGGTAGTAGATAACAGACTTGGAGTTGCTGAATCCATTGGTTACTTACCAGTAAAAATTCCAACAGCCTCTGAATCATCTGAGGTGATGATTGCAGCATTTGATTCTTGTGGTCGTGTCTGTAAACCATACATTAAACAAAGCATGTCTGGCAGCATGGACAGTCAGTTCACAGGTGCAGTGCGCGTCACCTCAGCACATCCATTGCAATACGCAAAATCGTATAGCGAAGCCACGCTAAAAGTATGGGACGTCCTTAACGAAATGTCCTGTCCAACCATTATTTACAACGAGGTTCCGTTGTCATTTTTTTGTGACTATTCAGAAACCTGGATATGGAATACTGGATCACAGCAAAGATCACCAACCAGTTTCAATACGGGCATGAATCCAACGTTGAGTATACATGGTCCAGCAAGACGTATCAACATTATACATTCTACACACATACCTCGTTCTGGGGTTTTTCCGTCCGTGCCTGGACACAGGAGAACACATATAACTCGAGGTCGCAGCAGACTTAGGAACAGACAGGTTTCACACAGAATCCCTCCTTCAGGTACCTATTTTCTTATGTGTTATACGAGAACAATATTGTGGCGTCTTTTCTGTCGATGATACATGTCTTTGCATTCAGGGGCCAAAAAGCTATTCAAATCAAACCACATCAAATTAATTAATAGGTTTGTCTGATTTACCTTTAATTGACCAAAGCAATACGGACCACACTTCCGATGGCAATATCAATCCTGTTAATTATAGTTGTAACAACTTCTATGTTTTATCATGTTTACGTCGTGCAGTAAGTTCCGTGGAATGAAAATCGTTCAACATCAATTTTCGATCGTTTTGATAGTAAAGATTACTGTTCATTCCAATATCATGCTTTCAGCATTGTGATGAAACTTGTACATTTTGGGCTATTTGGGCATACCGATGTTACCACAATGTGGCATAACGTAAACTTCTTCCATATATGGCATGTTCAAAGATATGTTTTCAATCGTTCGTCCCATTTGCAACTGAATTAAACTCTTAATGGATAGATATTAATTTGATGCAGCTTTATGAAATATCGATGATTTACATTTACAGGACGTCGAAATGTTGCTCGATTAGTGCCGTCTAGAACCGTCAGATACCCGAGAGCGGGACGATATAGGTAGACAGAACACGTGATATTATGACATTATTGCTCTCATTCGTGCATTTTTATGACTTGGGAACGATAGTTATATTCCGACACACATGAATAAAGCAAAGAGTTCCTTTTCGTGACTCGTATCATAATTATTATAGTAAATTACAATATTTACAAAGTGTTTTGGGGATATAATTTATTTAATTATATAGATAAGAAATAAACTTGAGATTGCCTTTGACAACATTATTCTCCCCTTTCCCATTTTATTTTTTGTGTTGTATGTCTCGTTGGACAAGCTGCGAACACCATGCAACCCGTGAGATCATCTTGCGAGCAACGTCTTGCTGCCTTGCAGTCCCTACGACAGGTGCGCACCTGCATGGACATATTGCGAAATTGTGAACGGCATCCCGACTACGAAATCGTACGAACAAAAAATCAAACTGATGTGAACTAGGCTTTAAGCTATACAACCAAAACATTAGTTTGTTGTATGTGTTCTATGCATTTCATAGTAGGCCTATAATTGTATTATACTGAGGATAATATAAATTATATAGGAGGAGGAAAATAATGTACCCGATGCAGGGATGCTCAAACGACTGAGCTTATCGAGCTGTTAATGTTAGAGACAATTTAACATCATAAACTTTATTTAAGTACTTTGTTAGTCTGTCAGTCGTGTACTAGTATATGATTGTATATCTAGAGCCTTAATCAATTATTGAAGTTACTGCTACATTGTAATATGGGATTGACCATGATCACGTATCCATTCGAGAAGCGCCGGTGAAATCCCGAGTCGGCAACGACGTGTTTATTTAGTACTTATTCGTCTTCCCCGTATTATCTAGCTAACAAACCTTTTTTGGTGTCAATTTTAGAAGACTGTCACATTTCCGGTAAGTAATTTAAGTAGACATAAAATTGATAACCAAAACTGAATCTCATTTTTTACATGACGTGGCTATGTGTTGACATGGTTTAGCCGATTAAATGTTTCATGCCAATGAAAGACAGACAATAAATAAAGGGAAGACGAATAAGTAAATAATCGCGTTGTTGCTGTCTCGTTTCATGGGTAACCGTGAACTTGAACTATATCAAAATTGGGAACTTAGTCTGTACAGTTTGCTTTGGGCTTAGAGGGGACTGTTGCTATATCACAAGTCTGTAAAGCATTTTTCTTGAATGCTCTTTGTACTGGTGACAAGATGTCAGATACACATTGACAAAAACCTTCACTTGCTGACAAAAGAGGTAAGTACATTAAAATCAATGATCAAGACATGTTCATGATTCGACAGCATATAAAACGTTTTCCCACTATGGAATCTCAATTCTGCCGCAAGTCTTCACAACGTAGATACTAAGATACATGTAGTAGATAGAAACCTATATTTAAGGCACATGTACAGAATGTATTGCGCTGATTGTTAAATGAATTATGTAACATTCCAAACATTTTGGCTCTGTGAAAATATCCTAAATAGATAAAAATGCACAGATGACAGACATAAACAAATATTGACATACCAGAAACGAAAAGGTGATGCTAGATTCTAGGAAAACGTGGGAGAAGCGAAATTGCCTCGTGCTTGTTAAATCAGTTACAAGATTTTGGTCCCGTAAAACATCGAGTGCTGTACTCGGATAGTTGTATTGGCTTGCAAAGAAACATAACTTTGCAGTAATGTTTTTATACAGTATGTATTGCTAATCTACCTTTGTACATGAACTGAACCAACGTAACTCACATATGACTTCAAAGCTTGCTAAATAGAAACGATATCAAATAGACACATGCTCTCTGAAGGATCCAATGTAGAGTGGAATAAGTATTTTACATTTTAGAAGATTAAAACATGGTCGACCTACGATTCTTCTCAATCAGTTTAACATGCTTGATCATGATGATAAAAAGCCTTTGATTCTTAGATGTCTTGATCCAGTTGGTCCTGAATACATCTTCCCTGGTTTCATTGCTTATTTTTGTTTTGCAAGATGCTCTTCTAGATATTACTGTGTCAGTTTCACTGGTATATTCTTCACAAATTTGCCTTCGGTGTTTACTGTTTACTTCGGTTGTTCACATCTATTCATATAGATTCTTCTAGCGTTTCCGAGTAACATGAACATTCGAATCTAATTATGCAAGGATGAATTTGCATTACTTTGATCAGTAGATTCATACGACTGACTGAGTGACATGTTCAAACTGGTAGGACGTTACTGTATAACAAGACTCCTGTCAGAGGAATATTTTATTACACATAACTAAATCAGAATCCAAGAGGCAAGTAAGGCTGTACGTTTCTTCTCACTTGATTTGTCACAAGAAAGTTCGTGTTGTTGAAAATACAAATTTAAGTCAGAAACTTGTGGGGTTCCTTTTATTATGTTGGAATATCCTATAGTGAGATGCTTGATTTTAAGTCAATGATTGACTTCAGTTAGAATTGTACTGAATTGTCTATCGAGGAATTGGATAGCCCTCATAACATAATCACAGACAATCTGCGGACAAATATTGAGTTGTAAGCATAAGATTTAAGAATGAGTTAATCCGTCACAACAATATTATGAATTTTCTTGTTTCTTGCAAGCTATTGACAAGTAAACATTACAGGTGGTTGGACGATCCCGTAATAAATACGGTTTAAAACCACGAGTCTATGGTTTGGCTGATAGAAAGTCTTCAAATAGTCTCACCATTAATGAGCAAACCTTCTTTTTCTCATTTCTGAGACAGAATGCAACATATAGTGTTTTGTAGAAACATGTACCAACGTATTTGTGACATTTACAGGACTCTGAAATCTATTCTGAAGCTTGTGGTGAAAATTCCTCTCAAGAGTTATAATACTGGACGAAAACCATTCAATGCTTTCACATACATGGACATTAAATATGCAGAAGAATTTTTAGAAACTGCCAGATTGAAACACCATAATCATGTTTTATATGTACATATGTTTTACTTACTTGTGTGTGGACCTCTAGCACTCGCTTCTTTCAGAGACGCATGGAGAAAATGTCTCTCTCTCATATAATTGCTTCCCGAAAAGAAATGACGTCATCAAACTACTATGACTAGTAAAGTTTTACGAACATAAAATTCTTTGGGTATGATTTGTGGTGCGCGTCGTTCGTCTGTGCGTGCGTCTGTCCGTCCGTCCGTTCAAATTTGGGTTTCTGAGCGACTACTAAAGAAAAATTCCATTGAAACGTTTCATAAAATAATAAAATACAGGGCATGTTCGTTTTCCGCTAAAATCCAAACATTTTCACAGCCTGAGTTATAACCTCTTAAAAATGTTGACTTAGTTAAACCACTCGGTACATCTTATAATTCTTCATGCTTTACAAAAGTAGCTACAAAGTAAAAATATGACTTCAGGTGCATTAATTCAACATGGATTATAACCCTTTCTACAATTATTCATTCGGCCATATCAAAATATTCTATGGGGACGTATTTATCTAATGCTAATGCTTTATTAATAATTCATTCTGTACTAAATTGCTTCGGTTGATGAACGTATACGATATAGCACGTTCAGGTCATTAAATTCAAATACTCCATTTTATAAGATAAATTGTTTTTCTAAAGAACAATATACAATTACTTCATGGGCATTCGTGGAAAAATCAAAACAGTTCAATTTGTCAACCCGTCACCGACTGCCACAGTTTTGACCAAAAGTGCCCATCCAAAATTTGTTCTTTAGAAAAACAACTTTTTCCTGGTCCTCTAATTATTGAAAATGGATGTAGAACCCAATGAAACAAACAAACAAAATCATTTATTTTGTAAAGTTGAGTATTAGAATTTATAACATGAACGTGCTATGTCATGAGATAACTGTAGTATTAACCAATACCTTATATAAATTATTGTTCATATAACAGCTAAAATCAACGAATTTACATTAAAACGTGCTTCTTTAATTTGACACACAGACAGCTCAGCATGACTAAGTAGACCGTAAAGCTAGATGAGATTGATAGAACTGTTAATTATGACAAATTTTATGATATAATAACTTGAGAAAACATTATAGTTTTTGTTCACAACATTTGGATACCAACATGTACAAAGACGCTACATAGACGTATACACATACTAATTAAAATACTAGATAATCAGAATTATGGAGTTAACAATTTTACAGGTATATTTTCTCTTATCCTGAATTTAATGTTTTGAAATATTGAGGGGTCAATGTTTTGCTACTTGATTGTTATAAATTACGTGTAATTTAAACCAATATTCATAATGATTTCATCTACTGTTGTTGCCAATAAAGCATCTTAGCAAATGTAAGAGGGTTTAAGACAAGCCTTTATTATGTATTTCTCGCTGCTTTCATCGTATCAAGTCTTTCCCTTTTTGATGATCTGTTCATGCGAACTGAAGATTTTATCATTTTTTTACTTTTTTAACTAAAGAAATAATTCTAACACAAAACGACGAAAATGTCCCGCTGGTCAAGTGATGACATCATACTCGTGTTTTTATTAGATGTGTTTAGGTACCGCACGCAATTCCAGTATTTTTTATATTTCCTAATTATTTTAGATATTTCGATTAGTAATCTTGATGTCAATGTTTGTCAAGGAATGTAATGGCATGGTAGAACCAATGTTTTCTCTTCCTCAACAATTGCAAAAATATCTAAACATCTGCCGAAATGTAGGCGATCTTTCACAACAATCAGGTAATGTTGACAATAGTTATATCCTTCTGTTGTTCTTTAATGGTTAGTCCGCCTCCATGGTCGAGTGATCAATGTCGCTGACACCTCTTCGAACCCAGCTACCGACCATGTCACTTGATGTGAGAAAGTAGTCAGTTGCTTACAGAGAATGGGAGTCTAGTACTGGTTCTTCCCAGTATCGATGGTTAGGTGAACTGTCCGCCCATACGACTCTGACTGTTGAAAAGGGGCGTAAATCCCAAACAAATAAACCTTTAATGATCACAATGCATTAATCATTGAACTAACAACATTCCGAGATTCCAAGACTGTTTCTCATTTTCCTAAAGTAGTTGTATTACATTCTGATGCAGATATATTTCATATATATATATAAATGCATAATGTTATCTTTGTTCCACATTATACAGGGGAGTTGGTGTTCTGGACTGCTTTGAATCAGTATGCAGCAAGATTTATACAAGATAGGCCGAATATGACACCACAACAAGTATCATATTTTAACCGGAATTTGAACGAGGCGATATCCCCTTTTATTCAGCATCCAGGAAAAAGGAAAAGGCGGCAACAACAACGTGCTAACGGTCGACGTGTGCGAAGAGAAATTCGTGCCATGTCACGTGGTCAACGTAGACGTTACTTTATAGCTCTGAATAATCTCAAACGAGACACCGTAAGTCATATTGAATGTCATGTCGAACTTTTGCATTTGAAAGCATTAAATATTCATAAACCGCTAGGAAGTCAGTGTGACCGGCTCACATGTAGCGAGACGGTGGTTTATTTCAATTTTGATGTGTCTAATTACTCTTCAATTTATCAAATAGATGTATGAGAAACACAGATTTAGTGTATGGCTTTCTTTTGCGGCCTTGTAATTTACACTCACAAGCACCGTTACCGGGCGTGCCAAACTATTGGACTTTCTAAGTGCAAACATTAGTTACTAGTATTTGTTCAAATTGACAGACCAGTGTCTAACTTCTTAATTCTACTCAAAATCATTTCCCATGTTTTATAAACGTGTCATTGCTTCATTTAAACATGATGTATGATGCATAGAAACACATACACATGTATGTCTGTGTTGTATCTGTTGACTCCAACTGCACACTGAAGGAGAACACAGCGATAAATAGATATATTTTCTTTACAGCGACTTCCCCCAAACGTATACGACTTTCTGGTAGAATTTCATTCAGGTGAAAATGTGGAAAGAGCACATTTTGGACCATCGTTTCCAGCCTGGCATAGACTTTACCTCTGGATGTAAGTAACAGAGAGGTTCTGGGGAGGCTATACTGTACAAACAAACATTGTGAATAACAGCGTATTCATGTAGTGTATTCCATGAAAGCTGTCTTCAAATTCCTGAAAAATCATAACGCCAAAAGCACTTATAAAGCAAAAGACTTTCCACTTGTTGTTAAAAGTCATAGTATAGACAAGATAAAATTATTCATTATTTGACATTTATGTACTTTATATTCATCAGTTCACCAGTTAGTGTTGTTTTACCTCCATTGAAACACTTTTCTAAGGTAGTTTTATTCTAACTTCTTTTGTTCACAGTGGTGTATTTACACTTGAGCAATGTAATCTTACAAACCTGTGCCATGACGGCTATTCTTACAATAAATGTATCTAGCCATTAGCCACGTGGTTATTATTCATACAAAGAATCCAATCATCTTAATTAATAACGAAACAATAACATAATCAGCTGGTCTTCATATCTTATAAAGCGATGGCATATTTTGTGCTAATTACCGTGTATACTCAGAAAAGCTTGTTAGCAAATTGAATGTAAATGTATGCATATTTCTTTTAGAAACGGTCGGATCAATATGGACAATGCAGAAAAATAAGACTTTAGATGCTTATTGCATGAAAATATTCTGTAAAATTTCTTATTTGCACATTTTATATACATTTCAGCTTAGAATTCTTTCTTCGGCAACACGACCCGACAGTATCTATTCCATATTGGGGGTCTGATATGGACACTGACATGGGAGATTCTGCTGATTCAGTGATATTTAGTCCAGCGTTCTATGGAACTGGTGTAGGTGAAGTAACCGATGGTCCATTCCGGACATGGTCTCAGATAAATCCAACAAATCGTATAACCCGAAATGTCCAGGGTGGAGAGCTTTATACTTATGCAGAAATTGCACGAATAATAGCCCAAACAAGAGCTAGGGATATTCTAATGCCTACAGCGCGTGCTGACTCTAATTTTGAAGCACATCACAACTCAGCGCATGTTTGGGTTAGTGGAACAATGAATGACTTAAATACTGCCGCCAGAGATCCTTTATTCTTTAGTCATCACTGTTATGTTGATCAGATTTGGGAACGGTTTAAATTCAACCAAAGAAGGAATGGCATAGATCCACAATCGGACTATCCGTTCGTTGCGAATGATACAAGATATAATCCACTTCATAGCCCAGATGCAAATGCAGGTTTTACTACTTTAGGTGGGGCTAATCAATGGACGCTAGCATTGGGTAATTTAAACTTTTTTTCGAATGTTGTTGCATACGAGCGATTACCACAATGTCCTAGGTGCGCTAATTCTAGATATTTATACTGCAACACTCAGTTAACACCACGTCGGTGTGTATCTAGATCGAGGACAGAACTACAAGGTACTGGTCTATTGGATGAACTCAACCTCAACATAAGAAAGAAACGACAGACAAGTTTAGATAGTCATTCTCAGATAAACACTATTTCCTGTCCCAGAAGGACCTTCATAAACGATGTTGACATTCGGCAAATTGGTTACACACCTTACAACCCATCACAACAACTGAACACATGGGGTATCTTACCAATAAAGGTAGTAACAAAACGGCCAACGGAATACAAACAGTTTGATAAATATGCATTGCATTCTAATGCTCATCTCGGGTTAAAGAGAACATTTATGAAGCCATCTGTACAAAAGAAATATGAAACCTGTGATAGGAAACAAGACTCTGTCGGGAAGATCAAGATTGTTGGCTATGGTTTGAACCATAAGGCGTATTCGGAAGAGTACGCGATAGTAGATAATAGATTTGGAGTTGCTGAATCCATTGGTTACTTACCAGTAAAAATTCCTACAACCTCTGAACCTTCAGAGGTGATGATGGCAGCATTTGATTCTTGTGGTCGTGTCTGTAAACCATACATTAAACAAAGCATGTCTGGTAGCATGGACAGCCAGTTCACAGGTGCAGTGCGCGTGACCTCAGCTCATCCATTGCAATACGCGCATTCGCACAGCGATGCCACGCTACAAGTATGGGACGTCCCTAACGAAATATCTTGTCCAACATTCAACTATCAGAATGTCCAAATTTCATTCTTTTGTGATTTCTCGGAAACTTGGTTATGGAGTGCTGAATTACCGCAACCACCATTAACAGATTTCACAGCAATGAATCCAATATTGAGTACTAGTATGCAACGTCCAACAGATATGATAGATACTTCACAATATTCACGTCAGTCACGTACTCTACCTCTTCAGTCTGAGCGAGATCGAGTCGGTAGACAGTATACTGGAAGGCAGTTGTCGCACAGAATCCCACTAAGAGGTATGTATATATCTAATATTCCATTGATCGCAAAGATGACATAATTATCCGCCTTCAAAGCTAGCGACAATTTTGCATTCTTGTTAATTCGAAAATGGACCTCGGTGGTACATGAATGTGTTAAACATACATGTACTTACAAGTTACATTAAGATACGTCATACCATTTGAGTAACAATGTGCCACTATCATATAGACTGGATGTTGTGACAGTTTGGATGTTTGAATGTCAATGGATGAAACATGTACATTATAACGACGGATAACGTTTTCTGTTTAGAGATGGTAAAACTGAATGGTTCATAAATCATGGTCTCAATTGTATAGTAAAAAGCATTTTATTCTCCTCGCGAGCGAACGATTCTCCCTTTCTCTGTACTCTTCTCTGTCCATAAACGTAATAAGGACACACGTTGTAACACAACAAGTGGTCTAATTTTCATGGACTGAGAGATTGGCGTTAGACTGAGAGACTGGTATTAACGCTTAAGAATACATTGATAACGCTGTTTTTCTTTTTTTTAATGGTGATGATTTCATGATATTACCCGTATATTATATTTGCAGAGAGAAGTCGTTTCAATCATCCGATACCGATGAGAACAGAACTATGGCGAGCCCAGCCGCCTGGAACTTCACCTCCTAGATCAATGGTTTACCCGTCATGGCGGACACAGTTTATTCCACCACTGAGGAGTATGAATCATATGAAATACATGCATACACCTTTACATCACTTGTATAGAGGGGGTCATCCATATTACTAGTTAATTTAAGTTCTGTTCAGATGTATTGACATAAAACGTGCTAATTATACGTCGTTCTGAAAGATCACAACGTTCATGATAATTTCATGTTCAGTGTACATATTTTGAATTCTAGGTATAAATAGAATAGAATATTTTCAGCATCGATTTATGTTCACAATGCACGTAGAAATTACCTATATATACTTGTTATAATACAAAGAGAGTCTGGAGGGACTGGCATACAGATATATAAACAACGGTAAGGAATCATACTTCATCATAAACATAAAAAAAAGATGGTAGTCAGCTTAATCTTGTTTGATAATTTCTGTCAGCTTTCATTTAATCTATTCTGTACGAGGCAGCCTTCCGTCATGATAAATATAATAATCCATCAATCACTTTACCTGACAATGATTGGATAGAAGAAGTGAAGATCATGCGCCAAATAACTAATTGATCGTTAGAACAAGATTTATGTTCATCCAACTATAGCATGAAATGAAAATAAAAGATTTTTGTGAACAACGTGTCGAATATTATGTTAACAATGGGTCAACTGTATTCCACAGATAAGCTTAAACCTTCACTTCAAAGATATATCGTATCCTAAGATAACAATGTCCTACTGATGATGGTATCCTAAGATAACAATGTCCTACTGATGATGGTATCCTAAGATAACAATGTCGTACTGATGATGGTATCCTAAGATAACAATGTCCTACTGATGATGGTATCCTAAGATAACAATGTCGTACTGATGATGGTATCTTAAGATAACAATGTCCTACTGATGATGGTATCCTAAGATAACAATGTCGTACTGATGATGATAGCCTAAGATAACAATGTCATACTGATGATGGTATCCTAAGATAGCAATGTCCTCTGATGATGGTATCCTAAGATAACAATGTCCTACTGATGGTGGTATCCTAATATAAGAATGTCCTACTGATGATGGTATCTTAAGATAACAATGTCCTACTGATGATGGTATCTTAAGATAACAATGTCCTACTGATGATGGTATCTTAAGATAACAATGTCCTACTGATGATGGTATCCTAAGATAACAATGTCTTACTGATGATGGTATCTTAAGATAACAATGTCCTACTGATGATGGTATCCTAAGATAGCAATGTCTTCTGATGATGGTATCTTAAGATAACAATGTCCTACTGATGATGGTATCTTAAGATAACAATGTCCTACTGATGATGGTATCCTAAGATAACAATGCCCTACTGATGATGGTATCTTAAGATAACAATGTCTTCTGATGATGGTATCTTAAGATAACAATGTCCTACTGATGATGGTATCCTAAGAAAGCAATGTCTTCTGATGATGGTATCTTAAGATAACAATGTCCTACTGATGATGGTATCTTAAGATAACAATGTCCTACTGATGATGGTATCCTAAGATAACAATGCCCTACTGATGATGGTATCTTAAGATAACAATGCCCTACTGATGATGGTATCTTAAGATAACAATGTCCTACTGATGATGGTATCCTAAGATAACAATGTCCTACTGATGATGGTATCTTAAGATAACAATGCCCTACTGATGATGGTATCTTAAGATAACAATGTCCTACTGATGATGGTATCCTAAGATAACAATGCCCTACTGATGATGGTATCCTAAGATAACAATGCCCTACTGATGATGGTATCTTAAGATAACAATGCCCTACTGATGATGGTATCTTAAGATAACAATGCCCTACTGATGATGGTATCCTAAGATAACAATGCCCTACTGATGATGGTATCTTAAGATAACAATGCCCTACTGATGATGGTATCTTAAGATAACAATGTCCTACTGATGATGGTATCTTAAGATAACAATGCCCTACTGATGATGGTATCCTAAGATAACAATGCCCTACTGATGATGGTATCTTAAGATAACAATGTCCTACTGATGATGGTATCCTAAGATAACAATGTCCTACTGATGATGGTATCTTAAGATAACAATGTCCTACTGATGATGGTATCTTAAGATAACAATGTCCTACTGATGATGGTATCTTAAGATAACAATGCCCTACTGATGATGGTATCTTAAGATAACAATGCCCTACTGATGATGGTATCCTAAGATAACAATGTCCTACTGATGATGGTATCTTAAGATAACAATGTCCTACTGATGATGGTATCCTAAGATAACAATGCCCTACTGATGATGGTATCTTAAGATAACAATGTCCTACTGATGATGGTATCTTAAGATAACAATGTCCTACTGATGATGGTATCTTAAGATAACAATGTCCCATTGATGATGGGGTAGACGAACAAGTGGTTCATTTATGTAATCTAGGGCACATGTTCTGGCTAGTGGTCCACATTGATATGCAATTAAGGGCACATGTTGTAACAAGTGGTCAATGTACGTAATTAAGGACACACGTTGTGACACGTGGTTGATCACACGTTGTAACAAGTGGGTCCACGTACGTAATTAAGAGCGCACGTTCTGACAAGAGCGTTGCTTTTTCATTTCGTTTTTATATGCTCAAAAGATGCGTGGCATTAAGTAGAACGCTATTTCCTGACATGTTTTATTTCCTCCTGTCATATAGCTTGTGTTTTAAAAATTTCTCGTGCATTAAATAAATATGAAATTGTATTGTGCAATTATATGAACCACTCAGCATAAGGAGAATAAAGTAGTTTGTTGTTGTTCGGTCGTGATAGGATCTGGACCGTTGCAAGAACGAGATGGTGGTAAGTTTTAGTTTATCACTATTGTATCATTACTATGATTTCATGTGTCGTGCATCTCTGATGATTATCATTATTCTCTACTGTACTTTAAGTCATTTAATTACTTCATACAAACGTGATTAATATACGTAATTTTATTTTCAGAATGACAATTATTGTTATCATTATTATACATGCATACAATAATATTGTTATTATTCTTCTATACATCATTATATGAGTATTGCATTGATGAAATATTCATGCGTGGAAAAGTTTTTAATTCAATTTAAAAAAAAAAATACAATCTTGGTATGTTTGTACAAAAATTATAACCGTTTCGTTGTCTGGTACTCAGGACTAAGGGTTGGGTCGGTGGCCTATATGTAACGCTCTGGACTATAAACCTAAAGGTTGTGGATTCGAATCTAGGCTCCGGCTATCGATACTATATATCCTAATACTGTTTTATCAAATCACCACAAACGATTGAGCCATGAATCGGTGCTTTGCATCACGCACGATAAAGCACGTATAAACTATACGAAATAATAGTAGGAATACAAACTTCTCTAGTATCTTCTTTTTCCTCTCTCTGGGTCTGCTCTGAAATGACCATAGCTTCCAAATGGGCTGTTAAACAACAGATAAACTTTAAAAAATCACAACAACAGTCGAAGCTGTGAACAAAGGCCATCCTTTATAAAGATGTGGTTTTTATTTGAACGTCATTTTATTCTAAATAATCAATGGTGGTTTTTATAAGAATGGCCTTTATTCACAGGGTGGCCTTTTTTCAGAAGTGCCGCTAACACATGTTTGGCTGCAGTTTTGGTATCATTATATCATGTGGAACCTATACTTATTGTTAAGAGTTCATATATTTATAATATCCTTTAGGGACCAGGCGTTATATTGGTGTTGATGACCATTAGTCAGCAAGCCACTGCTGAAATTAAACCACTGCAACCTCTACCGCAGGATCTACAGAAATATTTTGATGTCTGCTTAAAGACCGGGGATCTTACATATAATACAGGTATGTTAGAATAAACTAGTGCAAAATTATCATTAATACGTAAATGTTACCCACAACCTCACAAGTAAACATATTTTCTTTCAGGAAATATTTCGATTATACATGTAAATGCTTTTTTGTTAAAATTTGTTTGGTCATTCGTATTAATTATACCTTTCCGTTCTCACTGTTAATCGCACGATGATATTAAAGAAAAGCATACGACAAGTATATGTCGATGAATATATGGGTATTTTGTTTATTTAAATAAAAAAATACAAATAGGTCAATAAATAAGTAAGCTAATGTAAGAACTACAAGGTATCAAATGTGTGGGATGAAGGAGGTACCGTTTTTATTCACAATGATTGAATATAAAAGACGGGGGATAACAAGCCGATGTCAAATATTACAAACTGATTATCGTTTTTATTTCATATTTAAGTTTAACGTATCCATTTCAATGACAACAAACGTTTAAACATAAAAAAGACAAATTAAGTCATTGTGAAGTATCCTTAGAAACTGATAATTGAATGCGGATTTCAACGTAATTTATTTCTTCTTTAATATACGAAAACACGTTCATTTTGATACGTTTCAAACATATAGTTGGCCATACATGCAATATATTATGAAAAAAACTTCCATGGATCCTAGAAAAAAAGATAAAAAATCCCATTTCATGAATAAACAACTCATAAGAAAGCAGCCTGATACATCAACGTGTCCCGAGCTTGCAGATGTATTTAAACATGTCATTAATAAAATTGTCTCGACAATCCTTCTATTGTTTAAGCGCACCTAGAATGTTAATTAAGGATATTAATAATTAGAATTAACACGTGTTTGCATTTATAATGACAAATAAGACATTGTAAGCCATCATAATACTGTTACATAAAATTCGTGATGAGACATAGAAAGCGTCTATAACGTAAGCTTTTGAAAAAGCTGAAATACAATTTGCTTGTACTTTGACTCCTAAAGAAAATGTAGTCACGGGGTCCAGTATAGATGTCAAGAAGGAAATGGTACGACTGAATGAAAACTAATTTGCTACCATATATCAGACAAAGTGCTCCATCAGCAGGTAATACGAATAAATTGAAATGCTAATGAGATATTACGTACACTGTGTTTGCTTGTGTCGTATTATCAACAACCTGATTAAGGGAAACAAGCATGGTTATAATAATGGGAAACAACTTTAAGTGTTTTTGACATCATTATAAGAAAAAAGTCAATGGTTTTCAAATAAGATGGAAACTCAATAGAAGCTCAATATATAAGTGTAGTGTGCAAATTCTTGTAGTCTTGGATTTATAAATCCTCTTTGATTTTACATCCCATTTTTTTCCGCGGGTTTAGTTTGTCTGTCCTTGCATGAAATCTAAAATCAAGCGACCGATTCCGAAAGCTTTAACCTTGAGTTCATGTGAAACCATTAAGAATACATTGAGAAACAAAAACTTAAAACCCTGGGTCCGTAACTTCTAACCGCAAAATTTATATCTGCGAAAATTTATGAATCTAAACGTAAGTTTGAAGTTCCACAATTGAGTTGTCTCTGGTTTTTTTGCAGATGTGCAGGCAAGTCCAAAACATGAAACCTCTTATTAGCAAAATGATTATTTTTGTTAAATACAAATAAATACATGTAGGTACGTCTTGCATTACTCTGTCTTTCCGCAATAATACATCATTAAATATATGACATGTTTGAATCTTGAACAAGTTTACTAAATGTACTACATGTATAATGTTTGAATATTTCAGGACAACTAGTATTCTGGACCTCACTACAACAATATGTATCAAAGTTCGCTGAAAGTCAGACACAAATGTCGCCTCGAGAGGCCGAGTACCTCAGTAAAACAGTTAATGACATCATGGAACCATTTATTGGGAACAAAACATATCGATATAAACGACAAGCTATGACAAGAACCAGGCAGGAAATTCGTGCCATGTCGTTAACTCAAAGGCGAAACTACTTTAATGCACTGAATGCGGCCAAGAATGACAGAGTACATTATTAATTACTTTCATGGTTGAATATACCAAAGCATTAGAATATGTAGAATGGTTATTAAAGACCAATTAGCTTTTTTAATTTGATGATACAGAACAATAGATAAAATGATAAGAAAATATGAGAAATGTCTTTTATTTGCTCTAAAACAATATCTATATAATGCCTTTCTTTACTAAAGACGGCGACATAAGTAATTTAAATATGTCGTCTGAAGTTATTTCTCATTTTTGTACTATCATTGAAAAAATAGTGTGCTACATTTCTATGTGTACATCGTGATAGCAAGTATAAGTCCAATACGAATTTCTCTTAATGACAACATTATAATATTCTGAAGTTCATGTTATTTAAACCGTAATCTGCTTCTTTTTTCTTAAGTGTTCAGGTCGCTGTCTACGTAATGCATTAATAATGTGATGTCAACAGTCTCACATTCCTTTTTACATCTTCGTTGATTATAAGAATACAATCACGTACAACTTATGTTGAATTTGATTTAAAATGGTCGTCTTTGTGAAGACTAAATGTTCTGCAAATCTGTTAATACTGACTGTAAATATCCTGACATTATCACTTCAAAGAGTTATTTGTTAATGGTTGTCTATTGTGTTGTAGAACATGGTTAATTCAATGCTTAGTTGATGAGAATTATTATTCTTTGTTTCATGCAGCGTTTAAGACCCAATGTTTATGATGTGTTGGCACGCTTTCACACTGGTGGTAGCCTCGGGAGAGCCCATTTTGGTCCAGCCTTCCCGTCCTGGCACAGGATATACTTGTACATGTAAGAGCTATGTACAGTCAATATCTGCAACAGTACAATCATCGTACAATATTTACACTTTACGTTTCGCTTTGGATTTCATACGTCACTTTTAAACCTCTTTACAAAATCAACATGATATATAATAAAAAGATCAAATGAATAGACAAATACAGCACCTACCAAATAGTCGCCTCGAATACTAGTAGCTAAAAACTTTATACCATCTGGTACAGTACAATTTGTATTTCATCGTAATAATAAGTATTCAGTATTATTGTATGAAGGGTATATTACAGAGTAGAGACAGTACTGCGACAATGGTACGACTCCACAGTGACCATACCCTACTGGGCATCCACGCTTGATAATGAAATGGTGGATGCAACGCAGTCTGTGATATGGAGTGACGGTTTCTTTGGAAATGGGAATGGTCAAGTCAACAGAGGTCCATTCTCTAACTGGCCATTGATCACACCTGGAAACACGATCAGAAGAAACATGGGTAATGGAAATCTGTTCTCCAATGCAGACATACAAAACATCCTGAGACGTGTAAGGAACGCAGATATCCTTATACCTACCGCGCTTCCAACCAGCAATCTTGAATTGCTACATGGTGGGCCACACGTCTGGGTTGGCGGGACAATGAACAATTTACAGAGGGCGGCTTTTGACCCGGTATTTTTTAGTCATCACGCTTTCGTCGATCAGATATGGGAACGGTTTAGGCAGGGGCAAATAGCTGCAAGAATCGATCCAGAGACCGACTACCCGTTTGATCCGTCTGATCGAAGGTTCGACCGGTTACACGCCCCCGATGCTAATGCTGGGTTCTCGGCAGTTGGTGCCACTACACTTTTTGGAATGCAATTGTCCGCATTGACCCAGAGAGTGGGTTACAGTAACAGATTTTCACAAATCGTCCGCTATGATGATGTTCCATCATGTCCTAATTGTGCTGATTCGCCTTACCTGTTCTGTGAGTTCGGCGTGTGTGTATCGAGAACAATTACAGAGATGGCTGGAACGTTTTATGTCCAAGATCTTGGTCTGCGTTCCTTTAATCAACCACAAATAAATTCGGCTACGAATAATTCATTTGCCGCATCTATTGGTAAACCACCGCCACCACCACCTGTTCACCAGAATGAAGGATGTCCAAAATATACTTATGTAGAAGATGTAAATACAAATCGGATGGGTCAAAATCGAAACAATACGTATACTGGTATTAATCAGTGGGCTTATATACCAGTTAAGGTCGTTTCGAAGAGACCACCAAGTATGAAAAAGTACGTAGAATTCAATTTGTATGATGACAACACACCTGGACATAAACACAACGAATTTTCAAGTATTTGTTTGCAAAAAGGATACGATAATTGTAAAAGCGATCAAGATGCAGTTGGTAAAATCAACATAGTTTCATACGGCTTGAATCACGATGCGTATTCAGAGGATTATATAATTGTTGACAATAGGTTGGGAGTTTCTGAAGGCAATGGATTTCTTCCTATCAAAAAGCCATCTCGATCACATGATTCGGAGGTCATAATTGCGGCATTCGATTCCTGTGGACGCGTATGTAAGCCATATTGTAACTTACCCAACTGCGGGCGATTGAATAAAGAGTTCAATGGTGGATTAAGTCTATCGTCCAACATGCCAGAACAATATTACCACACATATGAGCAAGCTATATTGGGTGTATGGAAACCATCCACAGGTTATGGACCTTCGTATATCAATGCTGTTGTACCTGTTACATTCTTCTGTGAATATGGCGACACTTGGATATGGGAGGAATATACCCCCCAACAGGGTAATCCACCATCGGGGTTTACAATGCCGCCACTGTCATATAACAATCAGGGACGTTTCAAGGAACAGCCTCTTCACAAACCTTCATATCAAAACCAGAAAACAACCAACTATGGTGATTACAGACCTCCTCAGACACCTGTACAGACCGGAAACCAAAACGTAAATAATGATCGATCAAAATGTAAGTACAGTACAACCTCTGCAGAGTGGCCCTCTCTTGAGCAACAACATCTCTGCAACATCAGCATGATTTTTTCTAACGGCATGATTTGACTATTAATTCAACCTTTAGAGCAAAAACAACAATAGGATTTTGCTACTCTCCAAGGCTGTTCCTTTGGACAGGTTGCACAGTACATATAGAGATATGTCAATGTTTCTTAAAACTGTAGAAGACGCAGGTCGCCATCATTCAAGTATTGATGTATTCTAACCATATTACTTTCAAATTGATTCGTTTCTTATTGAATTTCGAAATACTAGTAAACGATATTCAAATGGTTGGGAAGTTTATAATTCGACATTCCACATGAATACAGTGTAATGTCCACGTAGTTACAATAGCAATTACGTGTGTTTTGTATTAATGCTATGTTGAGTGTAGTATTATCAACCTTTATTATCAGTTTATGAGGCTGCATGTATACTTTCAGTTTGCCGGGTATCTACAGACTGTGTTATAAACGTACCTTGTAAGGGATGTGCCGATTTTGACTTCGAGATGTGTAATGAAGGCGGAAAGATATCTATATGCTTGAATGGACAATATTCTGTGACAGCGACAACTATTTCCCACAGAAAGCATTTCTATAAATGATTGAAGAACATTCTTAGTATTACGTATAGTTTGATGTTTAGTAATTGTATGTCCCTAGATGAAGAAAAGTATGTGTAAAGCAGCTTCACATAAAGTCATGATTACTTCACTAAATAAATACTTCAAAAGATTTGAAATTCTGTATATGTTGTTCTATGAACCCTTTTCTTATCTTTACCAAAACTATTTGAACAATCGTGGTGATCCCCGTGGTACAAGACAACTGCTAATTAAGTATTTGTACATATGTCGTCAAATCTAACTGTATTGAATGAATTAACCTCCGTTATTTGAACAATACATCGAAATAATGACCAGTTAGTTTAACCCGATCTGTTGTTTTCTAGATAATATTAGAGTGGTTTGCTGTCATGCAGACATATTTTCCCTTTTTTCGAGTTAACTTTGGCTGTATCACAACCAAAAGAGCTTCCAGAATTAATTAACAGATACGTAACTTCATCATTGATGCAAAGATCTAATCTGTACTATTATAGTTCATTTCTACCATTCATTGTGCCGGGATACTTTATGTCCGTATGGCTAAGCATCTTTCAATTATTTTCGAGAAAAATAAGTCAAGTTCAAGAGATGAATGTATTTGTGTTCATGTACCGATCATGCACTATAACATGTGGCTTAAGTACAAGTCATGCATTTCACGCATTAAGGGGACACAATTCTCAACTTTCAAAATAATACATAGAAAATAGTCACATGGCCAATTGAAATAATTACTTGGGGAGTCTATACAGAAGTATTGGTAAGTTGTCAAAACATTAGTGTAGACATGTTATATTCACTATTTGAAGGATATAGACCAGCTACCACTCATTAATCAAGAAAACAACACCGTTAAAAACGGTTTATGAAAGTACATTCAAACTCAAAATGTAACGAACAGTTCGTGAACCAAATTAGTTCTTAAACAATACGAAGTAACACTGAACGTTGTACGAATCCATTTTTTGGTTGACATAATCGCGTTTACTGAAACGACCAAACAAACATTCGACATGTGACATAAATTTCGACAGGACGCCATTTTTCCATTCGTTAAAATGTAAACAAAACAAATATCTGTGCGATTAGACATTTAAAGCTGTGGCAACACATGGTAAGTAATGCATAATGTACCTAAGACATATGGGATTCTCCATTAAGACGGTAAGTCTAAAACACTTCTTTGATTTCTGGTTCTTTCTATTTGAAATATGGTTAATTGTAGAATGTTTACGACAACTTTCATTCTCCCACGGTTTCTAACCGATTCACTGAAAATAATTCGTCCGCGAAAGGAACGGTTACTCGAATTATACTAAACAGGTGGTGGCACGTGCTTTTTTTTTATTAAATGACAAGGATTTTTGAAAGAATATCGTTTATTTACCAACATTAGAAAACATACTTATATCCGTGTAAAGATTAGAAGTTTTATTCGCTTAGGGGAAAAAATAATTAAATATTGGACTATGTTTCTGATCGAAGACATTTCCGTTTTCAGTTGTGAAGCAATTCCGCTATAAATTTCGAAAAGTAAACAAAACAAATAAGGAGACAAAAATTGCGATAATGAGTAATCAGTACGCAGATCAAAGTAAGTATTAATGCCAAAACATTATGCTTTCATTTATTTACTTTTTGTCGTAGGCACATGCCATGTCTTCAACTTTATAAAGGTAAGTGCATGAAATAAGTGGTTTTACTATCGCACTGACCCAATTTGTCGAAATCCCGTGCAAAGCGTCCTTGAGATATCAGTAAATAGTATGGTGTCTGTGAAGGGATACTGTAGGAAATAATAATATGCGTAAAGTTCAGTATTAATTGCTATCATAATCTATAAAGTGTCTTGTTATCTCTGGTAACCTTTTTTATTTTTTATATGTTTAGCCAGGTTTTCCAAGACAAAGGCGAATGTCGGCGCACGGACAGGCGGGCGGGTTGCAGGGCGAGCTTTCACAATTTCTTCTGGACGCAACTTCTCCTACAATTCTGAATGGATTTCAACCAAACTTTTACACATAACTATTTTGTAGTACCCCTATGCATTTTAGGGATTTTGTGATATGATCCCTTTTGGCCGATCTATGACCTCGTGTTTTATTGTGTGCATAACCTATGTGATATATATACAGTATATATGGGGAAATACTCTACTGGACGCAACTCCTTCAATTCTGAAGGGACTTCGACCAAATTTTCACAGAACTACTATGATCAAGTATCAAATCATTTTTAAACTTCTTTTTTCTAGTAAACGATTACATGGCCATTTTGCCCCTCTTGTTTATTGTTATTTTATTGATCCTTAATATATAAATTGATTAATAAATACTATGAACGAATATTGAATTTGTGATTATTGTAACTGACATGTATTTTGATAAGTCACAGAACTGGCTCAATAAGCTTAACATGAAAATTATCAGAAAATATGATACACTTTAAATGGCAAGGGGAAATTCTAACTATTGACTGTTTTGTTCCAAGGCACTTTTGACCACCATACCTTTTTATCTGTACTACTTTATGAGCAAAACAGATCGTGTTTTTACCTGGTAGTGTGTGTAATAAAATGAAGTTAGCAGTGTTAATTCTCATTATTTCAAATAAATTTCACTCGTACAACATTGATAAATGTTTTGACATTGTGTAGTGCATAATACTTTTTTGAAATATGAATTAATATTTGAGTTTGAATGTACGCGAGATTTTGTTCTTATATCCACATTAGCTTTGCCATTTTATCCTTTTTTTCTCTATTCTTGTCAACATTCCTTTCAGTGCAAATATGACTTGAGATTACATTGATTTCTTTTACTTAAATACAAGCCTATTCTTAATTTTTAATTCTTACCATACCCCACCCACTTTAGATAATTGTCAGAAATTGTGTCCCCTTAATGTCGGAGAGTGTGGAATTAGTCTAAACTGGTTCCCGTTCACTTTTCTGTACAAAGCCTTTTGATCACGTGCACTGCAACATGGAACAGGGACCACTTTATACTGAATAGTCCATACAATGGATGGAACATAGAATAACGAAAAGACCATTGGACCAACTCGTTCTTATGCTTTGTCTTAATATGTGTAACACCAAAGGAAACAAACAACGCAGACATGAAAGGTTCCAAATTATCCGTCGACGGCAACGGTTGGCCGGGATGATCGGTGGTCATGTGGCAATACGCTGGACTATTGAACGAAAGGTCGTGGGTTCAAATCTCGGACCCGCCTTCCGAATTTCTCAGTACAAAGCCCTTCTAAAAAAGTATCTGCATACAAGCGTTGATCAAGAAATCCGGACTGTCTCTATAATGCTTTTGTTAGTTATATAATTTTCTTGAAATTTTGCGTAATTACGCATCCATCCTTAACAATTAAACCTTCATATGGGTGTTTTTTGTGATTTTATCTTATTTCTTTAAAAGATTGTGTATAGCTTGACTCGGTCCGGCTTTTTCTGGATCACCTCTCGTACCTAAGATTACCAAATACATTTATAAAAGTTATATAATTATACTCGTAAAATTAGACTTGCATTTATAGTTTGATGTCATTTTTCAACAATGAACAATCAGAGGTGAGTTGACTTCACACGTACCCTGTATAATAATGTGTGTTATCTTCCCATGTAATAAAAGAGAGATATATAATATAAATCCTGTATAAAGAAAACAGAGATAATACAGAGTATGCAGTCTTACCTGTGAGTTTTTAATTAACACCTTTGGTAATAAGGGCAGTTGCAACGTCGCTCAAAATTCTGTATTACTTGAGTTATCCGATGTTTTAATTCGGATTGTAAAGAATAATTTGCCGTTCCAGATTCATAATTATCCTTTTAATGTCTCAGTGCTGACTAAGTTGCCGTGAATACTCGACCATTAAACGTGTGTTAACTTAATATAAGCTACGAGCGTTGAATCTGGTTCACCGTGAGTGCGAAACCGAAGTAATTCAAATTCAGTGTCAAAATATCCTAACTATGATTATGATATTGTGACAAATTTTAATTAAGGAAGTCATATATTAATGTTTTATCTTTTATCATATTCGAATTTCATATTTATGTAGAGAGACTGAGCAATTATACAATGTTTGCATACATTTGTGGGCATCCAAATTGACTTTCTATCATAAAAGTTGGTATGATAATTAAGACAGTTAAGGCGTTCCATATAACTACATTGATTTATTGCGTTGTCAACCAATCTGTATCAATCGCTAATCAAAATAAATGTATAGTATTATATTGCTGTGTACTGAATTAAATGAATAATTTATGGTCAACATATATGCAATAAAGTCGAGAAAATTACATAACAGTTAAGTTTATCATCTTTGCGTCTGTACGTGCATGTATAAATGTATTATGCAATATACATAATAATAATTATTATATAAACCACTCCGAACATAAATTCGTTACTCCAACATTATCAGAAGAGTCTTCCTATATTGTGTCATATCAGAGACATAGATAACATGAAATAAAATGTCTCTGATTATATGTTACATTTCACTACATGTAAAAAAGGAACGTTTCATCTACACGCACTTGAACCTTATCCTTTTTTAAACAAGCTATATATAGCTACCAACTAATCTTTCCAGTAAATTGCAACATCATGAAACATTGGATCATTAGTGACAGATATCGATGGTACGACTGAATATATTTTATCTATATTTTAAAGGTACAGCATACTATTTCTATGTGTACAAATATATTATATAGGTCCTAGACTGTAAGAGCTACGGGTAACTTGTGGGTTAGAAATCGGTACGGTTTGGACTGGATTTTAAGTACTTCGACATCAACCAATTAAATCATCAGACAGTAAAAAGTTCGGGAAATAGTGTCACATCCGGAAAGAAGTATTATGGTGAACAATTTTCATTCATATAAATGGCAATAACACGTCCACATGGTATGGAATTCGACCACAACTGGCCCGAAAGTTCAGAATGCCTCACACTTGACTTCGGTCCCTTTGAAACCGTTCATCGATGGAAACGAATGCCAGAATGTGACGAGTTTGTCGGGGCTAGGTGTGTTTATATTCGTAAATTTATAATCCCATTTTGGAATGTACAGTCTGACTTTTTGAGGGAATCATTTCGCGTTAAGAGTAAGTTTTAATGCTACCAACTGCAGGTGGTGATGCTCAAGAGGTTTTTTGTATTTGATTTAGCAGCCATAGAAGCAGCCCAACTGGTTAGCTCAGTGGTTATAGCTTTGGACTAAATTATATAGAGCGTTGGTTTACTCAGGGATGCTATAACAATTAATAATTTATTTACTGATCATGAGGTTGTGAGTTGGAACCCCGGATGAGGTTCTCACTGTCTGTGACAAATTTTACTGAAGATATTTCATTCTACGTTAAATTGTCCCCCCACCTCTGAGTCTGAATAATGTGTGGTAGCTGAAATAATGTTGGAAAGTGCGTTAAATGAAGGAACAATTTAACATAAACAGTCATTGACCAAAGTCTAGTCCAAAGTCTTTGATGATGATGTATGCATTATATTGCAGTTCATCGTCAAAGTAAATTGTTCTTGAAAAGCTAACAGGTAAATGACTCAAACTGAGTTGCGTTCGTTTTCCTATTAAATGCTCAAATTTCTGTAAAACTTGTGTACAGTGCGATAAGTTACTCTAAAATCTATCAACATGACCTAAAATTTATCTTCAACAGGTAAAAGGTGTTGAAAATTTTACCATTGTTTCAAACTCTTAATTTCAACATTTACCATGTAATGCTTTGGATTAAGTCTGGAAACCAAGTGAAATAATCTGCTTAGATAGACTCTTATAAACTGTATAACTATATAATAAGCTGTTGACTTAGACAGAGGACTGTAATTGTCTGTATGGAATTAAAAATTTCTTCATTCATTAAGGGCCATCTGAATTAATTTGAATTACTGATGTTTTTTCTTCTTTGAATATCATGTTCTGCAAATTGGAATTATTTCTTACTCAGACTGGGCAGGATAATTAATTATTAATTGTGTATTAAAAAACATTGACATACATACGATTATAAGTTCTATAAAATGTGTATTGATCATTTTGTAGGAGGAGCAAACATACTGTCGTGGCTTATAAAGAAGCTGTTTATGTGTTTGGGGGAGATAATGGGCAAGTATTGAATAAATTACTTAAGTAAATTACATTGGCTTGTATGACACCTTCTATAGTAGGATTTTATTTATATTCATAATAGTTTAGTTATTTAGAAAATAATGTATTTGACGTAAAAAGACATACTTGCTATTTTGACAATTTATTCTTGAGCAATTTCCAAATTTGACTTGGCTGTCTTCCCCCCTTCTGAAAACTTCCCATTTTATTACCTCTCTAAAACTAGCTTTTGTGTCACAGTCAGAATTTTTGTTTTGCTATTATCAGATTATGTTGTAATCTCATAGAAATGTAACTACATGTACTATGCAACCTCCTGACTGGTGTAAGGTGGCTGTTGTTGGGAGAGTGAAAATAGTGTAAAAAAGTTTGGGTTGCTAGTATACTGGCTGTTACATGGTGACCGTTCATGGAGGTTACACTGTATATGATTTCAATTTTTTGTTTATTTTAGGAAGAATATGTTAAATGATCTGCTTCGATTTGATGTGAAGGATAATTCTTGGGGAAGGTAATTCTCTCTGTAATCAATACATTCGAAGGGTTTGCTGTATATTATAGTATCATGAATAAACTCGTGTTATCTGCCCTGAACATATCCATGTTGCTCTTGTGTTGATACTCTTCAAAACTTAATGACTCATATTTTGTTATGGTAGAGTCTAATATTATATGATAAAGGCTGATTTTATTGACATGAATTAAGAATTTATAGCATTTTATCTCGAAAATAAACATTTCATGGTGAATGCATTTGTAGTGTTGACTATCAGTTGGGTCTATATTATATACAGTAAAACCCCAATTATTCGAATGTCGTTGGGACCTGAAAAATCATTCAGATAATCCATTTCAGTAATGTACTGGTTGGAAACGATAAATTCTGTACTGTCCGTATATTGCAAGGGAGTTAACTCTAGTATGCAAATCAATCTCTACCCAGAGTTGTCGTTCCTGCTATGCTCACACTAACGAGGTATGTGTGGATTGGAAAGGAACGACAACTCTGGGTAGAGATTGTATGCAAATATGATGTTATTTGAGTGATAATAAAAATAAAATGTATAACAAACACTTATTATGTATCCTTGTTTTATGAATGTATAACAAATGTTAACAAATGAAACAAAAATTCTTGTTAAATAAATACTCGCATTTATGGATTATGCAGAACACAATCTGACACAATGATATGTCATTCTCACTTCACTTACTAACGATCAACTAGGCATCGCTATCGTCACATTCTAAAACAATTAAAGAATCAAAGACGTAATGTTTTTATGTTCGGTACATTTTTTCGCTTAATCATCATATTCTAGTTAGTTTTGTTGAAATGTGTTCGAATCAGTTTTTAAATTTTGAATGACGCTGAAATGCAAATAATTTCATATAGATCACCAGGTACGTACGTGTATTAACTTATTATACCCGAGATCACAGTGAAATATTCGTCATGATTAGTATAAAATCGTATCTAACAATATGGTCAACTTAACGATAATTAAACCGTTGACACGCTTCGTGTATGAATTGATGTTACACATTGTTTGTCACACGACATATGATTCTCAATCGGTCATTGTTATCAATTGACGATTTCGAATAATAGGTGTGAAAATATGAGCATTCATAAATTTAGGGACCAAATAATGTATTCGGATTACACCAGGTATTCATAAAATCCGATTCGTATAACCGGGGTTTGTTGTACTTGAAATATATAGAGGCGTGATTGGGACCGTAGATTTTATTCGGATAATACCGAGTATTCGGATAATCGGTGTTGGGATAATCGAGGTTTTACTGTAATATTGTTTGTTTTCCAGAGCATTTTCTACTGGTTTACCTCCAGCACCACGGTATCACCATTCAGCTGTGGTATATGAAGGCAGTATGTTTGTGTTTGGTAAGTTTTTGTCAGAGTTTTCACGTTATATCAAGATTTATATACTTTGACAACTTTTGTTCATTTTATAAAACGTTTGTAAACTGAATCTGCAGTCAAACCTGTGAACAAAGGCTGCCCTTGGAAAAGACGTAATATCAAGTGGTCTTTATTTGGAGTACACTGTGTTGTAAATATTCACTGACATTTTATAAAAGAATGGCCTTTATTCACAGGGTGACCTTGGGTTGCCATTTACACAGATTTGACTGTATGTGTATCTAAACAGTATTGTCCATTTGAAATTGGATAAGGTCTTGTAGATTCTTTGAGCCACAGGTTCCCCTATCTAGCAATAAAAATACCAACAAACCCTCATGGAAATAACTGATGCATAAAATGTTTTTATGGACTTTAATTGTTCAATTCATGTTTACTACAGGTGGTTACACTGGAGATATACATTCAAACTCGAACCTAACCAATAAGAATGATTTATATGAGTACAAGTTTGCTACTGGTCAGTGGGTACAATGGAAATTTGAGGGCAGGTATGCTGTTTTTTGTATCATGATATTTTTTAAAACAAGCTGTTTATAAATGTTGATTATATCACTTCTTGTTTTATTTACTGACAATGTGATATTCATTTTATGTTTTTGTGTATACATTATCATAGATAGGGTTATATTTATTGCAAGTGACTTGTGATATGCTACATTGCAGGTGACCTCTGATATGTTATATTTATATTACAGGTAACCTAAGATATGTTATATTTATATTACAAGTGACTTGTGATGTATTTTTATTACAGGAGACCTGTGGCACGAGCAGCTCATGGTGCGGCTATATATGATAACAAACTGTGGATATTTGCTGGCTATGATGGTAATGCTAGACTTAATGATATGTGGACTATACCACTGACTGGATCTGCTGAAATCAGGACTTGGGAAGAAGTAAGTCTCAGTAGTATTGATTAGCTTGTTATGGTATTAACACCATTTGGGAGTAGCAAAATTATGTTGTTGTTGTTTAGAGGTTGTTGCTCTAGAGAGTTTAAATTAGTAGTACATCATGCAGTGGGAAAAAATCATGCTGCTGTTACAGGGAGGTTGTTGCTCAAGGGAGGGCTAATCTGGGTTGAATTGTACTATAATATTGTGTAATATAATCTATAATAATTCTTTGAAAGCACACAACTAACTTTGTATTTAAATGAGAAAGTTATAAATGCATTGTTAAATGATTCTCTACAGGTTGCCCAGACTGGAGATATACCACCTACGTGTTGTAATTTTGCATTAGCTGTAGCCAGAGATTCTATGTTTGTGTTCTCGGGACAAAGTGGAGCTAAAATAACCAACAATTTATATCAATTTGACTTTAAGGACAAATTGTGAGTATGCATGGCTGTATCAATTGTCTTGTTAGGATAAATTTATCGTAATTAATGTGTTGGATCTTTTTTTTCACATTGCGCAAATTTTGTTAACCAGATTTAGAAAATGTGTTTAAAACATAATTAATTTGTGTGTCTTCGCCACACAAGCATTTTGGTTGTATTCACTCACTGTCAGTACCAGTGACCTGTGAAGTAACTCTAATATGAGCATTACATGCAAGGTCTGCCAAGAAGTAGTAACTCTTAAAAATCGTTTTATGGAATAGTATGACATCAGGCCATCCTTAAAAAATATTTTGTTTGCAGTAACGAGTTTCTAAAATGGCCCCTACTTTTTTGGCCTCTTGGGTAAAATGTTTTTTATTTAAATGAAGAAATTGCATTCTGACATGTATTTTGGGTTCAAGGCGAAAATTGAATTGTAAAAAAAACATTTCCTTCCCTACCTACCAGCTGAAAACTTTCTTGTTAGTGTTACTGCAAACAAAAAATATTTTACGGTTGGCCTCAGCTTACCCTTTGTATAGCTAGAAACTAATCCAAGGTAAGATAACTTTGAATACATGCCTGTTCTTCAGATGGACCAGAATCTCTACAGAACATATTCTACGTGGATCACCACCACCTCCTGAAAAACGTTATGGTCATACGATGGTTGCATTTGATCGTCATTTGTACGTATTTGGTGGAGCTACAGGACAAACCCTACCTAATGATTTACATAGGTAAATTGATGAAGTATTAGAAATATAACTAATGATCTACATAGGTAAATTGATGAAGTATTAGAAATATAACTTATGATTTACATAGGTAAATTGATGAAGTATTAGAAATATAACTTATAATTTACATAGGTAAATTGATGAAGTATTAGAAATATAACTTATGATCTACATTGGTAGTGACCATATGTTGTGTGGGTGGAGAATGGTACTGACCATATGTTGTGTGGGTGGAGAATGGTACTGACCTTATGTTGTGTGGGTGGAGAATGGTACTGACCTAATGTTGTGTGGGTGGAGAATGGTTCTGACCTTATGTTGTGTGGGTGGAGAATGGTTCTGACCTTATGTTGTGTGGGTGGAGAATGGTACTGACCATATGTTGTGTGGGTGTAGAATGGTACTGACCATATGTTGTGTGGGTGGAGAATGGTACTGACCAAATGCTGTGTGGGTGGAGAATGGTACTGACCAAATGCTGTACAGTAATGTTTGTATTAGGTTTCTACTGAAGTGTTCTAAACATGATATACTATTTTTATATTACAGTTTTGACTTGGATTCACAGACTTGGTCTATTGTTGAACCGTCATGTGAAAGTACAGTGAGTATATTTCCCAATGTCTGTTGTGTACCTGTGTGACATTTTGTGTAGTAATTTTAATATTAGTGAAACTTTTACTTCATTGTGACTTTTTCCTACAAATTCCTACCAAACTTATTTGTACTCACACCTATAGTTCTTTGGTGTTGATGGTAGAACTTCCATGTATGATCTATTTTATCAATACAACTGCCTTCTTCCCTTGTCTGCTTTTAAGTGGGATGATTTCTATCAATATACTTTCTAGCTTTCTAAATTGAGATGTGTGCTGATATTGTGTGTCAAGATTTGCCTTTTTCATATACCGGTACTGTTACAGTCCATTTGAAAATTTTAAATACACCAAAAATTGCCTGAATTGTTTCCAAATAATCACACTGTCTGAATAGACACTCCTTAGTTGACTTAGAGTGATGCATACATTAGTTTTTATAAATCGATGTTTAGATTAATTTTGTAGTTAAATGAAATTATAATTTTGTCTGCTCAACTGAGCTAAAGTTCTCATGGTGACCAATAGTGATTTCCCTGTCTGCTTTCCATTTTGTTGTGACATGTGATGGATGTTGTCAACAATTGTTTAAAATGAACACTCCTTGGTAACCACTGAGTCAATTCCATTCAAACTTCACAGGTCTTCAATCTGGATTTGGCAAATGATGCCCCTAGGGTCAGAATTAGGACCACGCCACTTGTTTTAAAAAATCTACATAGGGAAAACCTTTAAATCTCTTTTTGCCCAAAACCCAATGACCTATAGCTAAGATATAGGTGTGTAACATTATCTTGTTGCAGTTGTTGGGGTCTTATAAAAACAAGCTTTCTTACTTTTTTTTTCTATATTAATGCTAATGAAGATTAAGTACAACATTGCTGCTGAAAGATCTATGTCTGATTTTCGAAATAATGTGTTTTTTATTGTCTGGAAGGAGACAAATGAGGAATTTCTTTCTTTCATCTGTTGTCTGATGGCATGTTTTCTGTTAATCTGCTTCTTGTAGACATGTCTTTGATATATGATAGAAACACAGAGTATTTAATCCTCTAGTAGGATATTTGTACAGCAAGTTCTTAAGAGACAGTAAAATATGAATTTTATCTTCTGATTAAATCCATAAAACCACTTTTAAAATTTCTTATTCAGTCTGCTGCAGATTTCAAAATCATAGTTGTAATCAGGGGTGCAAGCAAATTTTTAAATCTTGATTGGTCTGTGTCTATGGTTACCCCCTCATTGTTTAGCATAATTTACCCCCATCATTCATGAAGCTACCTAAAGAAAAATTCCCCAATTTGATGTTTCAAGATTTTTAAATTTGTCCTATCAAAGGGACCCTAGAAAAAGGGGCTGCCCAGTAACAGAAAATTTTGAAACAATATTACAGAAATACTAGTGGGAAATACAGTGTTAATGATTTCTTGTATTTTAACTAGAAGGTTAAAAACATAGTCTAATAAAGGCTTGAGTCATCCAGCTAGTGTGAATGAATATATGAATATACAATGTTCTATAGTTAGTTACTGTGTTGTCTTATATGAGTTCTTGATATCTAATTTAATATCAATCATGATATAAAAAATTTAACATGTTTGTTGTATTTTTTGTCATTTTTATTTATTGTTTGGTTCAGTATAATAAAATGATTATCACATCCCGCAGAGATGCCTCGGTCGACATTATTTGTCTCGGGTGAACATAATGTTCTATCACCCTCTGTTGGATGTGATATTTATATAATAACAGGACTTGCTATTGCCAAGAAACTTCTTATTTCCCCATACTGTAATATTTGTTAGAAATTGCATTATACAGTCGGAACTCGTTATATCGAAGTTCAGAGGACTTCCCAAAATAACTTGATATAAACAAACTCCGATATAAGAATTTTAATATCAGTGATTACATTTAAGAGCTAAAGTCAATGTTTCCTAGTAATCCTGTAATACTGTGATTTGTTGTACCCGATGTTTCGTTTTATACCTAGTTGGTAGGATGATCCATTACAATACAACAACCCTCTGTTGTGTTTGTTACTTTGTATATCAGAACTGACCCTTTATGTAGGCTTGTGTTGTAGTTACTGATATTTCTGTCTATTCTGAAATGCCTTGTTCTCAGGGCCCTAGCTGCATTTTAGGGGAAGGGGCCTGGGGCCCTCGCGTCATTTTGAGGAAAAAGGGGAATTTCAGGGGATTTTTTTAAATTGCCTTATAACCCTGCAATAAACATTTTAAGGTATAAATAGCTAAATAGGTGTATTTAAATATATTATATACATTAATAAACAATTAATCAAAGGTTAATAACTTAATATCAACCAGCCAAAAAAATTAATATACATGTATATATTTTCTTAGGGAAATTTTATCAAAAATGGAGGAAAAAAGTACATTATTTTAGGAGGGGAATGGGGCCGAATTTCGGCCTTAAAAAACGTCAAATGAGGGCCCTGGTTCCATGTCCCATTTATGGTACCTTATTTGTGGGAAGTACACCTTTGGTTAATATTCCTACTAGTTTAGATGTTACAATACTGTATATCTAACAAATCACAAACATATTGTATTATACATTTACTATCTGAACAAACATACTGTATTATATTATGTACTCTGACATGCATATTGTATATTAATGAATCTGTAAAAAGACATTGTATCATATATCTGTTTTTTCTCCTATCGTTGATCTTTTCCATGAATCTCTGAACCTTTGTTTCTGCTAAAAGTATCTTGGGAATGTCGATTGATGGAATTGTACCATTTTGAATACTCTACATGATTGGTTACTGACATAGTGCTGGTGATAATATTTAAAGGCAGGCATTCCATGTACAGAGTATTGAACTAGGATCACTATATAGAGATTGTTACTGGTAGTTATTATTCAGACAGAGTGCATGTTGACAAAATACTGTACAAGGAATATAACTAGACTCTTTGGAAATTGTTTTTCATATACTACAGCTGGACATTGGTTAGAAATATTTTATTTTATGTTCAATACTTGGTTAAATTTCATAATCTTATACAGTATTTATTGTCTATATTGGCTGAAAGAATTCTGGTCAATGTGAAGCCTGGTTGTCAGAATTAGTTGAGTGTTGACCATTAGAAAATAAAAATCCATGTAATCAGGCCATCCTTAAAAAATGTTTGTTTGTGGGACCCCTACTCAGAGTAAGTAGGTAGGAAATATTTTTTTTACAATTTTTTTATATTGAACTCATTCATTATACATATCAGTATGCTATTTCTTTATTGAAATAATTGTTTTCTACCTGAGTGACCAAGAAAAGTTTGGTAGGGGCCTTTTTGGTTAGTAGCTAGCAATACCACAAACAAATATATTTTTTAAGGATGGCCTTGTGAATTCTATTCTTCTCTCATGTACAAATCTTGAAGACCTGCCTTCAAGGTTGAGTGGACAATGTCACTGACTTCAACTCACTGTAACCTCTCAGTGATAGTGGGTCGAGGGTTCGAGCCAAGCTACCGACCATGTCTCTTTATGTGAAAAGTAGGTAGTTGCTTAGGGAGAATGAGAGTCTAGTACTGGTTCTTCTCAGGAACGATGGTTAGGTGAACTGTCCGCCTCATATGACTCTGACTGTTGAAAATGGGCGTAAAACCCAATGAAACAAACAAATGACTCAACAGAAATAGTGTTAAAACAGATTATATTAGCTTTATAAATAAAATGTTGATGGAAACAAAAATATAAATCCTGAGACCTATCTCAAACATGGATTGGATATAAATGATTTGACAGCTATAGAAACATAATAGTGAAGTTTGTTGAAATCTTATGATGTCTTTATTAGATTTACTGTTTCAGAAATAAGTACATTGTGATACTGTACAGAGATATATTACCAGTATTTTATTCTAGCTGAAAAACTGCCTTTATTTATAAATGTTTTGAATTATTATTTGTATGATCTGAGAATATGGTTACATGATAAAGTTTTTCTGTTGGTTAGTAGGTGTGAACTGTGGTGGTTCTTGATGTGTGGCTAGATCATATCAAATTTCAAAATTGTGCCTACACTTCTGTAGTTCAAGTTTTTTGGAAAATGAATTGTTTCAATAATTTGTATAGAAAATTGTTATTGATAATTGTAGGAATAAAATATATGTGGTGCAAAGAAAGTTTTTTAAACATTTTATTGATATTTTCCAGAATATTTTCTTTGTGGTACTAGTAAATTTTGTAGGATGATAATTGATGTTTCTGTTCTTTTTGGCTCTTTATGGTTCATTTATGTGGGATTTTTTGCTCATTAAATGATGAAGCATGCAGGCTTTGTTTGTACTTTATTAGACAATCTCGTTTGGTGTTTGACAAGATAATTACAATATCACTTTGATGCAGTGACTGTGATTTGTTCCCATTTTGGAAACAATATTTAAGTCCTTAATGGTAATATTTCTTTGGTCTTTTTAATCTGTAAGTATAGTTTACAGTCCTTGTGAAATATATGAGCTTTTGTTTCATGGACATGTACATATTTTCGATTGACAAAGACCATTTTCTGAGAATATTTAAAGGAAGTTTTATTGAATTTTTTTTGTCAGCCTTTTTATCAGGCTTGTTTTCTAGCTGAAAGCATTATTTATGGGAGGCAGGATAAAATCTCATCTGGTTTAATAGTGTTCTGTTTTACAGTTTCTATTCCTGTGGGATACTGGTGTTCATCTGAAATTCTGACATCACTGGAAATAGAAATCTGCTAGGATGATGGTCTAGAGGATTACTTTTCATACTTTCTGTAATCATGGCAACCAGAATATTTGGTTCTTGATGTTAGCCAGTTTATATTGTTTTTCTGTATTGTCTAGTCGTAGTTTTCCATGTATATATACCATGTATACATGTGTGTGTGTGTCATATGGTGTATTGTCGATGATGTGCTAATTGTTAGAATCAAACTATGGTTTGATCTTTAATACTGTCACACATGTATATAGGAGAGGAATATGGTAGCTTTATTGATTTATCATCATCATTTTATCACATTTACTGGGTACAGTTATGATTTGTTTCATATTGTCACTGGTATAATCACATACAAGGAGGCAATTTTTGTCATAGGACTCGGGAGATGGATTCCATTCTCTGTGGTTTAAATGTAATTGTTTAAATTTGACTAGAACTAACTATTTCTTATGAAGGATACTTTAAGTGCTGTGTGCTTGAATACATTGTAAGAAAGTGATCCATTTACAAGATGAATTCATATTGAAAATTTGTACCGCAAAATAGAATATATACAGAGAAAGAAATAGGAAATTAGGAAGTTCCAGCGATTTTTTTTGCCAGATTGGGAAAAAAACAAAGACATTTATATTATTTACTGCTGCTCTTTGGTTTTTATGTCAGCACAGAATGTTGCAATAAATTTAATAAAAAAATAACCATTTTCATGAAAAATGGAAATTCTGCACCTGATTGGGAATTTTTTCATTTGAAATTGTGAAAATGGATCAGATTTTTTTTAATTGGAAAGGTACCTTTTAAGGGTAGAAAACAAAGAAGGAAAAAATTGCTGCGAAGTTATCTTGATTTCAGTAATATAAGACTTAAGGCATTGTTGTTAATATGTCTATATAAAGGTTTTATTGCTTCAATTAAGTAATAACAAAATTAATGTAAGTTTATTGGACAAAGTTTTCATAATTAAATGATCTTAGGTTATTAGATCAATAGATATTTTATGGTCACTGACATTTTGTCAATTTTAAATTAATTAGTGAAGCATGTGTGTCCACCCCTTGTAAACCTGTCATAAAAAATATCGATGGAATAAAATAAAATGTTCCTGTTACTTATTTCTAGCTTATTTCTAGTATATTGTCATTATTTACAGTGTGGATTGTGCTGTAAATGAAGGAAAGTTTTTTAAACATTGGATTACATGATATGTTGTAGTATTGTATTCTTACTTACAGATACCTGCCGGTCGCTTATTTCACGCCTCGGCTGTTGTTACTGATGCTTTATATGTGTTTGGTGGAACAGTTGATAACAACGTGAGAAGCGGAGAGATGTACAGGTTTCAGGTACAATGTCACCATCTTATCCTTCAATGTTATCATTCATTCTTTTTACATTTTCATATACAGTTCTCTCATTACCTTGATTATCATAATCACCGTCATCATCTTCATCTTCACCATCATCAGTGCCAACAACATTATCATCATCACCACAATCATCATCATTATAACTAGCATCATCTACATTATCATCATCATAATCACCTTCATCATCATCATCATCATTATTTTTATCATCACCACCAACACCAAGTATTATAAATAATCACATACCGTACCAAGTACTTTTGATACTTTAAAGAAATATTTCAATCGTTCACTTAATTGTTGACTTTTGATAACAGGTGTGAAAATATGCATTAGAATGATTGTGGGGACATGTTTATCACTTTGGATAAGCCATGGTATTTGGATTCCACTATTCGAATAATTGGGAGTATTTTACATTAATATATAGAGGGATAAAATCAGGACCGAAAATTGATTTCGGATAACACTAGGTTTCTGGATAATCTGAGTTGGGATACTTTGGGTTTAACTGTAGTTCCTGTCTAGATGACTACTCTACTCTAACTCACTTATATAGTTTTTCTGATCATTTCTTGTAAATTGACAGTAATACACGCTGCTACTATGTCTGTGTTAAGACTGTACTGGTGTTATATATTGCTGCAGTCTACATGTCCCATCTGAGTTACACAGTTCATTGGTGATCATTCACACTATTAATATATCATCTCTTGTATTGAAATACAAATGATACTCCTTCTGAAGGTGTGAAAAATATTTGTTATACCATCAAAAATTGTTCATTTAAGAGTACAGAATGTTTATCGATTTTTTTGTTCTACTCTATAAGAGCGATGAATTTTTATAACTAGGACAATTTTTTACATGCATGTTGTATTAATTGTGTATTGTATCAGGTACTTATATACACACATGGATTTGCAGCTTCCATATTTACAGTTTGAAGTAATTAAATCCCATGGAAGCAACGTGAATTAACGGGATTTCAATAAAAACCCTAAATTTCTTTCCACTGCGCATGTTCATGTTTACAACTTCGAAAATATCTGTGATTATTCACAAGTTTAGTTCCAGAGAATTTTCTGAAGATGAACGGATAATACTAAATGTCTGCCATGTTGGAAGTTGAAGTGATAGATTTCCTGATTTGAAATGCTCGATTGATGCCCTTTTTCTTAATGTGTATGTGTATTTTCAATGTATTTTGTTAAACCTTGTTGCATACCTAAAAGTCTGTCAACACCCAATTACGGCTGTTGGTAATAGTCTGGAAAAGTCAAGTATTACAATGGATTGTGGGATTTAAGTCCTTGATTGTATATTTCAGTTCTCCAGTTATCCTAAATGTACGCTACATGATGATTATGGTAGATTGCTAGAAAGCCAACAATTTTGTGATGTTAACTTTATTGTTGGACAGGTATGTATCATTGTATGTTTTGTATTACATGTAAGTAGGTCCATACAGTGTAAATGGTCCCCATTTATCTCATACCATTAAATATCAAGTAATTGAATCAAATATTATGGCTTGCGGATTTTATACCATTTTATATTCTCATGTGGTTGGAATATTGAATTTATTTGCTCTGATGTTCCCTACTGAAATATTAATTGACATTATTGTATGATATTTCATCAACTGTTAATTGATAACAGTTTCTAAAAATGCACATGGTTTCTACACTACATGATATTTGCAGTGTGTGTATTAAAAGTATTGATCGATGGTATTGGGAACTGCTATAAACAAAATTCATCTGTCCAAATAAATTGTGAAGTCCAGATTTTTCTACTATTTTTTACTTTGAATTATACAGGAATGCAAGCTGAATCTGTAATCTTCTTCAGGAAGTACCAGTATTTTTAATACAGCAGGTTTTAGTAAACTAGGTTTAACTATATGTATATATATTTTTTTCTTTATTCACATGAAAGAAGTCAACTGTTTACTGTCTTACAAATCCTGATAAGTACAATGGCTATTATGAATCTTTTGATTAAAAAAATGATATACTACAGGTATTTTTTATGCCATTTTTTGGGTCCAGTATTTTTGCCGGGTTCCCCAAGTAAAAAAGTATATATTTTCCCCACTGAGAGAAAAACTTCCCCATGATTAGAAAAATATTAGTGTTTCATGATGCAAATTTCCCCCATCTAAAGGACGCGATACCTATTCAACAAATCTGAAAATAGGGCTGTACTAAAAGACTCCGGTTTTCTTTTTACTTGTTGAATATAGAGACAATTATCAACATTATTAGCATTTTACAATTTTATCGTTTGCATGTATTGACTTTTTATGGATGTACCTATGACCTGTTCTTTCAGGATAAAGTGAAGATACCTGCACATATAGCTATAGTTGCTGCAAGATCACCATGGTTACTACAGAAAATACGTCAAACTAATTCACATGTGAGATTCTTTATGTTTACACATTGTTTGTACAACTCTGAATCTTGATTGACTTCACTGCCTTGGTTTATCTCTTGTTTTATTTATCACTGCCCCAGCTTTTATTCAAGACCCCAAATCTCCCTAAAACTATAAAATGATAATTAAATCATTGAAATAATACTTAATAATTATTCTGTCATACACAAGTTGATTAAGTTTAGCACGAGGGTTATGGAACAAGATATATCTATGATTACAGATAGAACGCCATCAACTGATTGATGACGAAGGTGAAGGTCACAGTTCAAAGGTTAACTGTATTGATGTTGAGATAGAAGATGCTGAACCAAGAGCGTTTGAATTAGTTCTGGCTTATATATACAGAGATAGAATCTATCCCAGTCAATGTAGAAATGATGAGAAAACGGACCTCAGCAGCAATGAGACGACTTTACTTATGATGGATGTATACAGACTGGCTTTGAAGGTAACATCTTTCTTTATATGTTCTGGGAGGTTTTTTAGCCTAATTTTATAGTTGATATTCAGTCATATACCCAGTTGAAATTAGTTTACTTTTTTCTCCAATTCACTGACAAAAATTCCCTGATGAAACTTCCAAAAACAAACAAAAAATGAAAAAAAATCTTTGAAAGCATGAGATCATTTTATTGTAATGGACATGTAATGATTGAAAGTTCCAGTCATGTACAGTGATGGTTTGTGTTCATTTAAACATTGCAAAATTGATGTTGCGCATATTTTCACAATTTGTAACAAAACACTGCTGAAATTCACAATCCAAAGGGTATTGGTCATGTTCTTAAAATACTAAAAAAGCCTGATGTTTATAATGCACTGCCAATCAAGTCAGTTAAAAGTATCATATGATGGAAGAAAAACGGTCGCATGTTGATATTGATGTCATGAAATTATTCTGATTATTCAGGTATATTTTCGTTTTGCTCTCAAATGTTGTTTTAAATCTATTGTGCAACAGTATTCTGGAGCAGATGTGGTCTGTCCTTTAGATATTTTGTGTCTGTGAATTATCTATGGTTTATCTTTCCTGTTCATTTTTGCAGTTTCATATGAAGCGTTTGGAACAACTCTGTGTGCAGTATCTGGAGGCCAGTATAGGGGACAATAATGTGTTGGTGACATTACAGAATGCTGCTAGACTTAATCTGGAGTTTTTAAAGGTGACATATCTCATCAAAGTTGCTTTCTTAAATATATCAATTAATATTAGCAGTAGATTCAGATATAAAAACAAGTGTCATTTGTTGAGTGTGTAGTGTTCAGTTTTCTGCTTAAGGTATTTTGTGTACCTTAATCCCACAAGGTTTTAGTGAAGTTTTATTGATAATCTAGTACTTGATTCATTATAAAACATTTTTTATGAAAATTTGTTGATTTTCATTGATTTTGTTGCATTTATTTGTTACAGGAATATTGTTTGAAGTTTATTGTAAAGGATCACAATTATAACACCATAATTATGAGCCAAGAGTTTGAAACTTTAGAGCAGACATTGATGGTGGAAATTATACGTAGAAAAACACATCCTAATCCTAGAGGTCATGTGGAGCCACATATGGACCAAGCTCTAAGTATGTGTGTTTTGGTACATTCACTTTATATATGCAGTAGTTATTAGGGAAAAATATTTGCTGTTGCATAGTTACCCATGGCACGAAAAAATAGTTAAAAATCAGTACAAATTGAGTGTATTTGTTTACTATGCACTGAACATTGATTTTAATGAAGAATTAGAATCAGTCAAGTTAGTTATTATTTGTTTGATAAGAACTACAAGTAAACAAACAGCAATAATTATTGTTCACTTTGTTTAGAGTTGTTTTATGTTTATTTCAGCAAATTCTCTGGAGAAGGATATAGAGGAATTTTTGAAGACAAACGGTCGTGAATTTTGTGATATAACATTAATGTTAGATAATGTACCTATACAAGCACATAAAGCTATACTGGCTGCTAGATGTACCTACTTTGAATCCATGTTTAGATCATTTATGCCAGACAACAGTACTGTCACAGTAAGTTCATCTCTCTCAATTTCTGTCTCTGTTTTCATACAGTTGGATATTCTTCAGTATAAATTTCCTTGACCCACCTCTCTGGTCGAGTGGTTAAGGTCGCTGACTTCAAATAACTGTAACCTCTCACTGTTAGAGGGTCATGGGTTCGAGTCCGCTACCGACCATGACTCTTTATGTGAGAAAGTAGGCAGTTGCTTACAGAGAATGGGAGTCTAGGACTGGTTCTTCCCGGGACTGAGGGTTAGGTGAACTGTCTGCTTTATGTAACTCTGACTGTTGAAAAGGGGCGTAAAACCCGATATGAACAAACAAACAAAAAAAGTATTTATAAGGACTTGACTTAACTCATCAATACTCTCCCTTGTGTCTATATTGATTATTATTTTGAAATTATATTAGCTTGTATTTGATGGGATTTATTTTACAGATTGCTATTGGAGAAGTTGTGCCATCTCGTCAAGCATTTGACAGTTTAATGAGATATATATACTACGGTGATGTCTCCATGCCACCTGAAGATTCACTCTACTTGTTCCCGGCCCCATATTTCTATGGTTTCACAAATAATAGACTTCAGGTACCAAACATGTAATGTTCAAATATTGAATCACAAATAAGGAAAGCCATACATTAATCAGGGCATTGCTATCATTGTGCATCTTTTGTATAAGCAGGAAGTTACCTTAAAACTGACAAATTATCATCCCATATGAAAGTCATGAAATTAGAGAATATAAATTCAGTTAATCTAAAATATGATATTTTCATTTTAATAGAATTCTAAAGATATGTCAGTCTCTTTGGTGAAGATTTATATTTAGCCTTGAAATCTTGTATCTTTGATGTTGACTTAGTCAGTAGTTTAAAACTATTTCTGAAAACATCGTTTCCTAAATACATGGAGGCTGGGTTTTTAGCTCACCTGATTCATCAGGTGAGCTTTTAGGATCGTTGAATGTCTGGCGTCCAGCGTCCGTCCACAATTAGTTTGTTTACACTCTAGCATCTGCAGCTCTTAACGAATTGTGATTAAACTTGCTCACAATGTATATGGCCACAATGTCTCGCCTAAGTTCGATTATGGGCAAAATCGGACAATAACTTCTAGAGTTATGGGCCTTTGACTTAGAAAATTTGCTATATTTGAGTTTGTTTACCCTCTAGCGCATTCATTTATTCACCAATCCTAATCATACTTTCAGTTAATGTGTATAACCAAAATATCTTGGACAAGTTCGATTATGGGCGGAATCGGACCAAAACTTCAAGAGTTATGGGCCCTTGACTTAGAAAATTTGCTATATTTGATTTTGTTTACACTCTAGCGCATTCATTTATTCATCAATCCTAATCATATTTTTAGTAAATGAGTATAACCAAAAGATCTTAGACAAGTTCGATTATGGGCAGAATCGGACCAGTACTTCAAGAGTTATTGGCCCTTGACTTTGAAAATTTGCTATATTTTAGCTTGTTTACACTCTAGCGCCTTCATTTATTCACCGATCCTAATCATATTTACAATGAATGTTTATGACCTTACGGTATTGGACAAGTTCAGTTATGGGTGGAATCGGACCAGAACTTCAAGAGTTATGGGCCCTTGGATTTGAAAATTTGCTATGTTTTAGCTTGTTTAACAGTATTATACCTTCATTGTTGGTTTTGATCTCAAAATCTACATAAAAATGGCTTAAACGCGTTGGAAACTATATTAGTGGTCATTAATTATTTTGACTTTGTTCTCAGGTGAGCAATAAAGGGCCATCTTGGCCCTCTTGTTATGAACCAGATGAGACTGACAAATACTATAAGGCTGGGATATCACTTTGATATTTGAATGAAGGGGAATTCATTGTTGTTTATACCACCTGATCATGGCCTCAGCTCTTCAGATTTGATTGGGAGGTTGGTCATCACATGTAGATCACCCCTATTGATTTTGAGGTCAATGGTCAAGGTCACAGGGGCATCTATGTTTCACAAACACTTCTTGTTTTTATTACAGGCTTATTGTAAGCATAATTTAGAGATGAATGTCACATCACAGAATGTTGTACAGATTCTTGAAGCGGCTGATCGTATACAAGCTACAGACATGAAAAAACATGCACTGAGTATTATAGTACACCACTTCCCTAAGGTAAACAATGTTCACATACTCGGCCACCTAGGATGAAAATAAAAATAAGTTTGTTTGGAGTGCTCAGACCCAGAATTTTTAGCACTGAGTAGATAGGTAGGTAGGGATTTCTTTTACTTTATAATTATAGTAAAAAAATGCCAAAAGACATTGGAGTGCTAGGATTTTCGTGAGTCGGTTTGAGCACTCCAAATAAACTTATTTTTATTTTCAGCCCTGCTGAAAGATGGACAGAAACTTGGCAGAAACCATGCTTTATATTCAAATCTTATCTATGATATTTAACAAATTCAATTAATACAGTGTATTGTACACATTGATTTTAAGAGGAAATATACAGTAATTCTCTGCTTGGTTTACTCTTTGAGTAGTCTCCCTTGTTATATGTGCCCATTTCTTCAAATCTTCTGGCATGTAAATTTCTACATAACAGAATGTATTGATGATATTCCCTAGATACTATTGATGCACACAGTTCTGTAGTAATTATTTAACCATATGTAAAAAGTTGATGACAGTGTATCATATTTCAAGTTAGTGCAATTCAACAGTGAATTTATTTGACATGTAATGTTAACTTGACTTCTGTTTATGATTGTAGAGAATTAGCATGACTTATAAACCAGACAAATGAATTTAGTAAATACCTTATCTCAGAATCATTTACTTGAACACAGAGAAAGTTAGATATTTATACACCCATTTGAAAAACAGGTCATATGGGAACAGCCACGGCGGGCGTGTTGGCAGGCGGGCGGCGTCCACAAAAATGTCGGCTCACTAATTCAAACAAATTCATTCGGATCCTTACCAAACTTAATGGAAATGTTCATAGCCATGCCATCTCAGTCAAGTTTGATAACCAGCCCAATCGGCCCTGGCACTTATGAGTTATGGCCCTTGACAGGCGTATTTTGTGACCTGCCATTCTTGTTAAGAAAATAGAACTCCATGTTGTAATCTATACATTGTTATTTTGGTTCTTATTTCAGGTTGCTAAGTTACCACAAATTGGAAGATTGAGTAGAGAATTATTATTGGATATATTGCAAGCTATAGCAGATGACATGTCAGAGAGTCGAGCATGTCAAGATATGTCAGCATGTAGTCTCACTGATTCTAGTTATATATGACATGCAACTGACCAGTTTTAATTCTATATTGGCTCTGAAATGACCGTAGCTGTCGTAAGTGCCGTTAAAGCCCCATTAGCTTTTTGGATGTTAAAATTAAAGTAGGTCTTATTTTACCTAGAAAGATGTCTTATCAGTCAAAGTGAATTTTACATGCAATAAAAATATTCCGAAATTTTCTTTTTTAATCATTAAGTACAGAACAGAAATGTAGCTCTGTATTTTTTCAAAGATAATTAAAAATATAAGAAAAAGCATCTGACAACATTTTATCGAGATGTGGTTAAAGAAAGACATAATATAAGTATTGTTTTAGAGCAAAATTTAGATAAAATGTATTTCTTAGAATTTACCATCATTTTATCTATTGTTCGGTATTGTTACCTTCAAAAAGCTAATGGGCCTTTAAACAATAGATTGCATTTAATTGTATATAACTAATTCTTGCTATTATTGATGTTCAAGATGAGATAATAGTTCATCAATGCAAGCTCTGTACTTCAATCCTTTATTTGGCATATTTTGTATGTTCTATGTGTGTCAATGTCCTATAATGAGGGTATATCAACTTTTAACTAGTCTTTCTTCATCCAATCTGTCTCATGTTTATTGTACTGACTCTTCAGGGTAAAAAGTTATAAATTTTGCTATTATTGAAATATTGTTGTGAAGATTTTTTAAGTGCAGGAAGTTAATATTGCCTTTTGTAAACTTAGGCATAAAATCCTTATTTCTGATTACATGCTCTTAAAAAAAGGATTTAGTAAATTGGAGCGGGAATGTGTTATGTAAAATATAAACTCACATTTCTTGAGTTCACTGTGTGATTGCAGGCAATCAGAATACATGTTGTTCACATTCATATTGTAAATAGTTACATTTTTATCTGTAGTTTTGAGTATTTTTGTGCCAAATTTATTGCTGGACAATCAAATGTTTTATATTATAAAATATGTATTTGTTGTAAGATGTGTCATACAATGATGTTAATAATGTTAAAGTATGGTGATGTAGTTTGCTTTGTTTTTACTGAATAACTTTAATTTCTGTTCATTGTTAGAATATGCACCATTCTTGAACTGTTCATTGTTAGAATATGCACCATTCTTGAACTGTTCATTGTTAGAATATGCACCATTCTTGAAATGTTCATTGTTAGAATATGCACCATTCTTGAACTGTTCATTGTTAGAATATGCACCATTCTTGAAATGTTCATTGTTAGAATATGCACCATTCTTGAACTGTTCATTGTTAGAATATGCACCATTCTTGAACTGTTCATTGTTAGAATATGCACCATTCTTGAACTGTTCATTGTTAGAATATGCACTATTCTTGAACTGTTCATTGTTAGAATATGCACCATTCTTGAAATGTTCATTGTTAGAATATGCACCATTCTTGAAATGTTCATTGTTAGAATATGCACTATTCTTGAACTGTTCATTGTTAGAATATATGCACTATTCTTGAACTGTTAATTGTTAGAATATATGCACTATTCTTGAACTGTTCATTGTTAGAATATGCACTATTCTTGAACTGTTCATTGTTAGAATATATGCACTATTCTTGAAATGTTCATTGTTAGAATATGCACCATTCTTGAAATGTTCATTATTAGAATATATGCACTATTCTTGAACTGTTCATTGTTAGAATATGCACTATTCTTGAACTGTTCATTGTAACACTGTCAAACCTGTGAACAAAGGCCACCCTTAGGAAAGACATAATGTGGCCTTTATTGGTAGGTGGCCATTTTATTCTAGATAATCAATTAAGGTTTTTTGATAAATGACTTTTATTCACAGAATGGCCTTTATTCGGAGGTGGCTGCTAACACAGGTTTGACTGTATGTGACTTCCAGCTAGGCCTAGTCTTGGTGAAATTGTTCCATTATTTTGTTCTTTTCTATCATCATTTGAAAAGGTGCTCATACTAATCTAACATTAAGAATTCAATGAGTGTGTATAGTGCGATTTTATTAAGCTGAATAATTACACAGTCACTGAATGCGTTTATTTTTAGCTTTGTACCATAGTCAATCATTTCTGTTTATTTTACAGCAAGGGAATGTTCCATTATATTCATAAATCATAATACATTTACATTCAGCAACCAGTTTAATGAAGATAATTGAATAACTTTCAAAAGATATTAATTTCCATCGAAGCTAAAAATAAATGAGTGCATCAACCTTAAAATTATTCAGCTTTGATAGGGTTAATAAAATCGCACACTACAATGATATACCTCACTGTGTGTGTACAATTTTATCAAGATACGGTGAAATAAGTAGCATTTGGTTTCAATTAGTCTTTTATTCATTATTTGGTTCATGGTAACGGGGAAGCACAATAAAAATTGTATCGCAGTGATATTTCCATAGATACATAGTTATCAAATAAATAACTGTTTTATAAACAAACAAAATAAGATAGAATTAACATAGAACCGTTTAAAAATGACAGGTAAAATGTAACATTAAAACTGAGCAGAAACAAAACAACAAGGGAACAGTTTAGCTATTAATGTGTAAATCTTGTAATATTGTAAAACTAGAGCATGTACTACATTCAGTGTGATATTTCACAAAGTGAAATGGGAATGTATGAAAAAATTGTTAACATAATCCTCTAACAATTTAACTCACTACATGACATCAGTTACTTCAATTACAAAGATCTCGTAAGAAAGAATTATGAATTTTAACTGTAGCATAATTATTATATACATAGTCCACAAATGCAGGCAAGTTTAAGAAATCTCATGTTGTGGGGGATCTCATATGATAAAAGTACAACATATAAATAATCAATTATATAACCAGGTGCTCGTACAAACTGGTAATATCTTCAAATGTAAACATTAACACTGAACATGTTATCCTAAAATAAAAGTTCTCATTGACAACAAATAACATTGATACATGTTAATTTAAACGTACACCGAAAGTTTTTCTATGTAAACAATAGCTCGTCCTAATCTCATTAAATTTGAGGTCCTTGCAGTAAACTACTCAAAATTTGATAAGGATCACTTAGTGCGATGTTGCTTATAATGCTTGCTTCATAATTTTAATACTGCTGTTTAAATAGATTTGATTAAAATAAGGTCATTTAAGAATCAAATGCCAGTGAAAAAATAAACAAATGATGTCCATTGAAGCATATCTGTGTATTATAATACTAGTGCTAATAATAAATTATTTGTATGTACCTACTACATTGTATTCAAACAATGAGTAAGTGATCCTTATCTAATTTTGAGTAGTATAATTATAATAAAAAATACAGATTTAGTGAAGGGTTTCTACGGACACTGATTAAGATTTCAGATTTAAATTGCTACTGCATCTTAACAAAAACTTACCAGAATTTCAATTAAAAAGAAGATAAAATCATAGATAGACCATTGATTATATAACACTGTTGACTTATTATCATATCAAAGATGATGTAGTATTAGACTCTTAGTAAGATATGTAGTCATCTGACATAAAAGTTCAACAAGAGAAGAAAATAGTTTGAAGATCAGAAATGAACTAGCTAAAGTTTTAACTAAAAAGTTTTGGAAAGAATTAATACAAAAACATTCTATGTAAGATAAGATAGTTGCTTATAACAATTATTCAAATATTGCAATATTGTAACACTTTAATAAATGAGTAAATATAAAGATATTTGTAATACTAAACAGTTCACTGTTAAAAACTGACTAGTAAATGGTTTATATAAACTTATTCTTTGAGTTGTTAACACGTATTTAACACAAGAGAAGTGTTGCCATGACAACAAAGAAATATTACGGACAATCCACACCACCAGTGAGCAACTGTTCATTATGGCATGACCATCATTCGTATCAACATGTAAGACTTTATGATAAAACATAGAGTTGCATGGTAAGGTATCCATAAAAATGTGTCGGGTATCTACGTGTGCTTGTCTATAAGCACTATCACAATTATAATCAAATAGCATCATTATCAAATAACTGGATGATGTTATTTCTCAGCATGGTACTAAACTTATCCTTGTCATCATCTAGGGAACATGGTTTGCCATTCTTCACGTGGAACATGCTCAAATAATGCTGCACGATTTTGATTGTCCGCTTTTTTCACCCAATGTCCGTACATTTTGAATGCACAACCGTCTAAAAGTTTCCGACAGAATTTCACACTGTATGGATTAGCTTTGAGTACTTCAAATGATACTGGTGGTGGATTGTTGAAGAAAAATCTCAGACGATGAAAGAAATTCACACATAGTACTGCAGCCTGTAAAATGAAAACTTGTGAGGTTAGAACTATAGTAAATTGATCACAAGAGTGACAAATACATCAACTAAGACAGACATATATCTGTATCTTCTAACTCAGAATGGTTAAATATTTATGATTCTACAGCTGTATCAAGGTACAGTCCTCAGGTACAGTCGCCACCTCCTAATAAAGATCACTCTGTGAACAAAGGCCATTCTTTTAAAAACTCATTGACTATTCATTACAAAATGTCCCCCAAATAAAGGCTTACTGTCAATAAAGACCATATTTGGTCTTTTCCAAGGGTGGCCTTTGTTCACAGGTTAGACCTTAGTTTGAAAGCTGTAAGAAATGGTCAATGTACGTTACCAGAGCTGTTTATAGAAATGATGACAATTATCAGTTAAGGTAACTACACATATACATATATATACAATGTATGTAGTAAGATCAACTCACTTCTGAATTACCTCCCTTCACTTAGCAAAAGATAAATGTTTCAGTTTAAGTCCAACAGATTTAAATAACTGTTTAACTGTTGCATGACTTCCAATTCAACAGATACATTAATTTTAGTGCCACACTAGATAGAGGGGAGAGAAGATATCCGTACCCTTCTTTTAGTTAACCTGGTTCTTTATCCTGCCCAGTGTAAGGCACCTACATGTATACATGCCTCATTTGTTTCATTTGACTCGGCAATGGGGACACTGAAAAAGCGTCACTGAATATATCGTAGCCTATGATTTGAACCCATGACCTTTCTATTGGTAGTCCAGTGTGTTAGCACTAAACCATCGATATACCCCGACATTAAAATAAATATAAAACATGGCTGCGGTGCACTCCTACATTTTCAGCAGACTAGACACTGCAAGCGCACAAGTTTATAACTATTTACGAAACTTGTATTCCTCATATAAATATACCAGGATAAATTAATGAAACATATTTTGTTTCATTGTAGCTGGCCAGAGTATTTGAATTGTTATAAAATCATGTACATCTAGAAAATTTCATGCAACAACTTAATGTCTTGCTGACAGATAAAAAGAAGTAAATCTTGTGTACTTTACCTTGAAGTGTCTCTTTGCCAAGAATTTCTTCTGAGGTGTGACCTGAAATGGAAAACATAAAATGAATGAATGAAGTTATTGTTTAAGGATACCATGAACCCTACAATGTTTACAGTGGTAATGACAGAGTTCCAGTTAAGCTGCATGTTTGTGTTTTTACCCAATTAAAAAAGGCTAAAAACCAAATTAATTTCAAAGAATGTGTGTACCAAAACTTTAATAAAATTTCTATTACCCATTTCATCTGCATATCTTATTTTCCGGAGAGTAGAATGTGTATGTGACTTTAGCCAAAAATCTAAGATGTTACAACAGAATAGGTTTACATTTATTGGAAAAGTGTTGGAACCAGACAATCCATATCTGTCTATTATGTTTACAGTATAGTATCACTACCAAAATCTATTGTGAAATTTGAAGAAAAACTGATTTTAGCAAATATCCTGTTACTTCTAAAATGAAAGGGTAACCAAAGAGCTTATCTGGAGCTCTGGATATTTCTTAGTAGATCAATGAAATAAATCTAGATTTCTTCACACATAAATTAACAATAGTCCACAGAAACCAAATTATGACAAATAAACAAATCTTAATCACTTTCAATGAAGGAACATCAATTGTACATAGAAAATATAGCTTAAAAGTGTCTTCATACAAAACATGTCATATTATACATGTACTATCAACATACTCAAAAGTATAAGAAGACAGTTTTACATTGACAAGACTAAACAATGCCATTCTATAAATTAGGTGTTAGTGTTGACCAGAGTCCATTATACAACAATTACTGTAAACTGTAATATTTTAGTAATTCTTGAACACTTTGTTCATAATTTCACAACAAGAGTAATATACAAAAAACAGTTACAAAGAATTAGCAAACAAATCTGTACAAAGAAATGACCATCCTTAAAAAATACTTTGTTTGCATTAATGCTACCTACACACCAAAAAGGCCGCTACCCAACTTTTTTAAGCTTCTTGAGTAAAAACTTACTTTTTTAAATAATAAAATAGCATTCTGACATTATTTCCTAGCAACCTACCCACTGAAAATTCTCTAGTTGGCCCTTAACTTAGACATTATATCCAACCAACAACACATTTTCCTTCAACAAGCATTAACAAAATTTTGAATTAATATCTGCTCAAACTTTAGCAACTTCACAGTAGTACGTTAACAAGGGGGGGGGGTACTTATTGTAGTTATACCAAAATAAAATGTGTCAAACTCACAGCTTTATAAGAGATTGTTACAGTATTGTAAGATATTAAATAACAGATCTGACAGGACTGAACTTCCTTACATAGCACAGTAAACAACATATCCACTAAACCGTGAGAGACGTATATATCCTCAATATGGTAATATAAGCTAATAAAGCTATATATGGTTAATGTAAGCTATTTCTGGAGGCTATGAATGAAATAATTATATTGATCTACACAATGACAATAGGTTATCAACCTATTGTTAGACTTTGTACAATTATATAAAACAACAAGTTTGACACCTCACTATCTTTGTTTCAGACATGTTGTGATTAATTTGGTTATTTTTTATATAGAGACATTTATGTACTCTATAGTGTGATGGAAAAATTATTAAGTACAGTGCAACCTCTCTCCAGAGTGGCCATCTCTTGAGCAACAACCTCCCTGCAGAAAGATTGTTTTCCAACTGCATGATTTTACAATAAATTTTACCTCTCTAAAAGCAACAATCTTTCAACAACAACATAATTTTGCTACTCCCAAAGAGTGTTGCTTTGGAGAGGTTACAGAGATGTTTACCTACACTTTATAGTATGATGAAAGAATTATGAAGTATATTACCTCTGGTTTAAAGAAGGGATGTTCTAAAGCATCTGTAGCATTCATTCTTTTTCTAGGATCCACAACTAACAGCTTAGAAATCTGAAATTATTGATAAACAAGAATTTATATATATTTATATATATATAATATAGAAGTACAGCTATCTTGAAATAAAATGTGAAAAAGGCCATTTTTAAAAACTGTCTATTGATTTTTTTACCTCCCAAATAAAGACCACCTGTCTATAAAGGACTTATTTTGTTTTCACCAAGGGTGGCCTTTGTTCACAGGTTTGACTGCACTATCATTTATTGATCAACTGGTAAAAACAATAATTAAACGACTGTAATCACAGGCATCACTGTCTTAGCATACATTCAGGAAAATACAGCAGCTGAGCATTTCTCTAAATCAGATTTTAGAATGACACATGTTGTACAGAGCAGAATAATATTTGTGTGGCTTTGTTTCATTGCATCAGTGTAGAACTTAATGCGTTAAGTTTTAGATTATAATAGCAAAACATGATAAAAGTAATATAAATATTTTTATCATTCATTTCAAGTTGCACATGCAATCACACATGAATGCTGTAAAAAAGTACGCCCACTATATGTCTGTACGTGCGATGGTAATAAAACCATACATTGCAAACATTTGTCAACATTATTTATAAGACAAATAAGTCGTCACTAGGGGGAAGGAGTGTATTTTACACATACTATATTTATACTAACCAGATCTTTAGGTATTTGACTAATGTCGTCCCATTCTGGACTTCCAAACTTGTAGTTTCCTTGCATGATCATACGTAGCATCTGCATCTGTTTTCTGTGCCAGAATGGTGGTGCCCCACACAACAATGTATACATGATAACACCACATGCCCACATGTCTACCTCATGTCTGTAACCAGGGACCCCTTCATACATGGATACAGCTAGAACCTCAGGGGCCAGGTAACCAGGGGTTCCACATAATTCTATCAAGAGAATAAAAACTCCAATTTAAAAGCATGTACAATGTCATTGAAAAATGAATTACATTATACAAAACATAAACATACCGATATACACATTATAACTACCCAAAGAGAAAAAACTTAATACTATGGTACATGTATAACAATTAAGTGTTAGATTTGTTAAGTTGAAAAAATCAGACCAATTGTACATACCTGTAAGTTCTTCATTAGATCCTAGCACAGTAGCAAAACCAAAATCTGAGACTTTCACATTCAGGCAATCATCTAACAATATATTCTCTGGCTGAAATCAATAAACAATACAACATTGACATAGAGGCACAAACAGACACATCAACATCTGTGTGTTCTCAAGGTTGTTCACCTGTGTGTTCACCAATGCTCACCAGAGTGTTCACCTGTGTGTTCACCAGTGTGTTCACCAGTGTGTTCACCAGAGTGTTCACCAGTGTGTTCATCAGAGTGCTTACCAAAGTGTTCACCAATGCTCACCAGTGTGTTCACCATTGTTCACCTGAGTGCTCACCAGTGTTCACCAGAGTGTTCACCAATGCTCACCAGAGTGTTCACCTGTGTGTTCACCAGTGTGTTCACCAGTGTGTTCATCAGAGTGCTTACCAAAGTGTTCACCAATGCTCACCAGTGTGTTCACCATTGTTCACCTGAGTGCTCACCAGTGTTCACCTGTGTGTTCACTAATGCTCACCAGAGTGTTCACCAATGCTCACCAGAGTGTTCACCTGTGTGTTCACCAGTGTGTTCACCAGAGTGTTCACCAGTGTGTTCATCAGAGTGCTTACCAAAGTGTTCACCAATGTTCGCCAGTGTGTTCACCAATGTTCACCTGAGTGCTCACCAGTGTTCACCAGAGTGTTCACCAATGCAGAGTAAATTAAATACACGGCATTACTGTATTTTGAAGAAACTGTGTGCTCTCTCTATTGACAAAATCCTGAATTTAATTGGCAAAAACGATCTTAACCATATCCATAGCAACTGAACTAAATTCCATAACATTAATTTTCTACTTGTGTGAATTTCATAAATTCTTACAAACTAAATATGAATACCGTGTTACAAACAGACTAGGGAGTGTCACATCTTTTATTTGCCATATTGAATGCTAGTGCTGAGAATAAACTTTATACATTAAATGTCGCCATGGTAATAGACTTGTTTACTTAGTTTTAGAACAGAAAACTTAATGATTATCGCCAACTCTGTTTTTAACATCAAAGAGGGATCATTCAATTCCACAAACAATAGTTTTCGGTGAATCAAAGTAAGATATTTTATAACGTAAATCTTCTGATCAATTTGGGATGGCAGTCCTAACGAGTCTGACAGAAGTGGTGAACAAACAATTAAACTAGCACACTGAGTCTGTCATATATAAAAGATAGGTAAAAACTACTACAATATGATCATGGAAAATGTTAATGTATAGTTCCTCAAGTCAGTTTTATTATTTTATATGTTGTTTAACAACCAATTCAACAGCTACATCCACCCATCTTCTCAGGTCAGACACTTACTTTTTTATTTGGATATCAGTGCAGTACCATGTGTTAAGTGATATCTGTATTACAAACATAACTTCAGTACAGATCTCACAACTTATCAGAATTTTTCTAAAGGACAAATATAGTAAGGATACATTTATCAACAGTTGAGAAGTACAAAAAGCATGGCATACAAATATAAACAACAAATGTCAACCAATGCACTCCACCAATAAGTTGTCGGTATTTTTAAATGTGACAGCTACTATTTAAGGAACTCTAAACTAGCTAAGGTAATTTAAATGTAAAATATACGCACTTACCTTTAAATCTCTATGTACAATATTTTTATCATGCAGGTATTTTACAGCAGTCATTAACTGCTTCATAATCATTCTGTAAATATATACAAACATACATTAACATAGTTTCATCAAAGACATGAATACCAGACCAAACTGAATTTGGACTTATTGATTAAAATATCCTAAGGTGAACAATATTTCAACATTTTTCAACAAGATCATGACAACTTACATACTTCACATGCTAGAAATAATCAGGAGATAAAAAAACACAGGCAGCGTTCACAGACTTAGCTGTGTTGGCAAAATTTTAATAAATTCTATTTAAAACATGCACATTTTTATTTCTTTATTTGCTCACACAAATTTGAATTAATTTTAGAATGGTTAATATTGTTTATTAAGACATTACATGATTATATACGGTACTAAGAACTGCTAAAACAGAGGGAACACATGGGCTTCCATGGTCAAGTGGTTTCTGATTAAGTCACCCCCAGTCCCCCTCGCAGCTATGAGTATGAATCTTACCCAGGAACAGACTTGTATCACCTGTGTGGAAGCTGTCCTGTTAGCCTACAAGAGGTTGTGGTTCTACACAGGTATACATCCCTGGAATGGCGAGTATTACAACATTGAACCCTGGAGAGAGAGAGAAAAAAGAGAGAGGGAGTACATACCTTGTTCTCTTCTCTGATAGAGTAACCACTTGGGTAAGATAGTCAAACAATTCACCCTGTTTACACCTGTAATACAGTAAAATCATAATCAACCAGTGATAAAAAACAACATTAATAAATGGGTACAAATGATGAACAAACACAACTTTACAGTATTTATAAAAAAAATTGTTTTAGAATTTCTACCTATTACGATGAACAACTAGTTGACACATTTCGTTAACTTTTGTAACATTTTCAATGAATCAAATGAAATATTTCTGGTTTTTTTTAAATTGTATACAGTGCATCCTCTCCAGAGTGGCCCTCTCTTGAGCAACAACCTCCCTTTAACAACAGCATGATTTTTCTCAACTGTATGATATATCTATCAATTTAACCTCTCTAGAGCAACAACCTCTCAACAACAACATAATTTTGCTAGTTCCAAAGGGTGTTGCCTTGGAGAGGTTGCACTGTATTTCTACATGATGTTAACAATGAAAAGATGAATAAAACACAGTAATACATGAGAGAATGATTGACTTGTGTCACATATTCCTGGTACATATTTTACATCAGGCTTATACCAACACAACTAGTACAACAGTCAGTGAAACTTAGTGGAAAGTTATGTTATAAATGCACATAGGGTAGCATTATAACTCCATGTCTCAGACAGGCTAATTGTATAACCTGTCTATAGATGTGATAACAATTATCACATCTCATGGTTTATCTTCACACGCTATATACATATTTTACCTTCAGGACAGAAGAGTTTCACTAATTTAATTAATATTATAATGTAATTATATTATTTAGGAGTGCCTTAGGGTTAAATAGAAACTTTGATGGTAAACTTAAGACAGATTTATTGTTTGACAAGTTTTAACAGGAAACACTATACTAAACTAATTGATACACTCTTATTATAAACATGTACAAATAATAGTTTATAAACATCTGTCAATCATGATTTACGTCAGTCAACTTTTTACGTCAGATGAAATACAAATTATAAACATCTTAAAACGTAAAAATACAGTCATATACATGTATATAAGATAAAAGATAAATTCCACCATCTACGGAGGTCTATAATCAATGGAGATATTTGGGGTTTTTTCATACTGACTTCTCAATTTTATATAATGTGATAATTTCACTACTCCCAAAATAGCAGAGAACAGTGTAAGTCAGATTTAAATCCTAACATTATACAATAGAACATTTCAAGTACATTCCATGTACATGATTCACCAATATACCCTCTTTTTACAAACAACCTCCCTTCAACAACAGTATGATTTTTCCCACTGCATGATTTAACTATATATAGTTACATTTAATCTCTTTCAAGCAACAACCTCTCTACAACAATATAATTTTGCTACTGCCAAGGGGTATCACTTTGGAGAGATTGTACTACAGGTATATTATAATGTTAACTTAGGTCATTTTATCTTGACATTACTTTAAGTTCTGTAACATTCTCATCATACCAGTGAACAATCTATAAAAACCCACACAAACACACAAATAGTTTAAATTACAAGATTAAACATTTACAGGACACTTTAAATTTACTTGATAGGAAAATAAATCTGTTCTGTAATAAGGATAAATGCACTAAACATACAAACAAGCACTTGCTGGGTTATAAATTATACTTGTTTTTATCAGGTATTGTAAACACAGGAAATGATGGCGTTTTCATTTACCTATTGTCGCAAATGTCAGATGTCATAAACATCATTAACCTGTTGATTGTTTAAACAATTATCCTTTAAAGAACTTACAAGTGAAGAATCTCAGAGAATATAAAATAAGTATTGTCAAGTCTGTGAACAAAAGCCACCTTAGAGAAAGACATAATGTGGCCTTTATTGACAGGTGGCCTTTATTCAGAGATTATTTTGTTCTAAATAATCAATTAAGTGTTTTTGAAGAATGGCCTTTATTCACAGGATGGTCTTTATTTGGAGGTGGCCACTAACACAGGTTGGACTGTATATTTGTTATTCCTAAACCATGAACAGAGAACCAGATACGGAGAACCAGGTATGCTGAACTTGTACAAACAGTTAACCTACTTGTTTTATGATCAGATCACATATACCGGGTAAACATGTTTACATTTCAAATGTTGATTAAATTAGTAAAAATGTGGTAATGTTTTGACCTTATTTTGATGTTTATACCAGTAGCACTGACAGTGATATGAACCTTTAGGGTCAAAAGTTTATGGTATCTTAATATATGCTATCTTCAGTACTGCTTGTATATCTGAAACCTGGATAATCAAATTAAATATTTAATCAGTCCACTTAAATCTGGTTGTAGAAAAACTAGATTATATAATACAACAAATACTGACTTCTGTCCTTTTTTCATCAGGATTTTGAATTTTCACAAATCTAGTTTTAAGACAAATTTAATCATAATATAGGAGAAGATGTCAATGAACCAAAGTATGGATGTATATATAACTTAAAGTACATGAAATTTCACATATATACCACGGTACATGCATGCACTGGTAACTAATTAATATTCACACATGAACTCATATATATACTATGCTGATGGCTCAATGTTACACATCAATAAACTTACTATAAACTCATACATGAAGGATTTTTTATTACAAACATCTAAAGCTATCTATAATTGATTCAGTATTACTCAAAATACTTATCTGAACTTCAAACAAATAAAATCAATAATTTCGTAGGCCACAAATCCCAAATATTGTAGCGAGATGTAATTACCTCAGACGTAGCATACTGTACAATATCCAGTAAATACCCAACATATATCTACTGCAGGCCTGGGGGCCAGTTACATACAAGATGCAAATCCTGATAATTTAATATTATTGCTAAATTAGTTAAACTTCATGTGTATGTCAGTGAACTCTTCTCTACACAACTATAACATAAGTATCATAGCCACTGCAATAAGCATTTTTTTCCTCAAATATAATATTTTATAAATTGTTACCATACAGGAGTTTGCTTTGTTTGTACTATTAAGAAAAATAAAAATATCACTCAGTCTGGCTCACCCATCATTTTTCAAATATTATACAATTAATCATAATTAATGTACAGACTAAATCCATTTACACATCACACTCTAACAGGACAAAAAGCAGATATAGAAAAAGATGTTTTAAAAGCAGGAAAAGTTTACACTGCAGTCAACATGTTATTTCTATATTTTATCTTTTAATTTACAGAATAACTAAACAAGAATAAAAGCTTGTTCTAGTCTATTTACCTACAAAAGATCTGGAAGTTATATTATATCTTTTATACCTCTATATTTAGAGCCATGTCATTTACATTGTTTACTTTAAAGTTAAGGAAGTTTATAAATATATAGAAATTTGATAACATTTCTTTTGTATATCATTTTATGTTATGTGTAAATTTCTTTTGTATATCATTTTATGTTATGTGTAAAGTTTTTGGCTACTATTATAAACAACAATTAACGTAAATGTTTAGTAATTAAATTTTAGTTTTATCACTGAAGTCGTACAATTTAATACATTCGGCTTTTAACCTATTTGCATTGTGAAATGTATTTGTTTGTTTTTCAAACATGAACTTGAGTGACCTCCTGGTACTTGTGCCTTGTGATAAAAACAGAATAATTGTTCTGTTGATTGTATGCAACAGTTTCTGTTTCAAAACTCAGACAGATTTTATCCAACTATTTTACATTTAAAGCTATATTAGCTTTTTGGATGTTTGAATTAAAGTAGGTCTAATTTTACCTAGAAAGATGTCTTATCAGTGAAACTGCCCTTTTAATACTTGAAAAAAAATCCGAAATTTTCTTTTTTTTAATCACGAAGAACATGTAGCACAGTATTTTTTCAATGATATTGCAAAAAATATGAAAAAGCATCTGACAACATCTTTACGAGATGTGGCAATATAAAGAAAGGCATTAAGTAAATATTGTGTTTTAGATTAAACGATGACATTTTAGCAATGATGGCGTACTGGTTGTATACACATGTATATTACTTGTATTTATTTTATAAGATACTTACAATTCAAAGACGAGAAAAATAAAGGTTGGAGTTTCAAAGGCATCATGGAGTTCAACTGAAAACAGAAAATAAATAAATTATTTTGTTTATATATTTGTTTTATTATAGAATATTTGAGTGTTACGCCCCGTTTCAACAGTCAGAGTCATATGAAACGAACAGTTCATCTAAAATCTAACCATCGTACCTCAGGAAAGAACCAGTACTGGACTCCCATCTTCAGTAAGCAACTGCCTACTTTCTCACATAAAGAGACATGGTCGGTAGCAGGGCTCCAACCGACAACTCTCTATCAGTTTACAATAAATGAAATGAACTTTCATACATTTCTAGTACAACCATAGTATACACATAGATACAGAAAACCCCCACCTTGCAGACACCTCATTATGATTGAAGTTTATCTATTTGAAGTGATCATCTTTTTAATCAAATTGCAATTAATCTTTCATTACAATTTAATCAGCTACATCTTCAGTATCTTAGAAATCTGATTTAATAATGGCCATTGGTTATTTATAACAAATGACCTCATAAAGGCCACCTGTTAATAGAGGCCATATTTTGTCCTAATCCCAAGTGGCTTTTGTTCACAGGTTTGACTGTAATTATGTACTTACTGATCTGTTCATGTCCTGTACACATACGTAATATATTGATCTCTCGTATAGTGTCCCGTTTGGTTAGTTCAGCTTGATATGTATCTGTACGTTCACCACTGATGTCTATGATCTTCACAGCATATTCTTTACCAGTATTCTTCTCCGTACAACGTCTAACAACACTACTGATACCCCTGTAATACACACATACCATGAAGTATTAAATGTATGAATTAATACTGTTTGTTTATTTGAGTTGTACGCCCCTATTCAACAGTCAGAGCCATATGAGGCAGACAGTTCATATAACCATCGTTCCTGTGAAGAACCAGTACTAGACTCCCATCCTCCATAAGCAACTGCCTACTTTCTCACATAAAGAGACATGGCTGGTAGCTGGGCTCGAACCCACAATCCTCTATCAGTGAGAGGATACAGTGATATAATGTCAGTGACCTTAACTTGTACTCTATCTTGGAGGCGGGTCATAAATAAACAAGCCTGAACATAACATCACAATAAATTATGAATGAAAGAGTTAGTTAACCAATAAGAAGCTGTTACACACAAACAATGGATACAGTTTATGAATGGAAAAACTCAATCAATACTAATGAATCAAGTAACAAAGAAATAAATGACCCATCATTATACCATACATTACATGTATCATTATACCATACATCACATATATCATTATACCATACATCACACATATCATTATACCATACATTACATGTATCATTATACCATACATTACACCAGTCCTATCATTATACCATACATAACAAATACCAACAATGTACAAAACAAGATGATAAAACATTATATATACTTTAAGAAAACACATGATGACATAATGCATTGTTTATCTAAATTATAAATTACATCAGGCCTCATATATACAACGACACCTTATGATGAGTCACAAATACAAAAATAGTTGAAATTCAAGAGACCAGTGACGAGCCTACATAAAATACATTACAACATCAGTCACTGTGTACATCATTCAGTAACATTTCTGGTAAGAACTGGCTGATGGATTAGATGTATTTATACAGACATGTTATATTTTAATCCTTTTAATAACTGAATACATCAATTCCTATTCTATACAGACAACTTTTAAATCATCCAAAGAAACACAAAACATAATGATTTCTGAGAAATCCCAATACTGGACAAGTGACAATAAGCATGGAACAGTATCATGAAGAAGTCATATTTATAATCACATTTAAACTAGAATTGTGTCACAAATGCCCGCTTCCCCCCACCCCTCCCTGAGAACTAAGTCAAAAAGGGGCTATAAATCCTGTGAAAAATGTTTGAATTTTAAAAGCCAGACATCAAACTTGACTTATTTCCAGGGGCATAATGAAACTTTACATACATTAACCAGGGAAGTCTTTGATACATGTGCAGCAGATATCGGTTAATTATATGGAGTAACATGGTTTTTGTTACATGAAGATGTAATAGGAAGAGAATCAATGAAATCTAGAACACATTCAACAAATACCGAGACAACAATTTACCTCAGATTTCCTCAAAGATTATCTGAAGTATTTCTTGTACCTCAACATACAGTACTTGTAAATAGTTCAAGTTATTTGTGTACTAAACAAAGTGAGCTCCTTTGATAGGAATTCTTAAAATCATGAATTGTTCTTGAACTTTTCTTGAATTGTTCATGAAGTATAAATTTATGACTATTTGACAAGGGAGGTAATTAGGAAGCATAGGGTGTGTGTGTGTTTACATGAACAAGTATACAACCAGAGGTCACATTCCAGAATGAGGATCAACAATGATGAACTCAAACCTATGATACATAAATATAACATATTGTAGTTCTCCAGATCTCTGTAAACAACCAAACAATTCTACAAACTAACAATACAACCCAGAAGTTAGTCAGTAACAAGACAAAGTACTGACACAAACATGTATAACATAAACAGCTGACAGCACTAATTGAAAATTAAAGTAAAACACCATCTTGACATATCAGCAATAATCAAAGCTGACTCATATATTCTAAGTTACTCTCTAAGTCAGGGATTTATAAATATATAACTTCCTTAAACAACAGAAGATGGTATATATATGAGGATATAAACAGGGCAATCATGTACATACATATATATATACCAGTACATATATACAGTTACTAAAATATCAATACAAAGGACCATTATAGTTAAATATTGTAGTGAAATCCAAGGCGTAAAACAAACCGACAGGGGCAAACAACGTGATCATATGATTAACTGGTTAGTTTTACAAAAGTAATACATCAAGCGTTTACATACAAGTAACATTAATTTGACAGAAAAACAAACTTCTTTTTATATAAATGAAAGAATCAAAACTTATCAAATTTGTATGAAACCAGCTTAGAACTCTAATAAATATCAATAATCTTACATTTAAATCAACTGACTTTTCATGATCTATTGAATCTTTGCTGACAAAATGCAATATAATCAGTAACATATAATTATATTATTCTATTCTTTATATTTGTTTGTCTAGCATTAAGTACCGGTAAGTCATATAAAGAGCTTAGATCAATAGACATTCTACAACAGAGAACATTGTACCCATCAAACAGGGAAATCACATCATGTATAGACTAGAATCTATCCAGACTTAAGTATTGATCTGTCTGCCAGATCTGTGAATGCAGAATATTTCTTACAGGACTCATTATAACACAGAGTTAAAACTGTATCAATTAATCAACTCCTGTGTTCTTACATCTTCCATCACAGTAGATCAATTAATCCTAGGTTAATTATACTGTTAATTATACAGTCACACATCTGTTCAGTAAGTTCTTTATCATAATTAGATCATCATTTACAAAGTTCAGAGAGATTTTATATAACCTTTGTACACTGATGGTTATGTTAGTGGCTCACATATGTACAACATAAATTTACAACTTAAATCTGGTCAAATATCAAAACTTATTTAGTTTTGAACAGTTAATAGATTGATTATACAGTCAGCTGTTAATAAAATATTTTGACAATGATAAATAATGATCACACAATGTACACTTGATTATCTACTACTGTACAATAAGAAATATTTCAAAACTGATTATTATAAATAAGATTAAAGTATAATCCAAGTAGGCCAACAACTTTTATATCAATTGTTCCAATTTTAACACTAAGAACAAACCTTATCGGGGCACGTTTAATTCATGTTGTATAAAGTTAGTCTGTGTATTAACTTCTAACATACTAAATTATTGTCAATGACCTGAACAATAGAAACTATGTCTGTTGGAGATCAAGAAAAATAAACATGGAACTTGATTGATTGATTTCACCACCACAAGAAATTTATTAAACAGACCACATTAACATTGACATGTAATTTATCTGGATGTAAAGACAACTCTGATATAATAAAAGTTTCATGTATACTGCTGTGTGGTACAGATTATGGTATATAGGACACAAACTCAACATAGTTCAACTTCCTCACAATTTCATGTAAACACTACAGTTTGTATTCACAATGACCTTTCTTTCTCTTGACTGACTCGGTAAATGATAACACATGATCAAATACTGTAAACAACACATTAATTAACTCACAACCATAGACTTGTAAACATGGGTCACATTCTTCTAGTACAGTATAATGTAACCTGAATATCATCAGCATAAACAGCCTGACCTACATTATACACTGACCTGATTTTAAATCGGTGAGTGGTAACTTCTGGTAGTTTATTGATGGCAGATCTTTTTACATGTCCAATAGACTAAACAACTACGACTTCAGTGCACTTAGTTTAGGAGGAGGAATTATTGAAGGGGGGGGGGGGGGGGGGGTAATGGAGAGGCATGTCTGAATGAGAATGGTCCATTATCAAAATAATTTAAATTTAGTACTGTACTGTGTCCAGAGATAACTTACTTTCTGACCTGTGATTTCATACTTCATTCATTCTTATTTCCTAACAGTGGCTAATACCATTTCTATAACATTATTACACATGATATGACCTTAACACTAAAAATCAATAAGACAATTTCTGAAGGACTAGAGTACAATGTGAATGTATAAACTACGTAATACCGTGAATCAATAATTACTAACCTTCCTATAACTTCGAGTAAGGTTATAGAAAATTTCCCCCCATTACTAGTAAATACAAGATCTACATTGTCCAGTGGTTGTGGTCCCCGACTGTAATCTGATGTTCCCGCCCTTGGTCCCGTATCATATCTCGACGTATTAGCCTGTCGTCCCGACCTCTCAATTTGTGAACTCAATATTTCTACATTATTATTATTATCCTCCATTTTTCTTTTTCTGTTACACTTTATACATTTAGTTTCATTTTTATCAAATAAAACACTTTCCAACGAATTAACCATAGCTACAGATTTATCTGTTAATTTCTTCCATATTACTCATTTTAACAACACTAATAATAAATATACACATAAATATTTTCAATTTAATCTGCCCACTTATTACAAACACACTAATAACATTCCCTGGTATGTACAAAATGTATATAGACTGTAGTGCATGTATTCTATATACTGTAGTATTTCAGTTACACATGATATCTCATCCACATATTGTCAATGTATGCATGAATTCAATTCAGTACAACACTCTAGTACAAGTGTACTGACTAAATCAGCTAGACCAATGAATTAGCAGGAAACAAATAGAGCATATTATATTCATCATTCAGCCAATCAAAATAGAAATAACAAAACACACCCATCTATCAACCAATAGATGAAATGTGTACTAGATAACATAAAAGCATTTGGTGTAAACAAGCAGTAGGTAGCAGACCACTAAATTTCACCAACTAGTTAACTTAGTATTAACAACTAACCAGAAATGACTCAGTACTTAATTAAAAACATGATATTTATAAATGACTTCATGATCAAAATCACATACAGGTAACAGTTATCTAGTTGATTTAACAGCATAGCCTGAAAGTTTACAGAGTAATTCATTACTGTCACACTGACTGAATTTCCTACCATCATGTTTACCATAAAACCTCACAAAAATGCCATTCAAACACCAAACACACTTCCTCTGTATTTTTACATAAAGATCACCTCTACATATGTACATAACAACCAGATTTCCTCTCAGTTTGTTTTAAGGAAATAGCAAGGAAAGACTCTGGGCTCCAGTAGAATGGAGGGATGGATTACAGCAAAATTAACAGTCACATTTGGCGAATATTTTCAACAAAATTACCTTGTTATAACAACCAGAATACCTCTATATTTCAACATAAAGATCACCTCTATATAACAACCAGAATACCTCTATATTTTAACATAAAGATCACCTCCATATAACAACCAGAATACCTCTATATTTTAACATAAAGATCACCTCTATATAACAACCAGACTTACTCTATATTTCTAAAACAAAATTATCTTGTTTCAACAACATGAATTCCTCTATATTTCTACAACAAAATCACCTTATTATAGCAACCAGACTTACTCTATATTTCTACAACAAAATAACCTTGTTATAACAACCAGAATTCCTCTATATTTCTAAAAAAAATTATCTTGTTTTAACAACCTGAAATCCTCTATATTTCAACAACAAAATCACCTTATTAAGCAACCAGACTTCCTCTATATAACAACCAGATTTCCTCTATATTTCTACAACAAAATCACCTTATTATAGCAACCAGACTTCCTCTATATTTCAACAACAAAATTACCTTGTTATAACAACCAGAATTCCTCTGTACTTCTAAAAAAAATTATCTTGTTTTAACAACCTGAAATCCTCTATATTTCAACAACAAAATCACCTTATTAAGCAACCAGACTTCCTCTATATTTCAACAATAAGATCAGCTCTATATAACAACCAGATTTCCCCTAAATTTCTACAACAAAATCACCTAATTATAGCAACCAGACTTCCTCTATATTTCAACAACAAAATCACCTTGTTATAACAACCGGAAATTCTCTATTATTCAACAACAAAATTACCTTGTTACAACAGCCAGAATTCCTCTATATTTCTACAACAAAATCACCTTGTTATAACAACTGGAAATTCTCTATTATTCAACAACAAAGTTACCTTGTTATAACAACCAGAATTCCTCTATATTTCTACAACAAATTCACCTTGTTATAACAACCGGAAATTCTCTATTATTCAACAACAAAATTACCTTGTTATAATAACCAGAATACCTCTATATTTCAACATAAAGATCACCTCAATATAACAACCAGAATACCTCTATATTTTAACATAAAGATCACCTCTATATAACAACCAGACTTCCTCTATATTTCTAAAACAAAATTATCTTGTTTCAACAACATGAATTCCCCTATATTTCTACAACAAAATCACCTTATAATAACAACCAGAATTCCTCTACATTTCAACAAAAGATAACCTCTATAAGAACCAGAATTCCTTACCTTCCACAGACATGGTCAAGAATAAAGTGAGACTCTCCAGCCTTGGTCTCAAAAATCAGAGTGACAGCCTCTCCAAAGCCTAGAGAATCATTGGAGGTAGAAACATCATGTGGCTTCAGTAATTGCGATGTTGTTATAAGGTTCGCAAGACCTTTAAGGTCCTTCGGCGCATGCCGGGCATATTTTGGAGTCATTTTTCTCTCTCTAAGTTTTTGTCCTACAGCACTTGGTCCATGTGGCATGATGAATGAATTATGTTTGGAATGACCAGAACACAACAAGACATTAACACCATCCAGCGGTGTATTTTAAACTATGAAGTGATAAAGTTTTAAACTATGATGATAAAGTCTGGAATTTAATACTGTTCAATAAGTCCATGTTAATATCCACTATAACAATGAATGATTATATTGTGTCATCAAACTTCTACAGATCCAACAAGAGATTGTCAAAATAAACCCAACTTATATCATTTATTACTAAGTTCCAAACCTAAATACTACAACAGTACAGAGAGGTTGCATTCATCTGTATAAACACTGTACACATTCACCAACTCATTACCGAAATAAAGTAATTTATTCACTGATTGTATTTTAATACAAATCTATTTTGTATTGAATCTTAAAATAAATAACCAACATAACATTCTACCAGTCGGCGTAATATTAGACTAGCTACACGTACCAGTATGTGTCTAACATTACATAATGAACAGACAAGATAATGCAAGAACATATTCATTGAACACCAGTATGGATTACAATGTCAGAATAAACAGGTCAATGTAACTTTTTAAAATAAGAATTTAAAAGTTTAGAAAACCACATAAGAGATCACTAGAAGATAGCCGAAATATCCACACATAATGATAGTATATTGACTACAGAAAAACATCATTGATTGTAAAATGTATAACTAAGATACATTTTTAAAACAACCACATGATCATCCAATTTTCCTAGTCAAGTATTTGTGAGTAAGCTTTAAGCTGTAATCAAGTGTAAACTTGCCTTTCAGTTACATGTCAGTACTATATAGTCTATTTAATAAAATAGCATCATTTCTAATTATGAATTAGTACATGATTCATAAACATGAGGAATAAACTGTTAGTAACTAAGTGATGTATAAATTAAAATTTATATTATATATAATGACAATAATTATACAGTGCACCTCTCCAAAGCAACACACATTGGGAGGTAGCAAAATTATGTTGTAGTCGAGAGGTTGTTGCTCTAGAGAGGTTAAATTTAAAGTTAAATTGAGCAGCGGAAAAATCATCCTGTTGTTGCAGGGAGGTTGTTGCATGAGAGGGCTGCTCTGGAGAGGTTGTACTGTATAATGTACAGTTACTAGTTCATGTATATGATTATATTACTTTGTTGTACAATTATACAATTACAGGGATTGTTTGGGGGAGATTTTATAGCCGAAATTTGGTCATATTTCCAATGTAAAATAGTATCTTTTTTTCCCAATTCACAGACAAAAATTCCAATCCCCCCCCCCCTCCCAAAAATAAATAGTTTTTTGTTTTTTTTTAATTTTATAAGTTCATTAACATCACTATTGTAGTAAATACCTTATTATTCTACTACTGTTCTATGGGAGAATAAGTAGAATAAGTTGAACATTGCAAAAATTGTTGTTATACATTTTTCCCCAATTTTGATTAAAACACTGCGAAAATTCCCAATCCCAAGGGTATGGGTCATATTCCCAAAATACCGAAAAGAAAACAGAATTATTATATATAATTAATAATTATACGATCATTATACATAATATACAATTGTACAATAATTATATATATATATAATAAATTTAAATCATCTTTAACATATTATTATTTATTATACAGAATATATATGCAGTGACAATAAAGCAAGTCTACTTTGAAAACCACATTGGATTCAACGTGACAAGAAATCCAGGTTAGTGTGTTAGGTTATTCTGATATTTTTGTTACTATTAATAGCTCCAAAATGTAAATCAGTCACATATCATAGAGGCCTATACGGAGAGAAGTTCTTTTTAAATCATCAATCAAGTTTAATTACTGGTAAATGACCTTCAAAACATGTGCTCTATCTAAACAACTCAATTTCATGATTACCAACAACTTTGTATAAAACATGCATAAGCTTCATACTTCATACTCATAAAGACAAGTCCTCCACATGATATAATCAGGCGGTCATGACTTACTTTCTGTTACATAAATTACACACAGATAAAGACTAGTGCTTAAATGTTAAACTACAATATCTAGCTGACTGACAGAGACAGTGTCACTGTGGTATGTCACTGATATAACATCAAGGTTAATGTATCAGTATTGTTTATAGTATTTTTTGTTAAATCAGCCAGCTTAACTTAGTTTATAGAGCATCTGACTTGCTAGCAGGATGTCATTGGTTTGTGCCCTAGCTGTATCTGATATTTTGCTTTCTTCTCCTCTCACTTTTGGTGCCGTGAGTGTGAGCTAGCCTTAAAATCCTAGTGCTAGGGTGAAGCAAAAGCTAGGTTAGTCTAAGGAGTCTGCGGTTGTCGCAATGAATTACTTAGAAAAAAGGGAAAAAATTTGAATAGCCTCCCGGAAGGGGGTTCTTTGTCCAAATTCTGAAGAAGAAGTAATAGTTGTTGGCACTTTGAATTTTATCCGTATTTGGGGCTAATCATACAATAAACGCTAAACTGCATTTGTACCGAGGTGTTGCAAGACAGTTTAGCGAATTCTGATGACTACTTTGCATACTTAAACAGCTGTAGCACCTATAACCATTTTGTGGATGCCACGCATATATATGTATTTTTTCCCTTAAAATTAAGCTGCAAACACCATGTGACCCTAGAAATCCCCATATGTTCCCTTTATAATTAATTATTTAATTGAGATGCATTTAGCTTATTTTATTATCTACATGTCAAGTTTATTTTTAACAGTTTAATCATTTTTCTTCATCTAACAAACATTTCGACGTAAGCTGAACAGCAGGATATAACAAAATAGGACAGAAATGAAACTTGAGTCTTTTCACATTAATGTACTGATCTTTATATGTATAATAACCAATGTAAGATACTGCACTATTACCCCACCCACATATGATTATACCTTCATGTAGTCACCTTGAATACTCCTTCAAGAGTACACAGGGAGACAACCTTCACATGTTACAGACAAAGATGCATCCATGATTGCAATCAATTTGTTCTTACTGTAGACAGTCATGACTTAATGTATCACCAATATTGCTCAATCATATAACATATGGCTATACCAGATGCACAGAATTAATTGATATAATAAACAAATGATATAAAATCCTGAACAATTTTAGAACACAAAGTTAATCTGTTATACTGTGCAACCTCTCCAAACCAGCACCCTTTGGGGGTGGCAAAATTATGTTGTTGTTGAGAGGTTGTTCAGGGTTTTCAATAACAGCAGGCTGCAGGCCAATTAATGTGTTTGGGCCAGTTAGGAATCTCATAAGTTTATGTAATATTGCTAGAAAATGCCCAGACCCCCCCCCCCCTAGCGGGCCTGTTAGTCTAGCTTTTGGGCCTGTTGGCCACAAACTTATTGAAAACCCTGTTGTTGCTCTAGAGGGGTTAAAACAATAGTTAAATTGTGTAGTGAGAAAAAATCATGCTGTTGCTGAAGGGAGGTTGTTGCTTAAGAAAGGGTCACTCTGGAGAGGTTGCACTGTACCTTTATAACATGTATAACAAAACAAAAGCATCTGTAAACTAATTTACATATCAGGGGAACTTATAAGTATTTCATAGGATTTAATTCATACCCTATTACATGTAATGTAAGCATCACTAGGCGATAAATCATGAGGGTTTTTGAACTTTGGTACATGTGTATGTGGATTTGGTAATACTGTGTAACATGTTGGGTGAAGATTTGGTAAAAGTTTGGAATGTGTCACATGTTCTATGTGAGGATTTGGGTAAAGTTTGGAATGTGTCACATGTTCTATGTGAGTAAGAATTTGGTTAAAGTTTGGAATGTGTCTCATATTCTATGTGAGTATTTGGTTAAAGTTTGAACTGTGTCACATGTTCTATGTGAGGATTTGGTTATAGTTTGAACTGTGTCACATGTTCTATATAAGTGAGGATTAGGTTGAAGTTTGAACTGTGCCACATGTTCTATATAAGTGAGGATTTGGTCGAAGTTTGAACTGTGACACATGTTCTATGTGAGGATTTGGTTGAAGTTAGAACTGTGTCACATGTTCTATATAAGTGAGGATTTGGTTAAAGTTTGAACTGTGTCACATGTTCTATATAAGTGAGGATTTGGTTGAAGTTTGAGCTGTGTCACATGTTCTATATAAGTGAGGATTTGGTCGAAGTTTGAACTGTGACACATGTTCTATGTGAGGATTTGGTTGAAGTTGGAACTGTGACACATGTTCTATGTGAGGATTTGGTTGAAGTTGGAACTGTGTCACATGTTCTATATAAGTGAGGATTTGGTTAAAGTTTGAACTGTGTCACATGTTCTATATAAGTGAGGATTTGGTTAAAGTTTGAACTGTGTCACATGTTCTATATAAGTGAGGATTTGGTTGAAGTTTGAGCTGTGTCACATGTTCTATATAAGTGAGGATTTGGTCGAAGTTTGAACTGTGACACATGTTCTATGTGAGGATTTGGTTGAAGTTGGAACTGTGACACATGTTCTATGTGAGGATTTGGTTGAAGTTGGAACTGTGTCACATGTTCTATATAAGTGAGGATTTGGTTAAAGTTTGAACTGTGTCACATGTTCTATATAAGTGAGGATTTGGTTAAAGTTTGAACTGTGTCACATGTTCTATATAAGTGAGGATTTGGTTGAAGTTTGAGCTGTGTCACATGTTCTATATAAGTGAGGATTTGGTTGAAGTTTGAACTGTGACACATGTTCTATGTGAGGATTTGGTTGAAGTTTGAACTGTGCCACATATTCTATGTGAGGATTTGGTTGAAGTTTGAACTGTGCCACATGTTCTATGTGAGGATTTGGTTGAAGTTTGAACTGTGCCACATGTTCTATGTGAGGATTTGATTAAAGTTTGGACTGTGTCACATGTTCTATATAAGTGAGGATTTGGTTAAAGTTTGAACTGTGTCACATGTTCTATGTGAGGATTTAGTTAAAGTTTGAACTGTGTCACATGTTCTATATAAGTGAGGATTGGGTTGAAGTTTGAACTGTGCCACATGTTCTATGTGAGGATTTAGTTGAAGTTTGAACTGTGACACATGTTCTATGTGAGGATTTGGTTGAAGTTTGAACTGTGCCACATATTCTATGTGAGGATTTGGTTGAAGTTTGAACTGTGCCACATGTTCTATGTGAGGATTTGGTTGAAGTTTGAACTGTGCCACATGTTCTATGTGAGGATTTGATTAAAGTTTGGACTGTGTCACATGTTCTATGTAAGTGATGTCACATGTTCTATGTAAGTGATGCCACATGTCTCTAAGTGAGTGATGTCACATGTTCTATGTAAGTGATGTCACATGTTCTATGTAAGTGATGCCCATTGTCTCTAAGTGAGTGATGTCACATGTTCTATGTAAGTGATGTCACATGTTCTATGTAAGTGATGCCACATGTCTCTAAGTGAGTGATGTCACATGTTCTATGTAAGTGATGTCACATGTTCTATGTAAGCGATGTCACATGTCCTATGTAAGTGATGCCACATGTTCTATGTAAGTGATGTCACATGTTCTATGTAAGTGATGTCACATGTTCTATGTAAGTGATGTCACATGTCCTATGTGAGTGATGTCACATGTTCTATGTGAGTGATGTCACATGTTCTATGTGAGTGTTGTTACATGACTCTATGTGAGTGATGTCACATGTTCTATGTAAGTGATGTCACATGTCTCTATGTAAGTGATGTCATATGTTCTATGTGAGTGATGTCACATGTTCTATGTGAGTGATGGCACATGTTCTAAGTAAGTGATGTCACATGACTCTATGTGAGTGATGTCACATGTTCTATGTAAGTGATGTCACCTGTTCTATGTAAGTGATGTCACATGACTCTATGTAAGTGATGTCACATGTTCTATGTAAGTGATGTCACATGACTCTATGTGAGTGATGTCACATGTTCTATGTGGATGATGTCACATGTTCTATGTAAGTGATGTCACATGTTCTATGATGATTAAGTCTTTATTAGCATCTGTCATCTGATGCAGATTATTTCTGTGGAAAAATCAGGAGTAACTTTCAGAGAACAAGGTAAGAACTGGTAATGTCATGGGGAAATGTTTAGTCACATGACAGGATACAGGAGAAACGGGCATTAATAGCCCTTCTCTTTCAAATCATTTTTCCTAGTTCTTTATCATGCCTGGTGTTATGTACCGATACTTGACTGTGCTTTACACCGGGAATAATAAATAACTTCAGAAATTATTCTAAATATTTTTAAAGAGTAGGGACATAAATGCCCACTTTTCCCCTATCTTCTCTCTCTCTCCCCTCTCTCTCTCTCTGAGGCGGCTCTAAAGTGACTATAGCTGTCAAATGGGCTGTTAAACAACAGATAAACAAACATATTCACATACAACCAAATACTTCACATGAAGGTCAGATGTGACCAATATCAAAACTGACCACTATAGATAAGACAGACATAAAACAATCCTCATAATACAACAGTGAGAACATCATGGTAATATCATTTACCTGTATCACTAACCAATGGATAAATTAATTGTTTATATAGACATATATACATACCTTCCTAGGATATCTTTTGGTTCATATTTTGCATAGAACTCTTTAGCTTGGTCATGTGACGGTAGATCAGCATCAAGTTCATCCGCACTCATACCAGGTTCACTTTTCACAGACTGCACCATTCTGCTGTTGGTTGAGAAGATCGCTGAACAAGGATTCACAAATATGATATCAGGCCACGTAAACAGAATAATCAGAGGTAACTCTTAGGTATTTCAGAAATTACTGAAACATTAGAGTGCTGAATGAAACAATATTGTTCTATTTGAACTTGGTGTGTTTAATCCAATAGGCCACACTCACCAATCATTATTTAACTCACACACTGCTAACAATCAGTTGCAAGGCATTACATTCAAAACGTTTTCCTCAAATGGTGATTATATAAATTCATATGGCAGTTAGTTTATCTCATAAACGATAAATGCCATCAAATAACACTGTAAGAGATGAATCCAATTCCTGCAATACCTTCTGTCAATTAAAAACTTAAAATGATGAAATTTCTCCAATCCAGTCTTAGTTCTCTCCCTTGAATTAAGAAATAACTGACATCATCTCCCTTGAAGCAGGTGATCACTGACACTTCAATTAGTTAAATACCAGTGATGAATCTATGCTTTCTCTTGTCAGAGTCAGAAACAATCAATGTCTGCAGAATTCCCTTGTTTTCTAAAATTCAGCTGCCTGAAAACACAAGACACAATAACTAATAAACAAACGATAGCAACAATAAACATGAGACACACAAACAATTAACGAACAAACGATAACAACTATAAACATGAGACACACAAACAATTAACGAACAAACAATAGCAATTATAAACATGAGACACAACAATTAACAAATAACCAATAGCAATTATAAATATGCTGACTGCTTGAACACAATTAACTTACCATTTATGTGACATCTTTTAGCATCAAAATGTCACAATTATATAAGTACATAATTCACAGTGCTCACTATAAATTTGAATATAAAAAAATCTTTACAGTGGGTAACTTAGACTATTAATTTGAATATAAAACAACTTGATAGTGGGTATTGGACTACAAATTTGAATACATATGTATAAACAAAGTGAAAGAGTTCATGTAGCAAATATTACATTCCCACAAATAACAACCTGATATCTATAGATGTGAAACTCGAGCAAAGATTTGTTCAGATAACACAAACTATTCAGCGCTACTATTCAATAAAAAATATTACAGCACTTAGATTCTAAGTTAATGATATATTCAAATGTTCTTACCTGGTAAACCAGTAACCAATATTTCCAACCAGTTACCAGAACAAATGCAGCACAAATATCAGTAACAGATTAACATACCAAAAAACAACAATCATCAACAGGTAAGTACTGTATACACCATGTACAATACAACATATCACTTTATCAACGACAACAGACAATTCACAATCACTGAAACAACAATACAAGTTTAGCACCACTCATAGCAGCAACACTCATTATATACATAAATGTTCACAACACCAGTACCAACAACAACAACAATGTAAGTAACATAAGTACCTTCACTGCAAAGACACAGCTTGGAATAAAATCAGCCTCAACAACCTGTTAGAGCATTGTTTAAACCAGTGACATTTTATGACATTTCTCCTAATTAGATACACAATTAAAAGTTGCAGGCATTCATGGTACATGTATATGTTATGTGTAACACATCTACAAAGAAAAGCTGTAATTCATGAGACACAAGAAAGAGATAAACAAAGAATGTGTACATGTGAGGTAGTTTTTTTACATTAACAGAAATCGGGAACCTCATCTGACATTAGGTAAACATCAGTTCTGATCACTGCTCTGATATATCAAACATAAGAAGAGAGTAGAACTTGTTTACACAAGCTGACAGAATCCTACACCAGTCCTGTAGGATCAGAGGTTTTCTCTCTTCATTGAGATGAGGCCTTAGCTTGTTGATTTTGGGAAGAATTATTGTTGATTTGGGAAATAAAATAGCTGGTGTAAGTTTGGATTTTTGGGGAAAACTGCATAATTTTAATGAAATTTTCAATTGGGAAGGGGCCTTTAAAAGGCCTCTGTTATAGAAGGTGAAAAAACCCTGGTGACAGAATCAATTCATCATAACCTCTAACTTCTAAGTATAAAGTACACATACACTGGTCATTTAGTGAGAGATACTTCAGGTTTAGGTGTCTCTTCTTGATACACATTAAAACAGGTTCAAATCTGCAGCAGAAACTGCAGAGAGACTGTAGAGACACTGGACACTGTGGAGAGACTGTAGAGACACTGGACACTGTGGAGAGACTGTAGAGACACTGGACACTGTGGAGAGACTGTAGAGACACTGGACACTGTGGAGAGACTGTAGAGACATTGACCACTGTGAAGACTGTAGAGACACTGGACACTGTGGAGAGACTGTAGAGACACTGGACACTGTGGAAAGACTGAGGAGACACTGGACACTGCGGAGAGACTGTAGAGACACTGGACACTGTGGAGAGACTGTAGAGACACTGGACACTGTGGAGAGACTGAGGAGACACTGGACACTGCGGAGAGACTGTAGAGACACTGGACACTGTGGAGAGACTGTAGAGACACTGGACACTGTGGAGAGACTGTAGAGACACTGGACACTGTGGAGAGACTGTAGAGACACTGGACACTGTGAAGAGACTGTAGAGACACTGGACACTGTGGAGAGACTGTAGAGACACTGGACACTGTGGAGAGACTGTAGAGACACTGGACACTGTGGAGAGACTGTAGAGACACTGGACACTGTGGAGAGACTGTAGAGACAATGGACACTGTGGAGAGACTGTAGAGACACTGGACACTGTGGAGAGACTGTAGAGACACTGGACACTGTGGAGAGACTGTAGAGACAATGGACACTGTGGAGAGACTGTAGAGACACTGGACACTGTGGAGAGACTGTAGAGACACTGGACACTGTGGAGAGACTGTAGAGACACTGGACACTGTGGAGAGACTGTAGAGACACTGGACACTGTGAAGAGACTGTAGAGACACTGGACACTGTGAAGAGACTGTAGAGACACTGGACACTGTGGAGAGACTGTAGAGACACTGGACACTGTGGAGAGACTGTAGAGACACTGGACACTGTGGAGAGACTGTAGAGACACTGGACACTGTGAAGAGACTGTAGAGACACTGGACACTGTGGAGAGACTGTAGAGACACTGGACACTGCGGAGAGACTGTAGAGACACTGTACACTGTGGAGAGACTGTAGAGACACTGGACACTGTGGAGAGACTGAGGAGACACTGGACACTGCGGAGAGACTGTAGAGACACTGGACACTGTGGAGAGACTGTAGAGACACTGGACACTGTGGAGAGACTGTAGAGACACTGGACACTGTGGAGAGACTGAGGAGACACTGGACACTGCGGAGAGACTGTAGAGACACTGGACACTGTGGAGAAACTGTAGAGACACTGGACACTGTGAAGAGACTGTAGAGACATTGACCACTGTGAAGAGACTGTAGAGACACTGGACACTGTGAAGAGACTGTAGAGACACTGGACACTGTGGAGAGACTGAGGAGACACTGGACACTGTGGAGAAACTGTAGAGACACTGGACACTGTGGAGAAACTGTAGAGACACTGGACACTGTGGAGAAACTGTAGAGACACTGGACACTGCGGAGAGACTGTAGAGACACTGGACACTGTGGAGAAACTGTAGAGACACTGGACACTGTGGAGAAACTGTAGAGACACTGGACACTGTGGAGAAACTGTAGAGACAATGGACACTGTGGAGAAACTGTAGAGACACTGGACACTGCGGAGAGACTGTAGAGACACTGGACACTGTGGAGAAACTGTAGAGACACTGGACACTGTGAAGAGACTGTAGAGACATTGACCACTGTGAAGAGACTGTAGAGACACTGGACACTGTGGAGAGACTGTAGAGACACTGGACACTGTGGAGAGACTGAGGAGACACTGGACACTGCGGAGAGACTGTAGAGACACTGGACACTGTGGAGAGACTGTAGAGACACTGGACACTGTGAAGAGACTGTAGAGACACTGGACACTGTGGAGAGACTGTAGAGACACTGGACACTGTGGAGAGACTGTAGAGACACTGGACACTGTGGAGAGACGGTAGAGACACTGGACACTGTAGAGAAACTGTGGAGAGACTGAGGAGACACTGGACACTGTAGAGATACTGTAGAGACACTGGACACTGTGGAGAGACTGTAGAGACACTGGGCACTGTAGATAGACTGAGGAGACACTGGGCACTGTAGAGAGACTGAGGAGACACTGGACACTGTGGAGAGACTGTAGAGACACTGGACACTGTGGAGAGACTGTAGAGACACTGGACACTGTAGAGAGACTGTAGAGACACTGGACACTGGGGAGAGACTGTAGAGACACTGGACACAGTGGAGAAACTGGACACTGCAGAGAGAGACTGTGTAGACACTGTGGAAGACTGTGAAGACATTAGACACTGTGGAGAGGGATTGGATATACATGGGGGGCACTATATAATAGATAAATTTGCAAAGGGCCATCCTGCTGGAAGGGGCCAATAGAAAGTGTCTCGCCATCACAAACATATTTGGATTAGTAAGACATACCACTAAGTCCAATTGTTCAGTGCGGGCAAAGGATGATTAACTTAGTTTTGATGGCTGGAAACCAAAATAAGGTAAGAAAATTGATATTACCTCTAACAGATGAAGATATAGCCGATGCTGATCTAAGAACATTAGTTCTTCACATTTACATGTCTCCAATCTTATGAATTTGTTACACATATTGTAGTTTCTTGTTCATTACTGACAACTGTGCCAGAAATTATCGCAATAAAAAGGGGCCAATTTTTTCTGAGTAAAAATATTTGTGTTCAGCTCATGCATTCATTTAATAATTTGTGGATAACCCGGGTTTTTTGGTTTCTGTATCTTTCTAGGAATAGTGAAAGCTTGTTTTATTGTAAGCCAACAGGACGAAGCTATTTCCTAAACCATAATTAGATCGTTTACAGTGTGTTTCTAACGGAGAGACGGTTTTGATTTGGCCCCGTCCTGCAGGATGGCTATTTCAAATTCATTTATGAAATCGGCCAACCTTAAAGCCGTATAAGTAACCCTACACTACAGTAAGTCTGTTTCATGTTGTTCCAAAATTTAACAACTTCATAAAGTAAAATACTCAGTTTTTTTTCAGTCTGTAAAATAACAAATAGTTCGAACAATATTGATGACGAATGATTTTTCAAGAAATGTTTAAAATACGCAGTCATTCATCAAAAAATACAGAATAAAATAAACACAAATGAAGCAGATTCAACTAAGTAATTGATACAAATTACCTTAAAGTGAATATATAGAACTGAACGAAACATTCCTCGATAGTAATAAATAGATTCCAGCTTCCGATGCAAGGGAAGTAACTCTTATGACTATTGTGCGCGAAGGTCATTCAAATGTCGGCAACAAAAGACAGAACAGTGTGCCAAAAGACATTAAATGATTAATATATGGGTTGCATGACATAAGTCACAGTCTGCAAAGTGCAAAATATCTTTCAATATTTTATAAATTAAATTTAGAGGCCCAACATAACATAGATCTATTTGTAAGAACTGGGAGCGGGGGCTTTAATTTATTATAATAATTATAAAGGGTCGAAGTATTGAAATAGCTACTTATTTTTTATCTGCTTCTGCAGATCTTACGGTGACTGACAGAGCGTTGGTCTACTGATCATACAAGAGGTTGTTAGGAATGATATTTTATTATATCCTATGTTCATGAATATATACGTGTTTGCTATATTTCATCACATTCCTAGCATTTCCTGTGTCCATCTAAACTTTACACATAATATATTGAAACACGATTGACAATTAAGTTTTAGATACACAAGTCTGTGTTGGCCACTCCTCCATTCAGTATACTTTAGGGGGGGGGGGGGGTAAAACTGAAATTACATGAGTGTATAATCATTATTGTCCGTGTATGCTTTACTTTTGTGATGATAATCCTATATTTTAGTAATAGACCGATATCTGAGTTTACACGAGCCACAGGTATATATAAGGGCAAAATGCTAAGACGCTATATATACATGTGCCCAGTTATGGTCTCAAGAAAGGTACGTACATACCTTATACTCTTGTTTTCTATATAAGATCTATAAACTGTGGCAATATTTTACTGACAAATTTATCTAATTTATAACTGAATAAAGAGAACTTGGGGAATAACAGTGCTTCTTATTTATTGCATATTGGATATTAAGTTAGAAAACTTGGAAACTGTTACAGTCCCCAACTCTGAATTATGTGGGGTAGGCCTAGCATGACATTATAGCTTGTGGACATAACGTGGTATAATTGATTTATTTGTAGAATCTAGACGACTAAAGGCCTATAATAAATAAAGCCGTCCAGGGAAACTGGTTAGGATGCACCGGCACGATAGGGCATATATGATAACTGAACTAATAATGTTGGAAATGACACATGGACAGGCCAAGTCCTTGGCTAAATCCTATGAAATAAGTATAAACTAGTACGGTCAGTGACGTGTTTTAAGTCATGATAATTGTTGCTGTAGAGACAATCTCGTTCATTAACCAGATCGCAGTCATTTGACTGTGTTTTATATGACTTTTTTAGGATATTATTCTCAGTGACTTGAAATCCGCTGAATCCGAATTAACTTTTCTTATTTTGCGTCACAAAATATTTACTGTGGATTCGGACACGTGACTGCAGACTTGACATGTATATTTCCTTCCTTTTGGTTGGTTGCGAAATGTACGTGAAACTATAAATAAATATTTGTTTGCAAGATCTTTTTTCTTGATGTGTAAATTGAACTTAAAGTTTATTAAGCCTCGTATTTGTTTATGATCATTTGTTGTGTAAACTGGACAAACATCATCCTTATAGATTAATTTTTTAGTTTTGTGAGTGTGTTTTCCATTTAGGTGTAAATATAGCTAGTCTGGTGCACACACCAATGCATTTTAACGTATTAGGGAATCATACACTTGAATGCGACAAGAACTTTGAATACCCATGGGTGGAAGATTTTGCATTGACTTAGTAATAATGATAAATGTGAACTATTGCTTACAAATAGTGTTTTAAAGATTCGTGTTTCTAAAAGTATCAGTAATATACTGAACAAAACTCATTAACCCCCCATCGTATATTTTGATATACTCATGATTTTCCTAAATAACACCACCCGCTCGTGGCTTGGGTACATCGGTACAAATGACATGTGCGTAATTTTCCAGTTTAAAATTGTCGAAATCTGTATCATATTTAGTCTTTTAGAAATTTGGTAAAAATGATCAATGCTCTTTGGAGCAAGTGTCGATCAATCGCATTTAACATCGTGACCATGGCATGGGTTCATAAGTTTTGTTCAGATATCGTATTTCATCCAACTCGATCGCGTACGTATACGTTCCATAAATTATAGAAGTCGTATTTTATACTCAGTGTACTATAGCCGTATTTCATACAACTCTTGTTTCATACTAGTCACATTTTAAAAATACAATGTGCTGGTATTACATATATACAAAGGTCATGATTTCATAAAAAATGTTTCAAACAAATTGTATTTCGTACCGGCCATAATTCATCCAATTCGTTCCAATTTCATGTTTCATATTAAAAGCCTATAAAAACTATAAATATAATCACTTTTGCATATATTTAATTGCATCAGACTCGTTCACATAAATTAATGTTATCACAAATTACATTTTAAATGTGAAATGTGGCAATTAAAGGTTTATGATGACGAAAATCCTGCCATACATACATGGTCATGATATTTGGCAGCAAACTGTGACATTTAATACAGTATGGACTTTATCTAGTTCGTTCATTACCATATGAATATGTTGTTAAGGCAACATGAAGTTTGATTTATAAAATAACACGTAAATTATCATCTTGTTAGGTACCCACCTAACTAACAATATTAAAATATCTACTCTGTTCCTCCCGGTAATCTGTGGGAGAAGTGTTCACCGAAGGTTACCATATCTGTCTTTATACCCAGCACCCTCAGGATAGTTCTGAACTTTTAGTGGTTTTGTTCTCGCGAATGAATCATAATTAAATTCATCAATGATTTCACCCTTGTTTATAATACGTTCAATATATGGTTTGTCACTTTCTCTAATGTAAGGCTTATCGATCCATCTATAAGGACTTGGTTTCCACTCCCAGGGCTTTCTGATTGCAAGTTTTTTATCTATTGTATGAGTTGTGTGGCCAAATCTATCTTCCGGTATATCTAAACTTTCGTCGGAGTCAGAATCCTCGACGATATCTTCTACTTCAATTTTCTTCTTCCGTGTCCGCTTGCTGTTAAGACGTTCCGTGAGGTCTTCTTTATCTTTGCACTTTTCTCTGCTACTTGATTTAGAATTCCAAATTTCCTTTGTCCTTTTGGTAGTGTTGCTCTTAGAGTTAAAACTATCTGAACGTCGTAAATCTGTCCTAGAATATTGTTTTCTAGTGTTCGTCTTGCGTGTGTCACCATGAAAAGTAAATTCAAGTCTCAATTCAGGGTTGCTATTTTCTGCAGTTTCTTGTTTATGTTTTTCTATTAATGCCATGTCGTCTTGAGTATTGACTTGAGTGATATTACATCTTATATCTACATGTTCAGGACGTTTCTGATCACAATCCCTGATATGAAGTTTGGCAGGATAGGCAACTTGATTCTCATTATCACACTCATCATCTTCGTCATCTTCTAACTCATTAGCATCTTCGTTATTGTTTTCTTCATCGTCCATATCTTCATTGTAAGGATCGATGCATCCAAGACGCACTAACTTATCATCGTCTGGTCCACCTCTACGTGAAACTATTATTAATTTTCTCTTCGATGATCCAAGATCACTGATTTGTGAAAGTGTTCGACGTCTAGGTATTAGTCTTTTATCAACCTGTTCCATGATACGGCGGTTATATGAAGAAAGGGATTTCAAGAATCGTAAGTGAGGCTGTGGTGTCTTAGTTCCTGGGAAAACTATATCGGGTAGTTTTTCTAACGATCCATATTTCTGTATTGTCTCTAAAATGCGTGAATTATCTCCATATTGTTCCGATCTTTTATCTTCACAAGCCTCATTGCGTAACTGCTTGTAGAGTGAATTTTTAACAATTAAACCTGACGAATAAAGTCTTTGTATACCAGGATGAGATGGTTTTTCTTCTTCCTTTGTTTCTCTTGACGACTCTGAATGCCTTCGCGTAGAGTCCAGAATAAACTCACCACTTCTTAATCCTGTAAAGTTTAATTTCTGCTTAATTAGACGTTTTCTGAATCTACTTGGCAATGAGGATTGGTCGTGTTTATTACGTGATCGCGTATTATTACTTGGTCGAACATCTTCATCGTTCGTATCTTCAGACTCAGATGATTCGTATCTTCTTTCATCATTTTCTGTATTAACTGGAGTTGGTCGTGATCTTCCGATAACACCGCGATATTTCTGTTGGAAGTTCCACAATTGTTCGCGGTGTTTTAATCCTTCATCACGTGGATGATCAATGAGTTGCGTGCGGACATTTCTTAAAGAGACCCCAGTGATGTCTACATCCATTCTAGGAGATACTAGAGGTAGTCTATGGGAAGGTTTTACAGATTTTGGTGTCTGTAAGTCCGACACTATCCACTCACTTTGTGTGCCCATGTTATATCAAGATATGCATGAATAGCTGCATACAATAATCACAAAGTGAAAGTTTTTTCTTGCGTCTTCTTTGTCACAAATCTGAAGAAGAAAACATACACATGTCATCATCATAAATTATACATTGAATAGCACGTGGTCACGTTCTGTGAGTGATCATATTGTTGAATATTGAACTGATTTATAGAAGTCATCATGATTTGTTCTAGTAGTACGATTATGGTCTTCGTGGAAACTACACAAATCATGAACAATGAGCACGGTATTCAAACCTTGTTGATGCTTTCACATAATTTGCGTTGACTGTTCAACGTCTCCAGAGTGGCCCTCTCTTGAGCAGAACCTCCCTGCAACACTAGCATGATTATTTGGCCGCTGCACGATTTATCTATTAATTCAACCTCTCTAGAGCAACAACTTCTCGATAACAACATACTTTTGCTACTTCCAGGGGGTGTTACTTGGAGAGGTTGTACTGTATATATTTCTAATAATGATTATCTATCTAATTGATAGAATGAATAATCACGTCTAATTTGACAAATCCAAATATTCAACAAATGCCAATTTACGTGACATGTAATAAAAACAGAGGAAACATCATAAGATCATATTAAACAAACTTTGTCTTCAACTGATGACATAATACGTGACAGAAGGATATAAAATGTTAACACGTTGACAGTTGGAATGTTCTGCCAGAGTGGAGGTGTCTTCTTTGGGAATTTATAGAAGGAAATCAATTATCTTTCAAATAAAACATGTCAATATGTAACGTTCATTGTAGAGATTGTTAAAAGTTTTCTGATAACGTCATTGAAGCGAAGATCGATGTAAGTAGAATATTGAGAAATATTTTTACACGAAGACCATTTAAAAGAGGAACGAAAGGTTTTTTGTTAACTATAATGAAGATGAAACTCGATACTTAGGTGAAAATTTATGTCTTTTGTATCGGAAAACTCAACTTTTATTGCGTGGTTTATTACAGGCGAGAACCAATTATACAGGTTATTTGTTGAACTGTTTGGTTAAATAGGTATCTTTGTACATCAGTTGACACATATTTGAACACGACAACGCTATACAAATACAAGCCGTTTATTTTATACCACCATCAGCACAATTAAATAAGAGGGAAACACAGTTAGTAAACAATGTGTGTTTCAATTATGACTGACTCGAGTTCTTACACTACTAGTCTTGGACTCGAGTTCTTACACTACTAGTATTGGACTCGAGTTCTTACACTACTAGTCTTGGACTCGAATTCTTACACTACTATTCATGATTGGTCTCGAGTTCTTACACTACTAGTATTGGTCTCGAGTTCTTACACTACTAGTATTGGTCTCGAGTTCTTACACTACTAGTATTGGACTCGAGTTCTTACACTACTAGTATTGGAATATCCAAATACATATTTGTATGAAGCATACGACAGCGTAAGTGAAAGCTTCCAATCTCGTTGAGTTCTGTATTCAGATAATGTATTCAGATCCTATGAATTTTTACCTTAAAAAGTCTGCTCGGTTAGCTCAGTGGTTAGAGCGATGGTCAACAAATTAAGAGTTGTATGTTTTCATGGCGATGTTAAATTGTCCCCCACCTTTGAATTATTTGGGGTAGCTTGTGGGTCGAATGTGGTTAGTACTGGTGAAGGCCTGAATGAAGTTCAGGGATAGCTAGTTATGATAACTGCCTGCACAATATTACTGAAATAATGTTGAAAATGGCAAAACATCAGATGAAATAAATACATGAGAACTTAATATTAATTTAATACACTTACATGAATAGTGTCGTACTTTGAGGAACTTTGTACGAGGATTTCAAGTAATACTAAACCAATTGGAAGAAGAAAACATGAAAAGGAAATATTGAGAGAGCAAACAGAGTTGTATTCATGAGCAACATTACTATATTCACTGAACGTTGTATAGCACATAAGGATTTACATAATTCTGTTTATCATTGAATTACGGTCATCAGTTAGAACTGAATTCGTAACGCTTCATGTTTTCCAATAAAGAAGATTGTAGATTGAAATATGATTTATATAACATATTTAATACTGAAAAAAACGGAATCGTGATGCAGAATAACCTTAATTACCATACAATATTGCTTTTTATAACTTAATCTTACAGTGTAACCTCTCCAGAGCCCTCTCTTGATCAACAACCCCCTTTCAACAACAACATGATTTTCCCCATTGTACGATTTAGATATTATTTTTTATAAGTTAACCTGTCTAGAGCAACAACCTCTCAACAACAACATAATTTTGCTTCTCCAAAAAGGTGTTGCTTTGGGGAGGTTGAAGTGTACTTACTATTAATCTATATATCGACAAGTGTTGGTAATCGTGTGTTCAATAGATTATTTCTTGTGTGAGTTTATAAAAAAGATCAAACTTCCGCTTATTTATAATTGCTCCCTCTGAAATTTTATGAATACAAAACTCTTCTGGTGGAAAAAACAAACAACAAAATACTTTCTTCACTATAGACAAACCAAAAAAGTTGAACAAAACGTATTTATTGGTTATCGAAAATAAAATAAGATACTTAAGAAGTATACGTTATAAGTATTTTACATGTCTGAATACATCTGAATATATATTTATCCCGCTATATGTATAATCCTGGGAAGATTTGTCACGAAGCAAGTTTTCAAGTACTTATATAACGATTACAGATGTAGTATTCGGTTCACACTAAATATGTCTTATGTCAGTATAATTCCCTCTATATAGAATCAATTATGTTATCATGAAGACGTATGTATTTCTATCTTAGCATGAATAGGTTTTTAAATTGCTTTATATGAATGGTATCATGATGGGAGATATTTTAAACCGCTTATTCTACAAGTATATTTTTACGAACTACGATCTGTTTTTACTTTTGTCTTGGTACTACAGCATATCCTTAATTAAGTTGTTGTTGAGAGGTTGTTGCTCTAGAGAGGTAAAATTGACAGCTAAATCGTGCAGTGGGGAAAAGGGAAAACCATGCTGTTGTTGAAGGGAGGTTGTTGCTATAAAGAGGTAAAATTGACAGTTCAATCGTGCAGTGGGAAAATCATACTGTTGTTGAAGGGAGGTTGTTGCTCTAAAGAGGTAAAATTGACAGTTAAATCGTGCAGTGGGGAAAATCATGCTGTTGTTGAAGGGAGGTTGTTGCTCTAGAGAGGTAAAATTGACAGCTAAATCGTGCAGTAGGAAAATCATACTGTTGTTGAAGGGAGGTTGTTGCTATAAAGAGGTAAAATTGACAGTTAAATCGTGCAGTGGGGAAAAATGCTGTTGTTGAAGGGAGGTTGTTGCTCTAGAGAGGTAAAATTGACAGTTAAATCGTGCAGTGGGGAAAATCATGTTGTTGTTGAAGGGAGGTTGTTGCTCTAGAGAGGTAAAATTGACAGTTAAATCGTGCAGTGGGGAAAATCATGCTGTTGTTGAAGGGAGGTTGTTGCTCTAGAGAGGTAAAATTGACAGTTAAATCGTGCAGTGGGGAAAATCATGCTGTTGTTGAAGGGAGGTTGTTGCTCTAGAGAGGTAAAATTGACAGCTAAATCGTGCAGTAGGAAAATCATACTGTTGTTGAAGGGAGGTTGTTGCTATAAAGAGGTAAAATTGACAGTTAAATCGTGCAGTGGGGAAAAATGCTGTTGTTGAAGGGAGGTTGTTGCTCTAGAGAGGTAAAATTGACAGTTAAATCGTGCAGTGGGGAAAATCATGCTGTTGTTGAAGGGAGGTTGTTGCTCTAGAGAGGTAAAATTGACAGTTAAATCGTGCAGTGGGGAAAATCATGCTGTTGTTGAAGGGAGGTTGTTGCTCTAGAGAGGGCCGCTCTGGAGAGGTTGCCTTGTATATATATATTTACCAATTATTATTAGTTTTTACTTGTGTCTTGATTTTACATCATTACAAGTATTTGAACATCAGAATTTAATTACCAGATGTCGTTATTATTATTACATTGTTTGTTTAACATTATGTTTGTCTCTTTCTTCATTTAATTCAGTTTGAACGGCTTCCCTGGTCTAAAACTGTGATAATTCAGTGACTCAGAAAGTTAATCATAGACAATCTTAATATGTGGCATGTAGACCACTTACTTTTAATATGTAATATATACCTATTGTACACCAGCTATTGTTACTGACATGTTCATGCACACAATAGTTTGTTATTTTATTAAAATTAAAATACGACATGAGTTTTAAATTACATGTTTTTAATTTTTCAACAATAATTTCATGATTGTTCCATTGTATGCCGGGTTAATCGTATAAAGTTTCACACACCGTAAAGTGTCAAACTTGTTTACAATAATTAATTTTATCTCTTGTATGTATAGTATTACATGATCACTCATTGTTTGTGTATTCATGTGATTTCACTAATTATCTATGAATAAATAAATCCATTAACCCTTATCAGCCGATAAGATTCACGTACCACGTGACACCACCCTGCAGTAAGTGGTATTCGACATGCTTCACGATCATATTGTTCTTATAGCTATAATGCATTGATTATCTATACTGTCGTATTGTTTAACAGAAATAATATATACTTCACTTAAAATAGTTCATATAACTACAAGTCTTCACGTTTTAAGTCTTAGACAAAACAACTCATATTATAATCATAAACTTAAGTAAATGCATGTAATATAGTGAAGTGAGTACCTTCGCTTTAAATAATGATAAACAGGGCAGCATTCAATAGTTAATACATTTTTATATCGATTGCATTGACATAATTACTTACACCTATAAAGCATACGTTTATATGATAAATAAATGATAATCATATATTTCACTGGGAAGTAAATTAAATAATACAAGGAGAAGCAAACAACAGCTTGTTGGAGAATACATGTAGATTTTGTATATTAATGAATTAAACTAAATGATAAAGTATATAGACTATCTTGATAACAGCATGCTGTTACACAATAAACCTAGCTAAATCAGAAAATATATCCGTAATACATTACCTCTGAAACAACAAAAATAACAATATAATATATCCGTACACATGTTACATCCAGCATGTATCAATCAAGTTGAATAATTTGAATTCTAATCATTTTCTTGTTTCCAGCAAGATAATTGTGATTTTATTATCTTTATCCGAGACTTAGATAATGTCATTAAAAGATACATGTACATGCTTTGTTGATGTAGGATTTATCTTATTACCAGCATACAGCCGACAATCTAACATTTAAAACACTGACTACACCGTCCAATAATCAATCTACATCAACATCTACAGTCTTAGTGAACTTTCAAACTAACATATCCATTTAGTTTCAACAAAACCAATTTCATGCACTTATTGAGAACAGAAAGATACTCAATATAAGTCGCTGCAATGTTTCAGTTAACTCCGTGTATCGGTTAAGTATTACATACCTGGTCGGATCAAAACAGTCCCATTAAATAATGGAAACTTAAGTCGTTCGTAAAAACGTAAGTGTTTGTCACAAAACAAGCACACTTGATGTAATAGAAGATGTACTAGGGTGATAAGGTTATAACTTTAAGTGTATTTATGTACATGTATGGATTAACTGAACTCTTTACGTTCATAGTTATACCAAAGTGCGATATACATAGGTAACCAATCATACAACGGTTGAATTTATAAACAAGTGACATACATACACGCGTAGCGTTCACATACACGAGTGGCGTTCACATGCATTTGTGGCATTCACATACACGTGTGGCGTTCATACACAAGTTGGGCGTTCACATACACGTGTGGCATTTACATACAAGTGTGACATTCAGGCAAATGTGACGTTCACATACACGTGTGGCGTTCACATACACGTGTGGCATTCACAAACAAGTGCGACATTCAGACAAGTGTGGCGTTCACATGTATACATGTGTGAGATTCACAAACAAGTGTGACATTCAAACAAGTGTGACGTTCACATACACGTGTGGCGTTCACATACACGTGTGGCATTCACAAACAAGTGCGACATTCAGACAAGTGTGACGTTCACATACACGTGTGGCATTCATATACAAGTGTGACATTCAGGCACGTGTGACGTTCACATACACGTGTGGCATCCACATACAAGTGTGACATTCAGACAAGTGTAACGTTCACATAAACGTGTGGCTTTCAGTCACATATTTACCATACATGCACGTGTAGCATACATGCGTGGCGTTCAGACACATGTACCTTACCTGCACGTGTGAAATACATACACATGTAGCGTTCAGACAGGTGTGACATACATACACGTGTGACGTTCAGACACATTAGTCACGCTTGTGGCATTAGACAAATGTAACATACAAACACGTGTAGCGTACAGACACGTGTTTAACCTACATACAATTATTGTGAATGCCCTTGAAAAATATTCTGTGATAAATTAAAAATGAAAATTTCAAAATTGTCAAAAACAATTTATCAAATTTGAATTAAATGATTTTATCTTCATTTGTTTATTTGTAATTGATACGTTTCTCACCCTGAGAACTGTGAAGCTCATGCTGACGGACTTGAAAGTGAATGACTAGAAGTGTATCTTTCTTGTAAGAATAACACATTTCTAGCGTACATGATCGATGTAGATAACAAAATAAATCAATTATTGTAATATTTTAAAAATCCACTTCAGTCATTGTTCATTATTAGATATGTAGTAAATGCTATCTTGGATTTGATTTGTTCTTTCTTTTGAGGTATGAACTGTTCATTACATAGTTTATTGTTATCTTTACTCAACAAAATATTCGTTCGTGCAACATGTGGCATACTATTTGTTAAATCCTGTCTTAACCAAACACAGTTTTCTTTTAATATTAAAATACTGTTTTACATCAATAAAAATCAAGATATATAAACATAAATCAATTGATAACCTATTAATTAAAACAAAATGATGTCTCAAAATAGATATTTAGAAATACGATGAATTTATACACTATTCTACATTAATATATTACATGTATATTATGCTAATTATTTTAGTACTAGTAAAAATCATAATATAAAGTATAATAGATTACAGATGTCAGAATATATAAAATGTAGATTATAACAGTAATTTTTATATTGATATATTTTTATTATGACAGAAATATAACTACCTGTAGACTGCTGCGTGATCAGGAAACATAAATCACTTGTATTTGATACTAGAGTACATCTTCATGTCGGAAATAGTTCTGTGAACTTTCATCTCTTAAATAAGTTTACTTGTTATTTACGATCCAATAAAGACGACAAGTTCAATGTCAATATTTATCCCTTGTACAGAGTATTATTATTCAGTTTTAAAATAACACAGGAACAACTTATCGTGTTAGTCGACAATAGAGTCAATAAACAAAACTCGCTGATATGTCTCCGTCTGTTTAAAAGTGTTTTAATGACGTTATTTCTTTACTTTCTCTAGCGGAACTTTTTATTGTTCAGGAGAACAATATTATTCTGTCATACCTAAACTATCACATTGTGAATATAACAAATAACAAACTAACTACGCCTGATCGGAACAAATAATTACATTGTAACGAATTGATTATTCATTTAAACCAATTCTAATTGTTACCTTTTTTAATATAATGGTTCATTTTCGATAACGCTTTGAACAACAAATTATATCTCATTACCTTATCTGTAAAATGTCTTAATTAGATTGAAATTAAGTCTTGTATAATAAATGCGACGATGTCTGTAAACCTCATTAAAGATTTGTCTTTGCTTTTTAATATATAACAATGTTAACCACATACTCATGTATATAAATTGTTTGCTTCCGTAATTCAAAGATAGTTCAGTTATATACGGCAGCCGTTTCACATAACCAGTTTTCCTAGACTAATTTCTCACCATAACTGATTTACTTTCTCACAAGGAGGCGGCAACTTCTACAAATATGGCGGAAAATCGATCGTGGGTTTGCATCTCGGCCCCGGTTTCCGATATCAATTAGCTTTTAGTGTCCCCATCCCAAATACCAAGCAAAGTACAGTGTTTTGAAAATCACAGGAAACAGATGAGGCGCATATCCGTACCGATACAGGTATCGGGTACGAACCAGGAAAACTTTCTATATATGAGATGGGATATAAATGACCGGATCTACTGCATGTTATCTACCCTCTCTCTGAGGCGGTTCTGAAATGAATATAGTTGTCGAATGATTCGAAAGATCGAGCTTTAACTAAGGCTTGTAACCCGCTTACACTTTTCAGGATATGAAAAATCACAAGCTACATATTTAACTTAGATAGCGACTCAATTGTTATTGCAGTTATATACAAGTACAAAATGTATATAATTGTGCGGACTTCTTTTTTTGTTATTTTACTGACATTTACACTAGTTATCTACATACACTACTTATTGAAATTAAGTATAATTATGATAATATGAAAACTGTGCCAATATTAGTTTAACTTGAATTATTAAGTAGTTCAATATTTGTGCTGTTTATACCCCGTATAACTTAACCTTGGTCAAATAATGTTTGAATAATCTTTTACCATGATATTGTTTATTGTTCTGACTGTTAATACTTGACTGTGTGTCGGTTACCTCTAAGTTGTGTGGTGCTCAGGGTAAAAATTGTGAAATATTACAGGAAGACAACAAGTCAACCACCCAGTGACTGTTATATACAGGTTAACCACTCCATTATGTATATGTATCAACACAGAGCAGTATTACAATAATCAGAGATAACTGTACCGTGTCACAATAGTTTTTATTTGACTTTTACGCCCCTTTTCAACAGTCTGAGTCATATGAGGCGGATAGTTCACCTAACCATCGTTCATATGAAGAACCTGTACTAGACTCCCATCATCCGTAAGCAACTGTCTACTTTCACATATATAAAAGAGATATGGTTTGTAGCTGGGCTCGAACTTACGACCCTCTTTCAGTGAGAGGTTAGAGTGATTTGAAGTCAGCTACCTTAATCACCAGTGTCACAATAACACAGTGTTGATGTTGTATACATGTACTTTATTTGTGTTTCATCAAGTAACAATACTGATTTCTCTTCATCCAATAATTTCACCTCCGCCATCACTGAAACATAAAACATTGTATACCATGACTGATTCTTTATAACCGAAAAAGGAAAAAAACTACATAAAACTGTTATACATGTAGCATTTAGTCATCGAACTATAACATACTGTTTAATAATTGAACTGTTATAACATTTGATTATTGAACTGAGATAAAATTGCAATTTAATCAAATATAAGACAGTGAAGAAGCAGTTCAATTTATCTATAGAGTTCTGCACCCGATTGGAAACATTGGTTAATTTTAACCACTCGCTTAATTTGAGGTTAGGTTAAATTTGTTTTAAAATTACAATTTAATGAAGTATAAAACAGTGCAGTAACAGTTCAAATTACCTTTATAATCATAGCTGTACCCAATTGGATCATGACATTGATTAATTTTGAGGTCGGGTTAAATTTTGGGTTAAAGTTTGGTAGAGCGATTGTATACAACTTTGGGTAAATTTGCCAGAACTTATTTCTAGCTAGATTTAACCCTAATGTCTGATAGTGTTCAGAAAGTCGTCAAGATCTCCTGTTTGTCTGTTTACTTGTTTGTTGAATCGTCGAGGGCGTCTAGCGCTTGGTACAACAAGGGCAGCCATCTTGTTTCCGGTTAACTTCGGGCTAGCATATTCAAACAAGCCAACGTTTATACAATTGGGTACAGGTAATTATATTATACTATAGAGATGAATATGTATTACACAATTTCGCAGATATATCGTGACGTATGCGTACAGTCCGAGTCTGACCATTGGTTTGAATGTGAGTGTGAATATTTGACACAGTTATCTTCCGGATCATTGTCTGGTTCACCCGATGCCCAGTATCCTTGACCTGGGTAAATATAGTATACATTATGTCAACATATGTGTATCAATACAACATACAAAATGTCATCATTTGGGTATAAATTTGCAATATGGAAACTTTTAGATAGTTTATCACTGAATCTTAAAAGCCAAATATATATTTGTGTACAGTCATTCTATTATTGACACATACTAAGTGATTGCGATCTCATTTATAGAACTGGTCGCTGGTTCTAGTTGTATATTTTGGTATCTTTGTAATTGATAGATAATATATGTTCTGTTGACGGTCTGGTATGCTGCTGTGTGTATATATGTTCTGTTGACGGTCTGGTATGCTGCTGTGTGTATATGTTCTGTTGACGGTCTGGTATGCTGCTGTGTGTATATATGTTCTGCTGACGGTCTGGTATGCTGCTGTGTGTATATGTTCTGTTGACGGTCTGGTATGCTGCTGTGTGTATATGTTCTGTTGACGGTCTGGTATGCTGCTGTGTGTATATGTTCTGTTGACGGTCTGGTATGCTGCTGTGTGTATATATGTTCTGCTGACGGTCTGGTATGCTGCTGTGTGTATATATGTTCTGTTGACGGTCTGGTATGCTGCTGTGTGTATATATGTTCTGTTGACAGCCTGGTATGCTGCTGTGTGTATATGTTCTGTTGACGGTCTGGTATGCTGCTGTGTGTATATGTTCTGTTGACGGTCTGGTATGCTGCTGTGTGTATATGTTCTGTTGACGGTCTGGTATGCTGCTGTGTGTATATGTTCTGTTGACGGTCTGGTATGCTGTTGTGTGTATATGTTCTGTTGACGGTCTGGTATGCTGCTGTGTGTATATGTTCTGTTGACGGTCTGGTATGCTGCTGTGTGTATATATGTTCTGTTGACAGCCTGGTATGCTGCTGTGTGTATATGTTCTGTTGACAGCCTGGTATGCTGCTGTGTGTATATGTTCTGTTGACAGCCTGGTATGCTGCTGTGTGTATATGTTCTGTTGACGGTCTGGTATGCTGCTGTGTGTATATGTTCTGTTGACAGCCTGGTATGCTGCTGTGTGTATATGTTCTGTTGACGGTCTGGTATGCTGTTGTGTGTATATGTTCTGTTGACGGTTTGGTATGCTGTTGTGTGTATATGTTCTGTTGACGGCCTGGTATGCTGCTGTGTGTATATGTTCTGTTGACAGCCTGGTATGCTGCTGTGTGTATATGTTCTGTTGACGGTCTGGTATGCTGCTGTGTGTATATGTTCTGTTGACGGTCTGGTATGCTGCTGTGTGTGCTATAGATATAATATGGAGCATACGTTACCTGTTAAAATAGATTTACTTGTCTCCCATACATACTCGCCTTCAAACATCTTGTCTGTTAGTCCAATCCAAAAATCATCACCTTATTAAAATTTAATACAAGTAAAAAAAAACAGCAACATTACACATGTATTTACACTCATAAAGTGATGTTAAATGTAATTCCGTAGCATGGTAGTGGATGTACGAAAGTAATTTATGATAAATGTGGACTGACATTGTACATATTGCAGAAATTCTCTAGATTAGATTGTCTCTTATACCGATGGTTACATGCAGCAGTCACGGACCAGTGATGGTAAATGTAATACATGTACATTCGCCATTTAAGATATGGTATCACAGATTATTTATGATTTTATTTCTAGCGTGTAGATCCATTATGCCTCAGATAAAACGATACTTGGTCCTACTTTACTTACCACCCAGTGATATGGTCCTTTTGGACAAGTATTGATTTTCGATGTCATTTTCCACTTCTACCAATCTAGCTCCGAATAATTCTTTACAAGTTTCCTGAAATTAAACATGTTTTCATTCTTACCTGACTTGCAACAGAGTCATGAAACCTGGTGACGTGTCTCAAATTGATGAACGTACATTGTTCTGTTATTGAGGTCGTGACGTGCTCACAGTGTATTATGTCTCAGGCAGAACAATACCCTCCCCTTTGTCGTCGACTTTCAGCATATATGTCACGAATTTAAGTACTTAAATCATTTTAAATTCGTAAAATAGTTTATAATTTTGAACTTACATAAGCCCCTATCCACGTTTCTTTACCATGGCTGAAGAAATAGCAAGTACCTTGGTGACCCTCAAAGCCATCCGGGCAGTTAGCTCCAAAGGTTACTACAATACAATACAATGTAAGCCAATGTATACAATACGTACATTGTATGTGAGTTAAAGTTGAAAATACGTTTTATACAGTAATATGTGGGGATTGAATTGTTCCAGATTGAAGTATTATAATGAAATACCATAGACACTTTTATTGCAAGTTACTTTTCCTTTCCACTCAATGTCACCGGACATGTCCTGTTAGCTAAGTGGTTAGAGCGTTGGTTTACTGATCAAGAGGTTGTGAGTTCCAGCCCCGGACGAGGCTCAATCTGTCCTCCACACATTTGACTGAAAATATTACATCTGTGTCCTGTGTCCGAAGTCTCCACATCGTAATTGTTCAACCGAACATACATTGTCAGACAATCTTTAGTAAGCATATGCATGGATAATATGCAAATACATATGTACGTATATATCCATGATATTTTCATGAAACGTAGACTTACTGACTGATTTGTTAGCTTCAATTCGTTAAGTTTACATATCAGAGTCTAACTTTTAATTTTAGCAACTCATAATTTAATTATTTTACTCCTTGAAGTATTTCAAAATCTCCGTTTTATAAATCATATATTTTTTTATGAATTTTACCTGCTGCGCCAAATAAGAACAGAACCAGGTTTAGTGTCCACATTGTGCCTCTTTGTTCTTCGTTATGGAAACTTGTCTGGTCTTATCAGCAAGAAACCATAGTATGACCTGTATACATCAATCCTTATTAATTTTATCTATATAAATAAATTAGACATTAAAGTACTCTTATTCTAATTGTTCACTATCTTAGGTCATAATCTCACATAATTAAGGCTTGGACCTAATTCGGTTATTGAAAACTTGTCACTGCATTTACTCACAGACACAAAAGAGAATGTTCTACGATATTATGACACAAGACAGCGAACACCACCGTTGGACACCCACGGTTGCTGACTCCATTCCGCTACATACACCACCCGTGGGATTTTTCACTATCGATTTGCCGTGTTGAAAGATAACCAATGCTGCTTATTTTGACTGGATGCAGTACACATGTGACATTAGCACATGTGGTAGTGTACATAAAATTATGTGATATTATAACATATCCCTAAAGCGGACATACATGCTCTATCATATGTTATAATCTATAGCCTCACATACTCGTATGTACACTAGTAGTATCATATGTTATAACCTCGCATATGTACACTATTATATGTTATAATCTCACATTATATTATATACACTACCATAATATTATATTATAACTTCACAAATGTACGCGGTCATTAATATTTTCTTATGACCTCTCATATATTCACTACCATACGTCATATCACAAATGTAAAGTATTATATAATTTAATTTCTGTGTCTGGGAATTTATAGTAAGACAAGTGTTTGATAAAGAAATTCATTGCAGCCTTGAACCAGTCTACAATCTTGTAAACAGCAGATAAGACTAGAATTAAAGTCATTATCTAGAGTCTAAATCATTATATTAAAAATGTTGATGTCGCCAGTCTTACGTCTATTGGTCATCTGTGTTTCACTCCGAGGTAAGTTCAAAATTGATCCCCTTTTGTCCCCGTATCGATAGATCGGGGGATTATTGTTTTTGGCCTGTCTGTCTGTTTGTCTGTCTGTCTGTCTGTACCAAACTTTAACATTGCCTGTAAAATCAAAACGCTTCCACCTACAGTCATCAAACTTCATATTTTGGTTCCTCTACAGGACCTGTGTATTTGAAGGTCAATACCACCCGGACGGAGGCATTGCGTTTCAAAACACATCTTGTTTCTTAATGCTCTGTGAAGACTTTTTCAACAACAACAAGAATATTCGACAGGAACCTGGTATGGTGTGATACTGCATGGGTCAGTAATGTAATATTAGGCTGGAGCTGCCTCTCTTGTCCAATATTTATTTACGCACCCTGTATCGGGCCTGCAAGAAGCCGAGCAACTAATAATTATATCACATTTTAACACAGTATAGGCATTTGAACCATTTGAAATTTCTACCAAGTTTATATGAAATTACATGTATTCGCGTTTCGAAATTAGCAGGGTTTACGGTATTGTATGTTGTGTAGAGCGGGAATTTAGTCCGTGTTTTGCGTGTGGTATAAGGCTATATTAGGCAGAAAACGGGTGTGGTAGTCACTTGAGTCGTGTATATTTGGCAGCAAATACTGGTAGCGGTCTTCGTTGTTTTTGCGATAAAGTAATGCAGGATACCACATGGAAGAAACATTTAAAGGAGCCGAAGTCATCTGTTACAGATGTGGACACATGGGACAGTTCGTCTCAGGATGTGCTACATAAACAATTCAGCATTATGGATCCATGACAACAGACGAAAAACTTGCTGGTGAAAGAAACCAAGTCAAATTAAGGAGGACAACGATTTTAAATGATTGTTCACAGGAACAAGATAAGTATTCTATGTTTAAAGTTTCACATGACAATAATGTTCATACTTTGTTTTATTAATATTCAGAGATCAAATGTGCTAACTGTTATTGAACATGGTTATCTCATTCCGTTTATTAGTAATCCAACTTCGTCCAACTTCATTCATTTTTTATGGAAAATAATTCGTCTGCTATAAACAATAAACTTTTGTAGGTTCTACGATTTTTAAATTACTATAGATAAATGTGTATATGAAGTACCATTTATACCACATCACTGTAAAAACGTGTTATTTTGAGTGCTTTAAAAACATACGTAAAACTACGTGTGGTATATAAGGCAGAAATCGGGTGTGGTAGTCACTTGAGACTTGTAATTTTTGGTAGCACCGCCAACCCTCCCGATAGGCACTCGATTCCGTAATTTGTATACGTTTATAGACGTTATTTTTCAATTTAACTTATCAAACAACGCAAATATTGAGCGTATAAAAAACACCGAGGTAGCGCAATCGCCATTTTTTCGATTGACGAAAAGCTGTCAAAACATTCAAAGTTTGGGCACACTACAACGAAAGCAAGGTTCCCGAATTAGAAGGAAGGCCTGGGCCTTCCTAGTAAGAAGGGACCATTTTTGGAAGCGAGAGCTACTATAGCTATATACGCCGCTTTTTCTGATTGCAAAAGAGTGGCGCCTCTTGCATGTACGTCCGCGTTTAGAAATAGTACCACTTGTTGTACAAGTGTGTATTGCAGACGTCGCAGTTTTTATAAAAGTTGGAGATATCTTGCATGGTTCTGTTAATTCTGAAAACGTGGAATATTTTGGAAATTATATTGTAAAAGTAACAAGTATAGTAGTTAAGTATTTATCCGCACTAAAGTTTCATTCATAAACTGTTGATGTAACAAATTTGGCTGCATATTGAGAATTGTTTCACTCAGTAATGTAGCATTGGAACACTATATTGTCTCTGAGAGTAGTGAGATTACATGTCATAAAACAATGTCAGAATTTCAGTATAACAGTAATACAGATCAAAATGCTGAAGGCACTGATTTTTGTCTAGGTTTTCAAGGTGCTGAAGGCATTGCTTTTTATTTGGGTTTTCGAGGTGATGAAGGCATTGATTTTTGTTTGGGTTTTCTAGGTGATGAAGGCACTGATTTTTATTTGGGTTTTCGAGGTGATGAAGGCATTGATTTTTGTTTGGGTTTTCTAGGTGATGAAGGCACTGATTTTTATTTGGGTTTTCTAGGTGATGAAGGCACTGATTTTTATTTGGGTTTTCAAGGTGTGCAGTCCCTTGTACATTGTCACTGTATGTCATGCCTTTCTACCTTAGGAATATAAATATTTCTTTCAGAAAAATAGTTAAAAGGTGTAGCTCTTCCTTGGACATTGTGATGAATTAGCCTAAAGATGTACGTTGTGTCAAGACTTTATATAATTGACCTTCAAATTCCAATTTATGATGATGATAATACAGGCCTTAATTTATGGGATGGTTTTGTCTTACACATTTAAATTTCACTCTGTGTTACATTTCAATGTATTTGTATTACTATTTGGACAAAACGCTATGTATGAATTATGTAAGAGTTTGATACGACGGGAAGATGATTTCTGGTGAACTATTCCAACCCTAAATGAAATCCGTCCAAGAATCCACATCTCTGTCTTTTCGAGGCTAGACTTTCATTCTGAATGATTCATACCGAGGGTACACGAAAGAAACACCAGAGAATTAATCAATGGACTTGTAAATAAATGGAACTGATATAAATTAGTTAAACTGATAATTGACAAGCTGGTACAATGTCAAAATACAAAATCAAATCCCGTTTCAGATTTCCAGAGCATTGGCTTATCAAACGGCTACATTAATGTCGAGGCACCATGGCACGATGACGCCTTCATTTAGCATGTGTAAATATATACTTGTATATAATTACATACGTGTATATCTTTAAATAACAAGATGTACCTGTCCGAGGCTGGAAGATACCGAAATCAACACCCAAGTTTGCAGACAGAGATAGTTCGTATTGTCGTATTTCATGTAAGAAATTGCTGCCATAATATACAGTCCATACTTATTTGTTGTATTTGTTATGTATGTGATATGTATTTTGTATATGTTTTATACTGATAACTGAGATCAGAGAATACTTTATTTTCTCACAATTTCAATGTGAGTAAAAATTCTATTTCATGAGATGACGACTTAATTGAGCTAAGAAATAGTAATTTGATAAGTAGCGATAGCAATTTAGTAATCATAAACCAGTAAATTTGAGTTTAGTTTATTCTTATCCAAATTATTGAAGCATAAGCAAATGTGTTGTTTTTTACCAAAAATGTAAGTGTTTATAAGTATGGTGTTGGAGCGTTTACAAAACATTTACTGGTGGATATTTTTGGTAAATGTTGACGATTACTTAACCTTAAATGACATTATGTAGCCAAATTTTTAATAACGTGTGTAACCGCCACGTGCCCGGATGACAGCCTCAACCCTTCTCCTCATACTACCAGTAAGGCGTCTAAGGCGATTTTGAGATAAATTTTGCCATTCTTGGTGCAGAGCTTGTTCCAGTTGATGCAGGTTGACTATAGGTGGGTCCAAATTCTGTATTTTCCGGCCCAGGATCTCCCACACGTGTTCCAGTGGGTTTAAATCAGGACTCATGGCAGGCCAGGGAATGGTGGTGATGGCATTCCGTTGCAAAAACTGTGTTACAACATGGGCTCGGTGCGGTCTGGCATTATCGTCCATGTAAACAGGTCGGGAAGCCAATGGATGATTATCAAAATGGTCCACGACGACCGGATGTAGGATGTCTCGTACATAAGTATCACCTGTCAGATTTCCTTGGACAGTTACAATGTCTAACTTACAGTCATGGGACAAGCAACCCCATATCATAACTGATCCACCACCAAAGGGAACCGTAGGAAGAATGTTTCTTGGTGTGTAGGCTGTATTTCGTTGCCTCCACACTCGAATGCGCCCGTCTATGACGTGCAGAAGGAACCTGCTTTCATCTGACCAATGGATCTTTCTCCATGATCTCAGGTTCCAACCACGTCTTGCCAAGCACCATGTCAGACGGTTCCTGCGATGAACAGGTGTCAACAAGGGACGTTTTATTACCCTTCTCGACTTTAAACCTGCAGATCTGAGCCGATTGCGCAGAGTACGTGACGACAAATGCCTGTGCGGCAACCAGTTTCGATTTAGATAGGTGCTTGTTGCAAACGGAAAACGTCTAACGAGACGTAAAAGATTTCGGTCCTCGCGTGCCATTGTTACATATGGACGTCCAGATCTTGGACGGTCCCTTACGTCATGCGTCTGCCGATACTTCTGAGCTAGTCTGCTAATGACAGAGTGATTATAGCCAAGCTGACGACCAACAGCACTGTAGGACATGCCAGCATTAATCATGCCTATTATCTGCCACCTATCGCCATCCGATAATCTTCTCCTAACCATTTTGTTGACAAGAGGTCAAAATAATGACAATATGTTAGAACAAAATCAAATTTTGTACATGTACTTTGTGTTAATTGTTAAGTGTAGTTTAACAATTCACGAATATATTGTCGAAATGGCGAAGTACACGAGCTTTCCGTGCGCGCAACTCTATCGGAGATACACATGATTAGTACGGAAGGTCGTTCTTACCATTGCTCAAATAAAATTTAAAATTTCAGTTGTGGTCATGTCAAATTCGAGGCAAAATGCCGGGTGTGCTTAACTTATTTCCAGATGTATATATAGATTTTCAAAAGTTGTTGAATAATGTTTCAATATTTATTACAGTGACACAGGCAGTGTCTGGATGTCCACATGGGTTTGAACTGTACGGGGACACGTGTTTCTTCTTCAGTAACGGAGAGGCTACATGGATTGACTCTTTTGTACATATTTTCACAATCTTTACTCTTTCTATTGCAGTAATGTGTGTAAAACATTTATCTATAAAATGCCTTCATAATTTCATTTTGGTAGAGGTAAATTATAGCACCATTTAAAGTATCCTTAACGAAATATTTATAATAAAATAATATTGTTATTCTGTTCGAAATCGATGCATTATTATGTACATGTATACATTTATGAATAACTAGCTCTCCTGTTAAACACAACTAATCGGGTATTTCCCTTTCAGCTCTCTTGTAAATTGTTTAAGTCCCAATTGGTAGAGATAACCAATGTAGCCATAGATGAATACCTTCGTAACAGAACCTCTGCGATTGGAGATAAACGTGAGTTAAGACAATTAGTTTTTCTGTTTAATACTTGATTTCTTTCCACCTTACCAAAGAGTTTACCAAGTCAGTGTTTACAAATTCAAACACTTCACAAAGAGTGTTTACAAAGTCAACGTGTTTACTTTACTGTTTACAAAGTCAAAGATTTTACTATAACTGTTTACAAAGTCAAGGTGTTTACTATAACTGTTTACAAAGTCAAAGACTTCACAAAGTTAGAGTGTTACCAAAGTCAACGTGTTTACTATAAGTTTTGCAAATGTTTACTATAGCAAAATGTTTACAAAGTCAAAGAGGGCACAAAGTCAAAGATTTATGAATGTTTTATTGAATGGTCTTAAGCTGTAGAAATACAGATGTATTGTGTTTGATATGTTTCGTTTTCGGTGGAGAACATGCCAGGATGAGTACAAGTACATGAGGAAAATGAAGACTGCATTGAGCTTTGCTTGTTGTATATATTAATATTTTCTATTTGATTCAAACTATGTTTTATTCCAGGTTACTACTGGATAAGTCTGACAGACAAATTAATCGAGGGTGAATTTATTTGGGAAACAAGTAAAACACAATTATCTGGTAATAGCTACTCCAATTGGGGTGCTGGTGAACCAGATTTTGGTGATGAAAACTGCGTATTACTTGCACCATCACGTAATTATTCCTGGGCAGATGCCACGTGTACAAGGACGGAACATTATATCTGTGAAAAACCGTAAGATTTTATACATATTCTGCTTAAAATTTATAATTATGAAGTTGTTGTTCGTTTATTAACCCGCATGGAATTCAAACATCTACCGATGTGTATAAACTACTAATTGACCTAAACTGTATTTATGTGTATTGGTCCTGCATATTACTTATGATATATTCGTGTTTATCTTTTAGAGTAACCCTGTAATCGGTTAACATTGCGATGTAGCAGCAGCACGTGTTACACATTCAATGTTTCACAATGTTTGAATAAATTACTAAACCTTGTTATGTTGTATTTTTATCGATGATAACGAATGACACATGTTTTAACAATTATTATAATATATTCCTTAAAAAAGATTTTTTCTGTTTGCGACGTAATTTTTTTTAAAATGTCAACTATATATTAAGTAGGAATATTATATTTCAAACAGGTTTATAAACCTTCATAATAATAATATAATTAGTGCATCTTTCTTTAAAAGTTTAAAATCAATAATGGTGTAACATCGAAGTTTCATTATCACCCCGAAGTATTCCGAATGCATTTATTAATTTCATCACTTCAAAGAATCACACATGATTTAAAGGGGCATACCCTACAACTGACAAACATTCTGTGAGAGTGTAAAAATGTGCTAGATGTATATGTAAAACAATATATAATGGATAATTGCAGGAAGAACATTGGTCATAAAATGACTAGTTTAGGTACTAGCCGCAAAAAACATAGCTATGAATAATAAATCACTTCCACCCAAAAATTTCCATGACTAAATGTATGTGTCACAAACACATATTTTTTATAATTTTATTTTTAGTAGTAGTAAGTTTATTATTGACTTATACATATATACATGTATCTCATCAAGTGTAAATTACAAATACGTATCAAACAACATAATAACACATGGTATAGTAGTAATGGTATGACATGTAGTAAAGCATTTAAATTATACGGAGAATGAACATTAATCATGACATCTATAAAATATTACTACGACACTGAAAAATATAAATTGACAATATTTGAATTAACAATGATAATCTTTCAGTTGGAATTATCAAAACTGTTAAAACAATTTATAGAGTGTTCACGTTTAATATAATAAAGTATTTCTCTTTTGATTTGCCTGAAAAATATATCTACTTAAATTCCTAATAATGTTTATATTTTCAGACTGTAACAGTTCAATAAATTTCATCATATTTGGTCTAACATAATAATGACGTTTAATGTATTTATTACGCAAGTCACTATAAGTACTGCAAATAAGAATAAAGTGAAACTCATCTTCAACATCATGTGTATTACAAAGTTGGCATAATCTTAAATGTTTATCTATCCTATTTCTTCCATATCTACCAGTTTCAATTCGTAGGTTATGCGAAGATGTTCTAAGTCTAGTCATTTGACGTCGAAGTTTTTTACATTTTATCACATTAAGGTATTTTTCTAATGAGAAGGATATTTTAATATGTATATATAAGTGGTTAAGAACACTACTGGAAGAAAGATCTGTGAAAAATTTCTGTCTGAAACAATCGACAAGTCTTTGTCTAAGTAAAAATATAAACGACTTAACATCATATCTATGGGGAAACAAAAATACATCATAAAACCCATGTTCCTCTAAAAGACTTTTTACGTTAGATGTCCAGTTTTTGTTACCATTTAAACATAAACTTAAGGAGTTTTGATAAATATGGTTCAATATAATATTGTCTGTATTAATGACTTTGAACCAGTATTTTATAATCAGAATAAATATATTTACATAAAGAGGATATCTTCCTAATTCACCATAAATTGTTGCATTGCATGCACTCTGTTTCACCCCTAAAACATATTTACAAAACTTTAGATGCAATCTTTCTATATCTTTCTATATCTTTAGACTTAGTAAAACCCCATACTGGACAAGCATAATTTAAAATTTTAATTGGATGAATTTTTGGCTGAAACTTTCTTCGTCGGCTTTTTTCTTTACAAGTTTCTAATTTATCATCATTCTGCTTTAATTCTAAATGCACCAGGTTGTAGGGTATGCCCCTTTAACACACTTTCATTATGTCATGAATATTTTTGTTACACAAAACTGAATAAATGTTGTTACGAGTGGTTGACTGCGATGTTTAAATGTTTCTACGAAAACAATCTTACAGCGTGTCAATTACATATCTCACAATTTATGTAGGTATATGTGAGTGTTCACGTAAATTGTTTTTAACTATATTAATGGTTATATGTAATACGCATACTTACACAAACAGGTAAGTGGCAATTAATATTCATATCTTATGATAAAACAGTACATACATTTTTGTAGTTTATTTGTTAGAATATAAGCGAACTTCTCGCTCGTTTTAACATTAATTTATTTAACAATTTTACTGAAATTCTGAAATAGTTTCCAATTAATTCGGGTCAGAGTATTTTAAGTAAATGTTGCAGACATCGAATAATGTAAAGAATAGTGCATCGCCGTTTTATCACAGTTAAAACTTATAAGTACAGTGCAACCTCGTCAACGCAACAGCCTTTTGGAGTATTAAAAGTATATTGTTGTTGAGAGGATGTTGTTATAGAGAGGTTAAATTGGTAGTTGAATCATCAAGTGGGGAAAATCATGCTGTTGTTGAAGGGAGATTGTTGCTGCGGCAAGAGACGGCCACTCTGGAGAGATAGTACAGTACATGTATACGATTGTATGACAATGCATTCGTCTGTTTATAATGTTATATCTAATTATTCGTGTTAACATCTTCTTTGTTCAAATTAAAATACCTCATGTGCTCATGCGTGATAACTGCATCGAGATAAACAGACGATCGTTCAAGTTGTATAGATAAATATTCATTTTTGAATCAGTATTTTAGGACACAATTTTTGTGTGCAAATTAATTTACATTATGTACAATGTATCAATCATTACTTCGACAGAATAAAAGCCTGCTACTGAAACACGTGACCACTGAATGTAGACTGTGTTAGTTTACAACACCAACTTTATCATAATTAACTCATTAATTCTTTTTCTTCGGATATAACGCATTTTTTAACATCGTTTTAGTTTTATCGCGGCGGGCAGTTATCCTAACCAGCGTCCCTGGACTTCATTTAGGCCTTAACCAGTACTATCCACATTCTATCCGCAAGCTACCACCAAGCTACCCGACATAATTCAGAGGTGGAGGACAATTTAACATAGGATGTTATATCTTCAGTCAAATTTGTCACAGACAGTGTTAGCCTCGCCCGGGGTTCGAATTCACAACCTCTTGATCAACAGACCAACGCTCTAACGACCGAGCTAACATGGTGGACATCATAGGTCACTTTAAGCAAATATTTCGTTAACATGTTTATTTATTGCTCCAAGACGATCTAAATAGCATGCGTACGGCAGTCTCTATAATAACTACCAGAAATAATAAGTCGTGTTTTTCTAATATCTGAATACAATTATCAAACTGTACATATTATAACACAAGGTGATACAATATATTTTCCATGCTTTCCGTTTTATATGAAATAAACGATAACGTACTGTAATATGGTATTGACATGATCTCAAGAGTCCATTTTTAACTCATATAATTTTATGTTTTACAAAATAACTTTCAGAGGTGAATAAAACAACAGGTTTTGATCCACATACAGTATCCAAGATTTGTAGTTTTGATGTCTGCCAAATACAGCAGATTGTTCAACCAGGATGGTAAGATAATGCCGGAAATGTTAGCATTAACAATATACATGTCACATGGTTGTCCGCTCTATGTGTTATGTATAATTTCGTGCGTCATGTGTTCGCATGTTTCCATTTTTTCTTCCCAGTCGATCTTGCTAAGCCTCTTCTGTTTTCTATGAGTACATCCATTCTTGTTCATCCGTGAAGAATCTCATACCATTTTTATGTCATGTTTGTTTCACATTTATTTTACTTCACATTCCGCGCAGTGACTTATATTGACATGAGGTAGTTGGGCGAGGTCTCATGCATAACACACTCGAACGTTTGAGTTGAGGGATTAAAGTCTATAAAGCTTTTTCTTGTAAATCTTGTAAATTAATTGAGAAAGGGATATTTTGCAGCCGCCAGACTCTGAGAAAATTGTAAGTGGATTCCAATAAAGAATGAAACATGCACTTTGTTCACATAATTATTAGAAGAAATGTCAGTTTCAAAATGTGTCATCTGGTTTATTTAATATATCTTATATTCAACAACAACATTATATGTATCATTAAATATCTATTTAAAGTTACACGTTTCTTGGGAAGTGGATATTTTCCCAGTATTTAGTGACAGGGACTCCACATTACCTGTTAGTGACAATCTCTGTATATGATGTATTTCTGCTCTCTTAGATTTCTCAGTTATGTGAACATTTATTGATCCCTCACCACACTGGTCTATTAATAGATCGTGAACACCATAAGATTGAAAATATATATTAGATGACAGTATTAAATTGTGGTTAACGGTGTATTTATATAAACGGTGTTTGCATTAATTAAATCCAATGTCTAGGTTGTGTATGTGCATCAACCGTACATATAATTAACATTATCAACCGCCTAATGTGATACAAAACAATAATAAAATGGAGATAGCAGACGGAAGGATCTTCTTTACAAGTAGGATATTTTTTCACTTTGGTCTGTGCCTGCTGTGTTTCCATATTGTAATCAACGTTTACTTACATTTTGTATATACTAACTTACTAAGTGTAGTATTCTGGGGCCATATTCTGTTGTTTGGGTTAAAGAGATATAAATGCACACAGAGGAAGATTTAAATGGGCGTAAAATGTTTGTTTCTTGTTTAATACCTGACTTACTTTAATACTTTCCAGCGACTCCATATTTTTTATTACATCCGAGGAACGTTGCGTCTATTGTCTCACACTGTTATATATCTCCTCACGATTCTCTATTTGTCTCAATTTATAGATACATTGTGTTATTCTTGTAAATATTAAGTCATGGAATTTAACATTTCTCACAGTTCCTGTTAATTAATAAACAATATTTTAGAAGAATTTATGATTTTCAGCATTTGGCATTGTGTTACATCAGGTACTAGCAAGGACTTATATGTATACACACATGGATTCGCAACTGCTAAAAATACTGTAGCTAAAATCAAATCGTTAGAATCCAACAAATCATTGCAATACTCGGCTATTAATTTCCGACGGCTATAATCGGGCGTATAGAGACTTTTATGAATCAAAATACATTGAAAATACACGCATGTAAGCATATGTTAAATAAATTAAATTCATAAATGATATTGCCATAACATGCTTCTCAGGTCAGCATCCCATGGTCACATGGTCCTCTTGTTTTATAAGTAATTGTTTAATAATGTAATCATTTTATTTAGATGTGTCGACCAATAGTGCTGATGAAGATGAGTTTGGAGTGAATTTTTCATTAGATGATGTACAGAGACAAGAGGATGGTGACAAACATAGACGAGATGGTTCAGTACCAACTTTTACTGTCGAAGAAGCAGTGGAAAAACTTGGAGTTGGCTGGTTCCAGTTCAGACTGTGGGCTATTACTGGTTTATTCTCGGTATAATCATTATATAGTTCTCAGCTGGTACCCCCTGTCCATGTTCATATGTTTTAAAATAGGAACACTGACTAGTAATTGTTTTCCAAAACTTTCTCAATACCAATGACCGTCAAAAGTGGAAATTTACTGCAACAGATTTCAAAATGGGAAATATATAATAATATCTATTTTCTATGGAATATATGATTATTTAGTTGTTAAATAATTAATAGAAATATTACAACACTATAATTGGTGGCATTGGTGAAGAATGTTATATTTTGCTTATTTTTACATGATCATGTGGAAAACACTTCTTTTCAGGGAAAAATTCTGGCCATTTTAGGTGGAAATTAAGGAATTTTGCTTAACTGCCCATATAAGGCAGTAAATATAACGAAAAAAAACTTTGCTGACGACTTTGAAATTCAAATCATTCGTCATGAATGTTCTTATCAACAAAAGTACAAGTATAATTATACCTCTGTGAAATAGCTATAGTAGTAAACATTATTCAGGAACAAATGCGTTAAATGCATGTATGTACTCGTATGTAACTGTCAAACTAGGAAACTCATATTTAATGTTATAAATAAAGTATATGAGAGAAGTAAATATTGTAGTCATGAATGATGAATTAGTAAAACTACACTCTGTATTAAACTGTGTCATGTAACTATAAGTTATGTGTAAACATGATTATACCCACATACAATAACATATCTGTTATTATAACAATAAGTTACATTTAGCATTACAACCATGTGATATTATGGCTCTATCACTATACATTTATAATATAATATTACAGGCAGCAGATGCATGTGAGATGATGTTACTGGCTGTATTATCTCCTGTAGTTAGATGTGAATGGGGATTATCACAAACACAGATTGCCCTAATCACAACCGTAAGTTAGTATCAATCATAGAATCTAACCATAGCATCTAATCATAGAATTTAATCATAGAATCTAACCATGAAGGGAGGGGGTAACTTCAACAGTCTTTGAATTTAGACCCGTACCTTAGACCTAGTCCACCAAAATGATCATCAGTCCTGTATATTTGAAAAGGTCAGTGATCCGACAGCAAATTTCAGAACAAAACTTGTATGATACATGTACTCGTATTTATTTTAGTACATACACTATATATAATACGTTCATGAATATTTAAATTTTACTGGTTCATGTATGTTCCAGGTTGTATTTATTGGTATGGGAATAATGTCCCCTGTTTGGGGAATCTTTGCAGATAAATATGGAAGAAGAAATGTAAGTGCTATTTCTTTCGTTAGTCATTTCAGTTTTGCATTTTCATAAACAATTGTCTTAACATTTTTATTGATAAACATCTGGCCATTTTAAACATGGAACTAAATTAGTATTGGTCAGATTGCTTGACACAAATTTTTTAGCAATCATCATGCTTTTGTTTCACTTGCTAGTGCAGTACTTCAACATGTCTGAGTACTAAGCTCTGTAACAAAGTAATTGTCATTTAGCTCACCTGAGCATGAAGTGCTCAATGTGAGCATTTGTGATTGTATGATGTCCGTCCATGCATCCTTCTGTCTGTGCGTCCGTCCATCCGTTTGTCAACAATTGGGCTCGAAGTTCTACCAAAAATGTTCAAAGAATTCCATTCCATGCAGAACTCGTGTCGCCATGGCAACTAAGAGGACATACCAAAAAATTAAACTGTAAGACCTAGAGCAGGCCTGTAATACTTGTGAACATTTGTGAATATCAAGCTCTTTAACAAAAGTATTGCATAAATCTATGTATGAATGTTTATGATGATAAAAGTGTTTAATGATTATAATGTCTATAATGTTTACAGGTAATGTTGCTGGTATCATTCGGTGTATGGTATTTTGGTTTACTGACTTCATTCAGTCCGTCCTATGTATGGATTTTAATACTTCGTGCATTAGTGGGTGGAGGGATGGCGGGGATGCCACAAGGGTAATGTTCTAAAGTTTTCACTGTATATATATATATGGTCCAGATATGGTTTTAAATGATTTTTTTATATATGGCTGCAAAAGCGAAATATTTTTGAACTGTTTGACTCTTATTTTTGATATTTATTTAATATTGGATATTTTCCGGATGAATGGGCCGAGGGTTTTATAGTACCATTACATAAAAAGGGTGACAAAACTAATCCAGGTAATTATAGAGGGATAACGCTTTTAAGTACAATGGGTAAATTATTCACAAAAATACTAAATAATCGACTTACACTTTGGGCTGAACATTATAATGTATACATAGAAGCACAAGCTGGTTTTAGAAAGAATATGAGTACTGTAGACAACATTTTTATACTTCATGGAATAATCAACAAATTAATAAATGAAAACAAGAAATTATATGTTACATTCATTGATTTTACAAAAGCCTTTGATTATATTGTTAGGGATGTTATGTGGTATAAACTGATTAAACTTGGTGTCCGTGGTAAAATGTTAGATATTGTTCGATCGATGTATAATAATGTTAAAACAACATGCAGAGTTAAATAATTTATGATAATGTATTAGGGGAGGAATTTATTTGTTTATTAGGAGTTCGTCAGGGGGAAAGTCTCTCACCATTTATTTTTTCTATGTACTTGAATGATATAGAAGAACATTTTATGTTAAATGGCTTTGACGGTGTCGATGTCGGTACGCTGAAGATGTTTTTATTATTATATGCCGATGATATTGTTATTATGTCTGAAAGTGAATCTGGTTTGCAATTAGGATTAAATCTGTTACAGGAATATTGTCAAAAATGGAAATTAAGTGTAAATGTCGAAAAAACTAAAATTATGATTATGAAATAGGGTGGGAAAAATTAAAGAAATATAAGGTTTATTTTCAATAATAGAGAGTTAGAGATAGTAAATAAGTTTAAGTATTTAGGAATCATTTTCACAACAGGGGGTTCTTTTAATGCTACGTATGAAGCACTGGCTGGTCAAGCGCTTAAATCATTATTTAAATTAAAATCATACTTAGTAAAATTTCCAAATATGTTAGTTAGTCATAAGTTAGATTTATTTGATAAACTTATTGTTCCTGTACTTTGCTATGGTAGTGAAATTTGGGGGTTTAACGATGTTAATAAATTAGAAACGATACACTTACAATTCTGCAAACAAATATTAGGTGTGAGAACACAAACACAGAATAGTTTTATCTATGGGGAACTTGGTAGATACCCTTTAAAAATAAGATGCCTAAGTAATGTTATAAAATATTGGTTAAAAATTGTCCGAAGTCCGAAAGAACGATATATTCGTATTATTTATGTTATGATGTTAAACGCTCTAGAGCAAAACATAAACAATAAGTGCTGGGCAAGAAGTGTTAAAACTATTTTGGAATCGTGTGGTTTTGCTTATGTTTGGTTAAATCAAGGAGTTGGAGATGAAAAAGCTTTTTTATATTCTTTTAAGACACGACTACAAGATAATTATTTACAAATATGGAATAGTGATATAGAAGATTCTTCGAGAGCTAGAACTTATAAATTATTTAATACTTTTAGATTACAACCTTATTTAGATGTTATAAATGTCGAAATATTTCGTATTGCCTTATGTAGATTAAGAACATCAGCTCATAGGCTAGAGATAGAAGCCGGAAGGTGGCACAAGCCTGTACAAACACCATATAATGAAAGAAAATGTAGGTTATGTACTGTTCTTGAAGATGAGTTTTCATTTCTTGTTTGAGTGTCCCTTATATATTGAAATTCGAAAACTGCATATAAAAAAATATTATTGGAAGCGTGCAAACATCATTAAGTTTATAGAACTGATAAATTCTGAAAATAAAACTGTACTTAGAAATCTTGCCATGTATACTTATAAAGCTTTTAAATTGAGAAACGAAACATTTTATGTAAATTAATATACTCTTATGCAACTTCTTCTCAACGTTTTACGTGAAATTATGATATTACAAATAGTCTATACTCACTGATCTACTATACATTTATATTTGATAACTAAATGCAAAGACACGTGTATTTAAATTTTGGAAGTATTTTTCAAGTATTATTTATCCAGTATTGTTGTTGTCATTGAACGTATGTTTATCATCATTATATCAGCAAAAATATTTGATGTATATCAATATTACCATTGTCATTGATTTATATGTTTAAATTTGTTTAAATGTTAATTTAGCAGATTACCATTGCCATTGAATTATATGTTTAAATTTGTGTAAATGTTATTTTGTGTACTATGTACTCATGAACTATAAAGTCCTATGTATTGAAATAAAACCATATATATATATCTGAATCAGCTGTTTTAATGGAGTGTACTGTGTAGTAAAAGTGTCAATCAAAATACTTGCATGAAGTGATGTGTTAGCTTACAGGAACGTAGATAAGATGGAAGTATTATAGGTAGACTTATTCGGGGCTAAGAGTACATAACATAAAAATTCAAAAAACAATTAAGGATAACACAAGAATGAGATACTTCTAGATGCTATTTCCATTGATGTTCTTATTTTGGTGGCATGACATAGAGAAGTCTAATAACCTAATAAAATATCAGACAATTATTAGAATTTATGTATTGTAATAAAGAACTCACAAAACACGTGTTTATTATTGTTTATTTCAGGTTTACATTACTAACTGAATACCTACCACAAAAGTACAGAGCTAAAATACTGATATTTGGTTCGGTGAGTAAATGTGTTTGAATGCCTAGTATTAGTCCGTTACTTGTTCACTGTTAGTAAACTAGAACATCAACCATCATCTGCCTTCTGATCAAGAGGTTGTAGGTTCGAACCCCGGGTGAGACACACTGTTCATAGCAAGTTTTGACTGAAGATGTTACATCCTATGTTTAATTGTCCTTCACCTCTAAATTATGTGGGGTAGCTTGGTATAGTAGATTGCGGATACAATGATGTTAGTGCTGGTTAAGGTCTAAATGAAGTCAAGGGAAGCTGGTTAGGATAACGGCTCGCCACGATATAACAGAAATAATGTTGAAAATGGCGTAAAGTTCGATGAATTGAATAAACAGATAAATCGATCATCATCTGCGTACTTTGCGTACTCTGTGTACATTGTATATAACTTAATTATTATAATTTCGGCTTATATGGTATTTAGAATTGAGTAAACATGCCCCTTCCCCACGTTGTCAGACAATTAAAGATTACACCCCCCCCCCCCCCCCCCCCCTGAAATTACTACATACGGACGGGCTGGCCTGTATATTAATATTTTCATATTATACTTCTTGTGGACTTGTTATATTATCTATAATATTAAATATTATAGTTTTTGAACAAATAAGAATGGATTAAATAGTTGGGTAAATTTTACATTTTTACATCGTTTCAGATATGCTGGGCGAGTGGTACAATGTTTGAAATAACTCTAGCAGCTATTGTTATACCTACATTAGGCTGGAGATGGCTTCTTATATTATCTTCAGTGCCATGTCTTCTAATACTAGTTTTATTTAAGGTACATTAAATTGCTTGTAAATAATGACTTATTCCAGTGTTTGTATAATCCTGTATTTATATATTTGATTATGGACAGGTTTTTATGTGGACTGAAATAATTAGCTGGTCTCTAAATGGGAGGTAATAATTATGTCTGTAAACGTTATAGCTTGGTAGAATGTCATGTTTTCATTTACAAAGTATATATAGGTATCAATTAAATTCAATATACAAAGTAATGTATTAGTTTACAGAGTGACGTATTAATTTACAAAGTAATGTATTTATTTGCGTAGTAATGTATTAATTTACGAAGGAATGTGTTTGTTAACACAGATATATATCAGTTCATTTTTTATTAACATTTTACAGTTTCTCCCTCCATCAGCACGATTCCTGGTTGGAGCAGGAAGGAAGAGGGAAGCTATGAAAATATTACAGACCATCGCAAAAATAAATAAATCTAAAATGCCTGAAGGAGAACTTGTACAAGAAACAGAGGTAAGCTGTATGATGTATCAATGTCAGAGTTGAAATATTACCGAAACTCGTCATGAACATAAAATCATGACACAACGTCTTACAGAAGCGTCATAAGCGCTAAGATCTGTAAGATTATTTACACTAAGTCTAAATTGAAAACAGATTATCTCAATAAATTATGTGATATCATATGACTAGTTGAAATTCTATGTTTGATGTTTTACAGAATGATAGGGGACATCCAAAACTATTGTTATCTTCTACATATTGTCGTACAACTATACAAGTATGGATTCTATGGTTTGGTACAGCACTAACATATTACGGTATGGTGCTTGCCAGTGCTGAATTACTCCAGCTTCATAATACGAAAGAATCAGGTTTGTAAATACGATAATATTTTTAACTGAACGTGATGCATTCAATTAATTTTACGACACATTTTTAAAACATTGCAAGAGTTGTTGCCCGTGTTGAAAAATAAAAATAAATTGTAAATATTGTATGGTCACCTATATTGGTCTTTATCAAATTAGATTGATACTGTATTTTTACATCTATTTACTGTGAATTTTCATTGAAATGGATTTTATTTTTTCTTTAGTTTTTTGGAAAACGGGTTACTCCCATAGACTTCGATGTAGATTTTAAGGGAAAATAACTCGCAGGAATCATTTTCTATCATGGAAACCTACAAAAAATGTAAAGGTTTTCAAAAATCTGTCCACCCCATTTTGTGGTAAAAAGTTTGGTCATTAGCAACTAAAACGTGTTTTTTTTTATAGAAATCATGTATTTTGTAGGTGGTGAATCATGTAGCTGTAACTTATTAAAGAAAGATGATTATATTTCTATGATAGTGAGTACACTGGGGGAATTTATATGTAAGTAGATTTCCTTATATATCTCAAATACTTTCACTTCATGCGTGTTGATATAATCTACATATAAATGTAGATTATTTATATAATTATAAATTTATATTAATACTATTTTGATAGATTATGTTTTCACTGCTTATCATTGGGATTGTTCAGCATGTTTTAAGTACATGTATGTGTTTCCTCTATTTTATTGTGTTTGTAAAACTGTACTATATGTTTTAGTTTGTAAAGCACTTTTGAGCGTATTTAGATATGAAGAGCGCTATATAAATGTGGTGTAATAATAATAATCCTAAATATTTTTAAATTTACCATTTTTGGCTTTCAAATATTGATATATGTATATACATGTATACCCACGTTGTGAGCTATGTGTTTTGTTAGAATGGCTAAAGTCCAGTTCAATATTTGTAAACACATGTATGAAGTTAAACTTTATTCTATTATTAGCTTTACCAATCAACATGGTTCTTATTGATTGGATTGGACGTCGGTTCACTGGGAGTGTTAATTTTCTGGGTTGTACCGTATTCTTTTTGTTACTACAATTACACGTATCACAGCATCTTCTTACGTTATTCATATTTATGGTTAGAGGATTCTCCACCGGTATATTTAACTTTGTCTACATATATACTTCTGAAGTAAGTGCTTTATATACTTTGTTTGTGGTTGTCATACTTTTATATTGATACAACTCTAAAAGTCTATCTTAGTTTTGCAATAATTTTAGTGTTGAATATTGTGAACACCTTTTACTCTAATGATATCAATTGCGGATTTACACTTATTTTGATGTCATCATATGTCATGTGGTGTATTTACTTTCTAAATTTGCATACCCAACTTTCGCGGACATGCTGATTTGGAAAATCGATAAAAAAATTACATTAAACAAAGAAGGGGATTTTCACTATAATCGTCATAACTTTTATTCTATTTAAAATTCGAAATTTGTACTCATCACAAAAGTTTAATTAATCTTTTATCTTTCTAATGGTGTATTTTTTATTATTTTGAATTAATTCTTTCTTCGACCCTTTTGCGTTTGAAAAAGACACCTATCGATTCCCTCTATATTCAATGTAAAAAGCGTAAAATTGGTAGATTTTTCAATGAAAATTTGATGTTTTCAGCATCATAACTCTTTTGAGGGAAATGTGATCAAATTTGTACTCATTGCATTCGTTTTGAAAATTTAATTTCTATCACCATGTAAAATATGAAAACAATCAAATAATATCTTCTTCGACCCTTTTGATGATTTTTAAAACTACCCCTTAGATTTTTTTAAGTTCAATTCGTCAATCGTTCGGCAAATCTCGGACATTTACGTACGTTTACGGAAACAACGATCATTTGGTGAAGATCATATCTGCTGATTAGGTATCTATGTATATACAGCCACAGCATGATGTATTATACAGGGTAATAAACATTGGACGCGTTGAATCAAGTTTTAGGATAATTGAGGTTGAAGACTAAAACATATTACAACATGGATGAAAATATTAGAATCTGTGAAATATTTAACTTTACTTCCGTATAAAAAGCAAAATCGATATTTATAACCCAATTTGTTGGTATTATAAAAAAAAAAAAAAAAAAAAAAGATGGTTTTCATTATTGTTAAAGCCCCATTAGCTTTTTGGATGTTAAAATTGAAGTAGGTTTTATTTTACCTAGACAGATGTGAAACTGTCTTTTACTTGCAATAAAAACGTTCCAATTTTTTTATCACAAAGTGCATATAGTAATACAGCACAGTATTTTTTAATCATGTTGCAAAAAATAAGAAAAAGCATCTGAAAACTACTTTATGAGATATGCCTAATTGAAGGCATTATGTAAAATATTGTTACAAATCAAGTTATATATATTTCTTATATTTTACTATCATTTCATCTATTGTTCTAATGGGCCTTAAATAGACGATGATATTTCATTAAATGAAATTTATTATTAAATCATTTTTGATAATATAATTATATGCTAAATATATCATTTTGGCATACGTCCACATGTCACTTATAAAAACATGTCATAAAATAATATAGATTAACTACTTTGTATATTTATTTTTTCAATGATGTGTAAACAAATTAAGGACGGATAATAAAATCATATTTTTGAGATCCCTTTATATGGTTACCTGATTATTGATTTTCATACGCATCTCACATTATTTACAAACAATTGGGAACGTCGAATTATATATGTTAGATATCATTTAATTAAGACGGATGGAAATTGCCATAAAATTGCAGAAATTGATTGTACTATTTATACACCAGGTCTATAATTCAATCGTATTTTTTTCTATTTTGTGATGGAAATAGATATCTGCAACAGTTATTGAAGGTTGTAATGGATTTGGAAGTAATTTCATTTATAATCATTGACCTACAAGACGTGCGACATAGTGCAAAATTTCTGGTTACTCGATCGACCCTAATTATTATCCCGCGACCCTAGACATTTTCATGATTCTATCCGTTGAAATGGAAAATCCTCTTTCTCCTTTGTACTTTTCCCTCATGCTTTCAAAAGCCAAATAAAGTTCATACCTACTAACCGACTTTTAATAAGAAAAGAAAAACATTTTTTTCACGCCTAAGTGTAATCATTATGATTTAATGTTAAATGTTTCAGTAGTGAAAATAAATGTATTGTAAGCTAATGTGTTAAGTTTATATATGCAGAATAGAATCAAATTACTATTTGACTGTGCATACAATAACAAAATTATTACTAGGATTCTTGAATTTTGTCTTTTCATGATATTCGCATTTGCAAAATTAATTTTACTGATGAAACAAATTAAATTAATGTCAATATCATACGTTTCTGTCCATTTTAACGACTTATATAATAGTTGGGACATGCTATAAAGTCTTATCAGAGATCCAAAAGTAATGTATACAGTGAAATATCGATTTTTGGATCAATTAAGATAACAGATTTTATCTGTTACGCGTGACTGACTTTATTATTTTATGACCCCTAATAAAGTCAGCATAACGCAAGCAAGGAGGGTAACAATAGGTAGACTGTATATAAACCCCTGAATTGTAGTTGTTTCCCTTGAAAATTGATCAGATACTCGATAAGGCCATGTCCGCCAAAGTTGGACATGTTTATGCCCCCGCCATTCAAAATGGTGGAAGGGAATAGTGTTACCCCCGTCCGTCGGTCAATTCAGATTTTGGTTTCCGAGGGACAACTATGGGTTGGTTTCATATTTTACATGAAGGTGTACAATGATAAAATACAGTTCAAGCTTGATTTTCGGTAAAATTCAAACATTTCCACGGGAATTGTGGTCCATTTTTGACTTAGCTCTCGTCGGAGGGTATTTGTATCTTCCGGATACATTTCTAGTTTACCAATATTGCAGAGAATCCGACAGTGACATTATGGTTATATGTGTTTCTAATTCTCCAGGTTTACCCGACGACAATACGAGCATCAGGTCTGGGAACGTCATCTGCGTTTGCGAGAATCGGTGCCATGATTACACCATTCTTAGCACAAGTATGTTCACATAAACAGAATATTTTATAAATCTTGTCATTAAATACCTCACTTTTTGTGTTGGCATTTTTATTTCGGGTTTTGCCTTTTTAAACAATATATACCACAAACCATTTGTATACCATCAATAGATCCAATAGACCAATAATGAACGGAATACCATCTTTAGCATTTTCTTTTAGTATTACTGGGTACCATAGTGATGTCTTTAGTAATAACAATTGTTTTTAATAACTGTGTATTGTTACAATATTATACGTAGGTATTACTAGATACTTCACTGACTGCCGCTGTATGGGTATATGGTATGATTTGCTTAATATGTTCGATTGTAGCTGCTTGTCTACCAATAGAAACAAAAGGACGAGCTTTACCTGTAAGTTGTATATGATTATTATTGTCAATATATCAATACAATACAATACAACCTCTCCAGAGCGGCCGTTCCTGGAGCCACACGACCTCCATCTAACAACAGCATGATATTTTCCCTTGCATGATTTAACTATTAATTCAACCTCTCTTTTTGCTAATCCCAATGGCTGTGGCTTTGGAGGGTTCGCACTGCATATAAAATGAAATTGTGTTTAGAATACAACAGTATAACTTTATCTATGTAGTGTATACATGTTGTTCGATAAGACGTTTGGATATTTCAGCAAACGGTCACCTAAATTGTCAACCAATAGTGAAGATTTGATCGACCAATTATGGTGGTGCTGGATGGAGACTGGTGATGACAATCTGAAAGACGTGCAAACACGAAGTCTTTTACTTGTATAAATACATATAAGTGGATATCTGTGATTGCTCGTATTAACATTCTTCACGTCACCTAATTATTTGATTCAGCATTGATTACTAATTTGTAAAAATAAGATCACTGATATCTGATGTGTTTAAACATTATTGTTCACTTTTAGTTTTATTTGGAGTTACAATAACTCAACAGAGATCATTTATTTGGTTTAAATGTTGCTCTTGAACTTTAATGGATCATTGTCAGATCAAAGTGAAAGTAAAAATGTATAAGACATATGTTAGAAAGGACTCATTGTGGTTATGATATATGTCTTCAAAATTGTGCTGAATTCCATAAATCAAAACATGATGTAATTGTTAGTTGATCTCACTATTTTAAAAGTATATCATATCAATTCTTTAATATTTAACTATTGGTTATCAGATAGTTTACTATATATTGTATAATAATTTTTAATGAATTCGTTGCTATTTATAAGTAAGATTTTACAATTCAAAGTATTTTAAGACCATATGTTTAGTCTTCTTCTTCCATGTAATTTGCAGGGCCCACTCTGGGGCATTATCGCAAATATTTAGAGACAGAGATATTTATAACCAATGTTTAAACTATTTTGAATTCTAGAAATAAATCTACTGTAGTTCTAGTCTGTTCATAGATCGTGCCTCTTCTTGTTGTGTTCAAAGTTATAATGAAATATATCTTTGCTGATTGTCACCATGGTAACTATATTCTAGTCTATATCTACCTTCAAATACAGACAACATTAAATATATACTCCCATGTTGTAATATACTATACATCGATCCATCATCTCAACAAACTTGCAAGACTTTCATTTCTCTCTTTACGCCACAACAAAATATTTAATGTCAGAATATTTCCATTACGTATATATACTTCAATTAATTCCTGTGTGTTAAAACGACGATAATTATAATTATAAAAAAATAAAGAAGAACATTGCAGTTTTGTTTTATTGTTTATCGATCTATATTTAGTAGGTTTATTGTATCACAAATCAAATTGTAGGTAAGCCATCACAACGCCCTCTGGTTGTGATGACGTCATCAATGGATACAGAACTTCCAAATTCATCTCCAAGGACGGCTTCGAACATAACCTGAAACAGTACATAATTCCAGTATGGTTAAACTTGGAATAATGTATGCAAATTATAGAATTCATTAATTGCCTATCTAATGTATCGTAACAAAGATTTTATTATGTTTATGCATTTAATTGGTATTTAATATAAGTAGTTACAGTTGTATTTGTTTAGCAAGATTCACAGAATTTAAGTATTTCTCGAGCCAATTCTGAACAAACGTGTTTCAATAACATAACGTGATTCTATATCGTCCATAAATAAGTTATGTCCCCATACTAACCTGAAATCCTGTTACAGACTCGATGTTTATAGATGCCATTATCCAGGTATCATCATCTGATCCTACTTCTTTCATCAAAGATTTCTCAACTTCATCTGTTTGTCTGGTATTTGTAATGTTGTAAAGTTCGTTGTCCACCTCTATCTTATATACATTAAACTCAGCAAATTCACCACCATCTATTCTATATGTAAACATTAAACAGTTCCAGGTAGAAGCTCCACTATATACACCAGTTCTAACCCTAGCTCTAGCTCCTGATTCCTGCAATACGTCTGATACAGCGTGTAGAATGTTTCCTGAAGTAGCAATGGTTAAATATACATGTATATGTAGCTAGAGTCGTTGTAAATAGTCCGCTTTGTTTGTTGAGCTCTATAAAACCACTTGTAAGAGCTTCCTATAATTGTCCTGTGAGATATAAGGGCAGAGAACAGCTCCTATATCACCGACCCCGTCACGCCCCCCCCCCCCCCCCCAAGAAGGGACACATAGGACACACTGGACATACTAGTATGTCATATTGAAAGTTGATTTTCATACATATAACTACATGAACATTGTATTTTGTTATGTGATGTCAATACATGTAGTCTGTTTTTATTTACTAAGGTTATGATATGCTTTATTTACCATGTGATGTTGTTATGTTTTCATTGATGTCCACTCTCTTTACATTCCAGTTAAAATCATTGTTCTGTTCATTCTTGTAGCCACATAATGTTTGCTGAAAATCACAGTTTGTATCAAACTTGTTCCGTACACCTACAATGATAGAATAACCATAAACTATTTGCCATTAACTAAACCAAGAACTAATCTGAAATACATTTACATGAAAAAGAAAGTGTGCAACTGATTAGAAGGACATTGTTATTCTGATAGAAGCTAGATATAGGCAAATTTATTGTAAAATGCGCAAAGTGCATTGGCTACACGATGTTTACTTTTAACTGAAATTTGATTATTATATAAAAAATTGTTTAATATGTAAATAATTATGCATCTTGAGTTTATGTTTTAAATGCTTTACTCAATTTAAATGTAGGCACTTTCTTGTTCATGTTAGTATTCTAGTGTTACTGCTTGTATATGTATAACATGCATTCTAATAATATGGACACAAACTGAGAACTTACTTCGTTTTCTTACATGGACACATTTCGGGAAATCGTCATCCCAGAGGGCAAAGCCAGGTTGATCCATACACGTGATCGGCGAGTTTCCTACCATCTTGTAACCTGGTTCACACGTGTACCACACTCTGTTACCAACCATATTTCCTTCCATAGTGAAACTAACATGTGACATCTGCGGGGGTCTTGTACATGCCTTTTCTGTAATATAGGAATACATACATAATGTATGAAGTACAATATCTCCAAAGCGGTCCTCTCTTGAGCAACAACCTCCCTGCAACAACAACATGGTTGTTTCCTATTTAACTAATAATTCAACCTCCCTAGAAGAACAACCAGCAGAATGACTGCTACTTCCAAAGGATGGTGCTTTGGAGAGGTTGCACTGTATATATACATTGTATTTAAATGTAGTTATTGTACTTGATGTATATAATTATTTATCAGTATTGTTTCGATAAAATTCGTACAAATTCTCCTGTACTGAATACTGGCTTCGACATGCCAATGCATTAGTTATGTGTGTGCAGCATTTTTACAATGTCGCGTGAGTTGATACATTAGTGGTATAAACACTTACGTGATCGACTGTTGATGGTATAGAAGATTGTAAAACCACCACCAGTATTAGTCCCGTCACTTGTAAACTTGAGGAATACGTTGTTTGTGGAGGATTCAAAACTCCCAGGTATGCTTGTACCGCAAAACGTTCCAACAAGTGGCGCATGCGCATTATATCCATCAAATAACTGTAATCAAATTGTCATGATCATTTACGAGAGAGAGGTGCAGACTGCTTCGATTGAACATTAAAGTATTTGTACCTCATTCAATTGATTACACAGTAAAACAATCTGCGCCTATGTATCATTTGTGATAGAAGAAGAATAGCACTGTCTTGCATTCTTGATATCTTTGAACTTTGTTATTGTTTGAAAATTACATCTCTAGAATACGTTGCAGAGTATTCTTGAATTATGCTGAGGACAATTTTAAGGATAACAATTACCCTATCCTTGATTAAGGAAAACATGTAAAGGTTCAAAGAATTTCTTTAGGTAAAACTTAAGATCATGAATACAACCCCTGCATGTCTTTTAATGTTAAAGTGAACTCACCATCAAGGTATCGTAGATACAACCTCTGCTGTATTCAACATCAATCTCGTGTATCAATATAGAGATTGAAGCAAATGGATCTCCCGTAGCAATCTCGTATTCACATTCCATGTAATTCTCGTAGTCCCTCACCCATATCAGACCGCTGGATCCTGGCTTACCAGCGTAAAATCGGGAACCACACTTTATCGGTGCTGCAAAACACATGTGTGGTCATGTTATAATCATGAGCATAACTTGGTCGTTGTTGCTATTTACTTATTGATTTTTTTTGTTGGAATTGGCATAAAGAAATATTTGTCTTATCATCACTTTAAACTCTGACTGATATCGAGCCAAGCTACCTACCATGTCTCTTTATGAGAGAAAGTAGGCAGTTGTTATAGAGGATGGGAGTCTAGTACTGGTTCTTCCCAGGAACAATTCTTAGGTGTACACTGTCCGCCTCGTATGACTCTGACTGACTGTTGAAAAGGGGCGTAAAACTTAAAAAGAATTGTCATACTATAAAGCTATACATACTGATACATGTTCCATAGTTACACACAGCAACATCTCTACTGTCACCAACACATGGTGAACCATTACCAATAGGTGGAGGGTTATCACAGCGCCTGTATCTATATTGTCGTCCTAAACCACATGACCTTGTACAATGTCCCCAATCTGTCCACTTTGACCATTGTCCATCAATATCTGGAAGACACATGGGGCCGTTAAAATCAACAGTGAAAGACTTGCTACCATACATACAATGTACATGCTTATAAATACGACAATTAAACTATCAATCATCCAAGAAAACTTACTTCATTTATTCTTAATTTATGATTGATATATTATGGTTTATATTATATTTGTTATTTACCTGAATTAAACGTGTATACATTGATTGACTCGGTTGTCCCATGTCCTTTACTATTGCATTTGTTTGAAGCACCATATTTGGTAAAGTCACTGACAGCGTGTGGCCCAGTTAAACATTTGCCTTCATCAAACACAGCAAATACAGTATACCCGTGACTTCTGGCATAATTTCCACACTTCCTTACAGGTTCTGTACGATCTAAACAAGACAAAAATAAATGTTTAATTTTCAATAGGTTACGTTTGTTGAGATAAATGTACTGAATATGATTTATACGGATACGAAGTTAGTATGTATTGTATAAACAATGTACTGTACAACCTCAAGAATGGACCTTTCTTGAGAAACAACCTCCTTTCAAAAACAGCTGCACAATTTAACAATTAATTTAACCTCTCTAGAGCATCAACCTCTAAACATAATTTTGCTACTCACAAAGGTTGTTGCTTTGGAGAGGTTGCGCTGTATTTATGTATCTTAATGATTAACCATCACATGAACGTATACCTTATCACATGCTAGTGGTATTTTATAATTATCTACCATATATCAGTCATTTACTTTCTTCCGATCAAATAGATTGTTGTGTTACATTGAATACTGACAATTTACCTTTGTATGAAGCCATAAGATCAGGATTTAAACCTTCAACTGACGGTATAAGGTCTATGTTGTCACTGTAAGTCCAACATCCGAGTGATGAGGAAGCTTTAATAGAATAGTTTAATAGAAAATTAATCATTGGCATCGGTTTATAAATATACTATACATGTATAATGCCTGCGATGCCTGCTTTGTTTAGATTGGTGCAAAGGGAAGTTGAGCCTTGTATCTTCATCTTTCATCTTATGCTGATATGCCCATTTTGTTGCAATGGACATTTGAAGATTAAGGTATCAGCTTGCAGTTCTTGCTGTGAAAATTGTACTACATTGTACTTACATATCAAACAAATTGTTCTACTTTTTAATAGGTAAAATGATTTAACAAAGTACTAATCATATCAAACGCGTAGCGATAAATCAACACTGAAACATTGTACAGGATTTACTCATTTGTATGAAAAGAATCTAAGTTTTATCCCCTTAAATGTATACTTGGTTACTTACGTGTGCACTGGCTTGGACATCCAGTGATTTCTGTATTCGATCCAAGACAGTAATTTGTATCATAGTTTAAACAAACTCTATATCTAGAATGTTTACATTGAAGATCACAAACTGACCACTGGGACCAATTAGACCAGCCCATCTGATAAACTGTCGGTGCTGGAATTGTTGGTTTTGTCCGGATATTTGTTTGTGCAGCAGTGACCGGTTGTTGTGTGATCACGTGATTGGTTCCCTTCGTCGTCTGTACTTTAACTGTTGTAGATTCTGTCAGGACTTGTGTTGTCATTGGTGATTTGGTTGACTTTGCTTGTGTTACAGGCGGTCTAGTAGTTGGTGGAGTGGATGGTGGAGTGGAGAGAGTTGATTGTGTTGTAATTGGAGCGTGTGTCGGAGGATTTGTTGGCGCTGGTGATGCTGTGGGTATGTCTGAAAATTAAATTATAAAAATCGCTCAAGTTAAAGCTAAACATGTTAAAATCATTTATGTTTGTATGTGAAGGTATCGATACAAAAATGCATTTTATGTACAAAATTGAGCATACTTGAATATAGATTTCTTTCAACGGGTACGATTTATAATCTTTCGGCAGATTTCGCACTGAATATGTTTGAAAGCTCGCATATTACGCAACATAATTATTTATTAATTAAAATTTTATATATTTCTTCGGATTTAATGCCATTTTCAACATTATTTCAGTTACATGTATATCATGGCTGGGGCAGTCATCTTAACCAGCTTTCCTGGACTTCATAAAATTTAGGCTTTAACCAGCAGGCCAACTAAGCACATTCATTCTATCCGCAAGCTACTGCCAAGCTACCCCACATAATTCAGAGGTGGGGATAATGTAACCTGGAGATATAACAGATGTTCGGTGTATCAATGATCAACATACCACAGCCGTACAGTTTCCGTATTCTTTCTACATCATGATCACTGAGTCCTTCACGTTGTCCGATACTGTTACCTTCAGGTCGTGTTGGCATTATGGTAGGGTTACCGTTCTTTGTAAAAGCATATTTAGAGTAATGCATGACGCTACCATAGTCATACTGAACACCGAGTGTATCCACCTGGTTGGAGTCTAGTTTATCAAAATTGTACTCTTTGCCTGTAAATAATTGTTTAAAGAAATACAGTACAACCTCTCCAGAGCGGCCCTCTTTTAAGCAAACAACCTTCCTTTAACAACAACATGATTTTCCCCACTGCATAATTCTACTATTAATTTCACCAATGTATGACAACGACGTCTCAGCAACAACGTAATTTTGCTACTCCAAAAGAGTGTTGCTTTGGAGAGGTTGCACTGTACACGCAACGCAATCACAGGTACAAATTAGTAATATGTTTTATATCTTCCTTTTTGTTGGACATTATGCGTTAAGTATCATCCTGTTATAAGTACGTACCAGTCTGTATATTACTTGTAATAATATGAACCCAGGAATCTCTGTCAGGTCTACTTTGTTCGTGCCAGAATCCCAGAGCATGCATCATCTCATGTATAGCTGTACCTTTCTTCAAACACGCACCCATCAATGAGATGTCCTGCTCTCCACCAGTACGTCCAATGTTTGAAAAACATCTACATAGAAATAACTAGTGATGATATCGAGTACTAAATTTGATACTCGGTTACTCACACAGTATCACCATCAAGCACTCGGAGCAAGAAATGGTTTCGTGCATTTTTACATGAAAGCGGGAATTTCACAAATTCTCACACAGAGAGTAACAATACCATATAATTCTAATATATACGATCCTACCCGGAAATACTCGAGTTTCGAACTCGATACTACGCCTAGAGAAATCCAAATAACTGATCACTTTGAGATATAAACCCAGTTCGTACTAATTACAAGTATTGATAAAACGACCAAATGTATAAAAAGCATCAGTGTTATATTCATACTTGTTGATGCGTGTTGTAAAGTAGAAGAACTTAGAGTTATGTTTGAAAATATAATACATAGACGTGTGACGCTCAAGCTTCATAAAACAAGACTAATTTGACAATATTTTTAAAAACTTTGATTTTTACCCGCTGATTTGTTTGAAAGTGACATAATCACTTTCGGTTGTCCTCGGCACCCATCGAATACACGTCTTTTGATGATATTCATCGATTGCAGCGAGTATATCCTTCCGCGCAGCAGAATCTTAAATAGAAGCAAGAAGACTTCTATGGTAGTTTAGTTAGAGAAAACATCACTCTTAAAGCATCACATCTATAAAATCTTTAAAAAGATTTCTTCAACAGAACGTTGTTGCTTTCTACTTTGACATAAGTGGTAGAATATTATTGAAATCGTGATCGCTTGTGACTTTGAAGGCAGACTTTGTTTGACATACATTTATAAATAGAATCTTACCAAACACGGAATCAATGACGTATGGTACAACTCTTGTATTCCATAACTGATCATGATTTGTTATGGCTGTACGTAGCATCGAATGCTGTAATATAACAGAAGTAAATAGTAAAGAAATCGAGTCCTTCAATGAAACACTGATTTAAATATTGTACAAATAGGCGATATTTTCAACATTCATTGACTATAGTTGTTGTTGTTGTATATGTGTAGGACATCGATAAGAAGTCTATGGTATCCGCACGTATGAACGACTTGGTCACGGGATTCACGTGAGCACGAAGTGCTCGAGGTATTTCGAGTATCCCATGATCATGTATTTTCTACACAGATAAACTGATGTACAAGGTTGATATCTGACTTACACAGTGTTCGACAGTCGTTAGATGGCGTTGTAGTTACCAGCATGTCCGATTGTGATTCAGACAATATATTGTCCATTCCTCTGGATATGTTCAAGGACAACATTGCAACACCCAACATGATGAACAGGTAACGCTTTATATCATATCAAAGTTTGGCGGTTAATTTATTATTGTCGCTATCTGTGGAATTAGCTATGAAAAGTTGATAACCATTAGACAATGCATGAGGTCTTTGAATGTTTATCAGTTCATGTAGAGCTGGCATGTGTATATTTGTGACAACATAACTATCGGTTTGAACGGAAAAGAGAAGGAAAAAGCTTTCAGACGCAAATATGTTTTGTGATATTACACATAAATGTCCACTTTCTAGTAAAATAATGGTTAAAAATATGCTACTATGGGTTATTTTTTAATATAGTTATGTCATTGTTTCAACTGAAAGCGGAAATTTTACGCATATGTTGTCGAAACATATTCACGACTATTACTGTGTTATATTAAACATAACCAAATGAGGGAAATGCGTTACTCGTTCATCAGTCGTGTATGTGTCTTTGACACTGTTTGAGGTATGATTCAAAACCAAATGATCACACTATTGCTGTTAAGTTTGTTGAATATGACACATTTAAGATTTTCTTGTCCATATACTTGACTAATCTTGTAAGTGTCGGAGTGCTAAGTATAGATGGATGGATTACCTTCAGCCAAATAAGGACATACATATCTATATAAGCTATACGTACATTCTAAGTATTCATGCACGTGGGAAGGTCGATCTAGTTTCTTTCGATGATAGACCTGGTCACATACATATAACAGACTTTTTTTATATAATACATGTACAGGTCTTTCCAAAATAAATGGCCATTGAAGCAGATTTGTAATTGACTTGTAAGATAATAATAATAACTTATTTTACAGATTAATCAATGACAGAAAATTTGAATATTTAGTCCATTTGTGATAAAAATGATATCTTACCTTCCGGTTATATCCTTTAATGTCACCTTCAAACAAATTAAGTCCGGCTCCTACAGTATACAATAATAACATTATATTGATTATATAAGTGAATAATACACTGAGCTTACAGCTCTTAGTATAAATACGTTACCGATTTACATGTGTAGGTTAAATCAAATAACGAAAAACACGTTGCCGCGATTCACATACTTAGTATTAACTGAAAAGGTGAAATCAAATAACGAAAATCGTTACCTCGATTTGTTACCTCGATTTAGTTGTGTAGGTAAAATCAAATTACCAAATATACGTTACCTCGATTTAGTTGTGTAAGTAAAATCAAATAATCAAATATACGTTACCTCGATTTAGTTGTGTAGGTAAAATCAAATAACCAAATATACGTTACCTCGATTTAGTTGTGTAGGTAAAATCAAATAACCAGATATACGTTACCTCGATTTAGTTGTGTAGGTAAAATCAAATAACCAAATATACGTTACCTCGATTTAGTTGTGTAGGTAAAATCAAATAACCAAATAAACGTTACCTCGATTTAGTTGTGTAGGTAAAATCAAATAACCAAATATACGTTACCTCGATTTAGTTGTGTAGGTAAAATCAAATAACCAAATATACGTTACCTCGATTTAGTTGTGTAGGTAAAATCAAATAACCAAATATACGTTACCTCGATTTAGTTGTGTAAGTAAAATCAAATAACCAAATATACGTTACCTCGATTAAGTTGTGTAGGTAAAATCAAATAACCAAATATACGTTACCTCGATTTAGTTGTGTAAGTAAAATCAAATAACCAAATATACATTACCTCGATTTAGTTGTGTGAGTAAAATCAAATAACCAAATATACGTTACCTCGATTTAGTTGTGTAAGTAAAATCAAATAACCAAATATACGTTACCTCGATTTAGTTGTGTAAGTAAAATCAAATAACCAAATATACGTTACCTCGATTTAGTTGTGTAAGTAAAATCGAATAACCAAATATACGTTACCTCGATTTAGTTGTGTAAGTAAAATCGAATAACCAAATATACGTTACCTCGATTTAGTTGTGTAGGTAAAATCAAATAACCAAATATACGTTACCTCGATTTAGTTGTGTAAGTAAAATCAAATAACCGAATATACGTTACCTCGATTGACTTGGTATATGTAATCAAACACTGAAGCGTCTGTCATATTGTCCAACCAGGCAGCGATTGATTTCAGTTTATCTAGTACAGATGATGCTGAAAATTTAGCAAGCATTGAGAGCCATAGTAAACATAACAGCATATTGTACAACATGGTACATGGTAAAATTGTATGTATTTGTCTGTTTCCCCACTTGCAGTGTAGATATGCTGTTACGACTTGCTTTCATTTATAGTTGAAATTATTACACGAATCACTGCGTTTCTCGCTCGAATCATTTTTAAATACGTTACAGAGGACAAAATGACAGAAAACTGGTGTTTCGTGTCCGATGGAATACTTCTATAGATTTTTATTCTGTTATGAGAAAATTCGGTTGATATGAAGACGATAAAACGGAATCAAATTTCTTTTGAGTTCTGGTGTTCAAGTAATAGTGTCATTTCAGCGTTCTCAAATTATTTGAAGTCACTTTATTGTATGTGTACATGTTTGGATTTATAATCATAAAAAAAAACTTACACAGCGACAGAGATTCTACCCTCGAAGTTCCCTGAAAAATAAACATGTAAACATTTCACCAGCGTGCAGAACGTGCATGAATAAATGGTCTTGTTTTAAAATAATAATTAAACACGCATACAATGTTCTGACTGTTCATCTTTCAAATGCGTGTACTTTCCCATCTACTTCATGTGAATTATGCGATATCAATATAAAGGTATGTATGTATATCTATATAGATACGCACGTATACGTGATTATGTGCAAACTATATAGGAATAATGACGTATGTATTATATAGAAGTATTGAACTATGTATACACTATATAGAAGCAATGACGTATGTATACACTATACAGAAGCAATGACGTATACACTATCTAGAAGTAATGACGTATACACTACATAGAAGTAATGACGTATACACTATCTAGAAGTAATGACGTATACCCTACATAGAAGTAATGATGTACACATTATATATAGAAGTAATGACGTATACACTACATAGAAGTAATGACGTATACACTACATAGAAGTAATGACGTATACACTACATAGAAGTAATGACATATACACTATATAGAAGCAATGACGTATGTATACACTATATAGAAGCAATGACGTATGTATACACTATGTAGAAGCCATGACGTATGTATACACTATATAGAAGCCAAGACGTATACACTACATAGAAGTAATGACGTATACACTACATAGAAGTAATGATGTATACACTATCTAGAAATAATGACGTACACATTATATATAGAAGTAATGACATATACACTATATAGAAGTAATGACGTATACACTACATAGAAGTAATGACGTATGTATACACTATATAGAAGTACTGACGTATACACTATATAGAAGCCATGACGTATGTATACACTATATATAAGCCATGACGTATACACTATATAGGCGCAATGACGTATGTATACACTATCTAGAAGTAATGACGTATGTATACACTAGAAGTAATGACGTATGTATACACTACATAGAAGTAATGACGTATGTATACACTAGAAGTAATGACGTATGTATACACTATATAGACGCAATGACTTATGTATACACTATATAGAAGTAATGAAGTATGTATACACTATATAGAAGTAATGACGTATGTATACACTACATAGAAGTAATGACGTATGTATACACTATATAGACGCAATGACGTATGTATACACTACATAGAAGTAATGACGTTTGTATACACTAGAAGTAATGACGTATGTATACACTACATAGAAGTAATGACGTATGTATACACTAGAAGTAATGACGTATGTATACACTACATAGAAGTAATGACGTATGTATACACTATATAGACGCAATGACTTATGTATACACTATATAGAAGTAATGAAGTATGTATACACTATATAGAAGTAATGACGTATGTATACACTACATAGAAGTAATGACGTATGTATACACTATATAGACGCAATGACTTATGTATACACTATATAGAAGTAATGACGTATACATGTATACACTATATAGAAGTAATGACGTATGTATACACTATATAGAAGTAATGACGTATGTATACACTATATAGAAGTAATGACGTATGTATACACTATATAGAAGTAATGACGTATGTATACACTATATAGAAGTAATGCCGTAAACAATTAATAGAAGTAATGACGTGGACTCTCGAATTTCATGCGGAAATGTTGGTTAGTCTGTTTTATGAAATCTTCACTGAATTGAAATATTAATACGAAATTTATTCATTTAATAATTTAAAAGTAGTTGAATATTTAGTTAATCGGTTTTAACGCCATTATCAACATTATTTCAGTTCTATCGTGTCGGGCAGTCATAGATTCTCCAAATCTCAGATGAATGAAAAAGTGCAGGAACAATCACTTTCTTCCCTTGTTTATAGATTAATTCGACTTAATATTGCAATGAAATAGTTGTAATTTCTAACGGGAGTTGTTGTGTCAGTGTTTAACAACATTCCGTAATATATCTATAGAGTTAAATCCTAAAGTAACAAATATTCTCAACTATTTAGTGGTGCCCTTCATTAACATAACACTTGTTGTTCTAAATATGTTTTTTTTCTTTTAATATATACAAGTCGTAATTGTGCATTTTTTAAAAATATTTCTGATTTAAATAAAACAAGGATACAAGCATAAATTATGCTGCATAATTGTATAACTTTATATTAATATTACTTTGTGAAATATAACAAAATCTGGAGTATACGGGTAACATTTTTGGTACACATACAAACGCACGAACAGACAGATGGGTGTCTATCAAAATAATTATGGTGATACATATACAAACTAGTAATTATGTTAATTATAAGACTTACCTGAGAGATAGTTATAATGAGTATACACAGGCATATCTTTTCATTCATTTTCAAATATATTTATCACTGTGGACGAATTCGATTATTTATTTTTATTTTTAGAAAGCCATAAAAATAATTGTATTAATTAACAGGCTAAAAAACTCCTTTTTTGTCAAAATATTTTCGTTTTATATTTTCGAATGAAGTTTCGTTCACAGAGCTTAACTTTCTTTTGAGCCAACTGGTGTTTTCTCGGTGTTTTTATCTGAGTTGGATTGCTCCTTGGGGAAAGCCCATGAAAACTGATGACGTAGACAACATTGGAACGTATTCAGATAATCTCTACTGTTCACGCTAGCTGACAACGTCTACGACACGGTTGTTTTGATCAAGGGGTCACGAAGGTTATGTACACATAAATTAGACAAGGAGCTAACGTATGCACGATAAATCTCCGTACTTCATCAGTTACGATGTTTTATAACTGTTCCCGTTATCAGTAGTTTTAAGTTAAGTATGTCTCATAATAAAGAAAAACTTCATTTCTTGTACGCATGTTTTTCCCGATTCATTCTCCATTAAACTAATAAACAAAATTATTTATTATACTTAAGTCGTCATAGATAAACGGGTAGATGTTAGATTTTTTGTAAAAAGGTTAGCAAAGTCATAAATAGATAAGTTCTGGACAGAAATAGTAAAAGCATTTTATTGATTAATTAATTACTGTTTACGTGCGAGATTAACCCTGACCACCAGAATTGCTATCTCATCATGACGATCATGTGATTCAAATCCTTTAATCTCCGACAATTAGATCTACGTGGTAACAGAATATGTGCGTTAAAGTTAAATATCTACATGTATATATCCTTTAATTACGCATCATTAACATGTAATATTAAACACAAATTTATAAAACATCAAAGTGCCACAAAATGTTTCTAGTTTAAGTAATCCGTAAAACATGTTTGTCTGGGATAACCCTACACAGAGAATTTTCCGTGGGTAGGTAGTTAGGAAATATTGTTCAAAGTATACAATTCATTTTTAACATTGAATCCAAAATACATGTCAAAATGCTATCTAAATATAAAAATAAATCAGTAGGGCCGTTTTGGTGAGCAAGTAGCGTTACCCCAAACAAAACATTTTTAATGCACCTTGTATATACATATATTAACTTGGCATCGTGTATATACATATATTAAATTGACATCGTGTATATACATATATTAACTTGGCACCTTATATATACATATATTAACTTGGTACCGTGTATATACATATAATTACTTGGCACTTTAAATTAAGACCACCCTCCGAATAAAGCTAGGCCATTAAAACCGCTATTGATTATTTAGAACAAAATACTCTCTGAATAAAGACTACCTGTCAATAAAGGCCATACTTTGTCATCCCAAAGGTGACCTTTGTCCACAGTTTTGACTTCACGTATATTTACTTAGCACCTTGCATGAACACAGAATTACATAAGCCTGAGCTTCTGATATGTGATAACTTTATTAGATCTTCTAACATATTTTCACCGTGATTTGTGTTCATTCTCATGTTACCAATTCGAGGCCGCAGTTTGGTACCACTTGTCGGTAAGTGTACAGTACATCAAAGGTCCAGATCTGGCTCAATAAGGATATAAGTGCTTGTCACAATGAAGTAGGTATTGGAACTGAAGTCAAAGAATGATTGAAGTTTAAATACCATGCAGTTGATAGTTGTCAGAAACGTTCAATCAAACATATTGAATGTTATCTCGGCTGTGATAGCAAGCTGGTCAACTATGTATAAAATTTGATAAGAATTGAGATCGTCCTGCATTTTAGTCTCCTAGCCAGAACATTCTTTCATGTTTTCAATACAAGGTTAAACTAAAAAATGCCATTCATATTTTCAATCACCTCACAGTATGAGAAGTGCGGGTAATCGTGGTATACGGACCAAATGATTACATTTAGAATACCATAAACTGTGATATCGATTAGCGGTGATTATTCGTACGTTCGTAAATTGAAACCGTCAGATATCCCAGGCAGTATACTAGTATGATAAATTCTATATGGTGCTATATTTGATGTATAACATTGTACTTGTTTTCCGGTCAAATACGAACCAATGTCACGTGTTTTATCCTAACTAATGAACCATTGAGTGGACAGTTGTGGTCAAATTATCCTGAGTAGTTTCCGAGTCAACAATAACATGCCAAACAGACAGATAAGCCAGTCATATTTAGACGGAATACTAAGTCACGGTGACCGGTCACATATACAAGTCTTTGTTTAGAGCATTAATATACTAGGTAACGATAAAATTCAATGTATACATGTAATTATTGTCAGCCATTACCTTCATCGTTTAGCCATTTCAAATTTTACTTCAACGTTCATATTGTAAAATCACTACACGCAGTTTCGGTTTAACAGATTCTGTTTCTGTATGTGCCTGGTTGATGTATAAAATAATAAAATAATTAAAGATAAAACTACGGTAATGCCCCGGTCCCATAAAGCCCGCTCATTTCACATTATATACCATAAAGCCCGCTCATTTCACATTATATACTCGTACGTTTCACCCATTTTAAGAACCAAAAAGTTTCTCATATTAGAAACGTGAAACACAATATGTGTCGAGGATTTCTCGAATTGGTTGCTTATATAGTTTTTCTTATTTTCTCGTTCACCAACTCATTTTAAACTACATGTATTTTTTTCATCGTAGGTCAACGACTGACTCGTTAAGTTTACTGCTAATTTACAACTATACGTATACAAAACGTATTTGACGTCAGAAATTTTTGAGCCGTTCAAACCCGTTCAAAAGTTTTCTCTCGTCGAATTCATAGTACGTTTTGTACGAAAGACCGGAGGTGACATTTCAACTTCAAGATTTCACAATTTCGGTTCAATAATGAAGTTGAAATTGAAGGAAAAAAAACGTGAAATCGTGAAACCGTGAATTTTTAAAGAAAAATCGTGAAATTGTGAAATCGTAAAATCATGAAATCATGATTTTTTTACGATTTCACGATTTTTTTCGATTTCAACTTCATTATTTCATGTTTTGAAATTGTGAAATCTTGAAGTTGAAATGTCACCTCCGGTCTTTCGTAGTTTTGCGTAAGTTTCAGTGCGGTTTACGCACCTTGCGTTTCACATTACTTATGTTCGAAAATGTAAAACGTGAAAGACTTAATGAATTTTGTCTTGAATCAGATATTTTGGATATCTATCCGAGGAAAAGCAACAACTACTCCGAAAACAGCTTCTTATTTAGTACGGGAGCAATATTCGGCGAGGGTGTGTGAGTTCACTAGTCGGTTCCTCAATTATTTTTGTTCGAAACGCATATTTTTCAATCACTAATACTTTATAAATATGGGAGTTATATAAACATTTTATTTATATCTAATTTTAACAATATTCACCGGTTGTCAGTAATACATTAACATTTTATTGCTGAAAAGTTTATCAAATTTCTCTTTCGTCTGTTCGTGTAGATTGCTTGTTTTCTTAAAATGATCTGCTTTCACTGAATTCAGTTTTTCTAACTTTGGATTTGGTTTTTCTTTTTTCTTTTTCTTAAAAGCATCTTTTAATAATCTGAACGACTTGCTATTTGCCTGCTTGTCGTCAGTTCCGTTAAATTGTTCACACAAAGACACTTCAGATCCCCCGAGACTTGAACGAGAACTCCTCCTAGACAAAATGGAGGAATTTCTGTTCTCACGTGGTTCAAAGGCACTCATAACTCTATTCGGTGCTGATTGACGTCTGACACCTCGAGCTGGGAGAAATCGATGGCTTTCTGTTGCTATGGATACTCTTCTTCTTCTTAATTCGGCAGACCTCGGCTTTCTAGTTAATGTAGCCCAATGTAACGTCGGGGAGAAACCTGACACTTGACGACTGGTATTACCATTATTTGTGTTTGCGTTACTTACTTTGTCATCGTCCTCTTCATCACTCGTACTGTCTTCTTCTGAAGTATCAGATGAAATATCAAATTTAACACCAGCTGATTTTGATTCTCCCCTATATAAATGTCTGGGTACAATTTCTATAATAGGTCCAATATTGGAGGATTGATTTAGTCTCTGTAATCTAGCAGCCGCGGATTGTGCTCTCAAATGTTGATATTTCTCTTCCGTAAAATTTTCTGATTTAGCATCTAACTCGTCCTTGAACTTAATAACTACTTTCTTTTCATACGCGTGTCTGTCAAGAAACAACTGTTTATGCTTTTCCATACTTTGAACATACAAGTTACATTTCCTGTCTTCCATATCATTGGCTGCGCGAACAGGAGCACTGTATTCTCTGTTTATTTGTTGACCACTCCCACATTGAACTGACAGATTTTTCTTTGACCTTCGCTCATAATCCAAACGGCGCACTAATTCACCCATGTTGCTTTTATTAGTTGATTCAACTTAAATATACAAAAAATGTGAGATTCAGTGCTATCATCTTCGTGATTGTACATATTATTTCAATTGGAATCAAGTCGCAAAACTGTTGAACAACATAGTATATCAATTAATGCATGCAATATTAAAGTCATTTAAGTGCCCTAATCATATCAATAACATCTTTCTAGACATGTATACAAATGTATATTTTAGTAATGTATTGTACTTCGTCGAAAATGATATGATTACAAAAGTGATAATACAAAATTACGTTTGTATCTAGATCATTTTTTCAACAAACACTTTCCCTCCAATTGATGTATCACGTCATATAACACGAAATATCTTACACTGCTAAAACATATGAATGTTTACTTACATCAAATAATTGTGTCCATCTATTACATCACGAATTTTCAATCAGCTGTTGCAAGTTCTGTATGACTAATTGTTTCACAGTAAATTCAATTTTGCAGAAAAACAACATTGGTTGCGCGGCGTCAGAATGCGTGGCTAAAAGTGAACTTAGATGAATAGTAGGGTATGTTATGGCGGTATGACCATGTCAGTAATTCCACTGTTCCGTTACATTCATTCCTTTGATTTTAATAAAACATTATAACAATTATATATTGTTTGTTACCATTCTACTGAAATTGGATCTTCTAACGTGTGTGTTCATTTAAATGACTTTCTCTATTGTTTTAATAAAAGAAACACTCAAACAAAAGATTATGGAACAAACACTGTTAAAGTCACCTCATATTTGTAATACGATCTAACCCCAAACAATAATAAAATATCTATTTTATATGTAAAGTATATATTAGTTGACATATATCAGGACTTTACAATGGCCATGTCACTAAAACATACGTTTGGTTTACAGGTTCATTAAGTTCAGAACAGGAACACGTGTATATTCAAAACAGCAATTATATTATTTTGAAATATCATGCGTACAAAAAGAAAATGAAGCAAGTTGTAGATATGAAAAAGCAAAATTATAATTAAAATTAGAGCTTTTTTGTTTTTCCATAATGCATTACCAGTCCAACAGCTTACTGAACACTTAACTAATATGTTTATTATGATCCACGAGTCTATCGGTGATTCAAATGATTCTGGATTTAGTATACATAAAATGGGTAAGATAAATTCGATTATCTACCTCAAATATAAAATTTGTCATTCCAGAAAATTCATATAATCATCTGTTTGCAGTAAATATAAAATAGAAGACAAAGTTGGTGATTGTAGTAATGATGAATATCATACACTAATGTCGTGTGTTACTATAAAGATAAGTGTGCTGATAGTTAATATAATGTCAAGTTGTTTTTAATGTATCAATCTGTCATGAACTATCCTTTCATCGCCGTACATTTTTCGGGTTCCAGCCAGTGCGTTTAGATTTACTTCCGGCAAGAAACGGCGGTAAAGCAAATTTGGACATGTCTGCGTTATGAAGTCGTTGTTGTAAATGAGCGTTTTCGTCCTGCGACTTTTGTAAAGTGTCTTCTAAATTCTGAGTAGTTTTTTTAAAGTTTTCATTGTCTCTCACACTCTTTTCAAGTCGTCTTTCCAGCTCACCTCGTTCTTTGTCCTTTTCTTTCATCAGTGCCTTATACTTCTCCAGTTGTCGTTTTAAATCCCCTGAAAGTTAAAACACCAAACATGAGTAAAACTAGTTGTTTGAATCAAATGCTGAATGAACAGTTCCTGTGTAATTGTGCAAAACTTAATTTTGTTGGACTATCTTGATATTCACCTATTTAAACACTTCCGTACAATCCTATTGTTACATTAACATGCATATCAACTTACAATTTAAATGAATAAAAAATCACTTCTGAACATATTTGACTTGTTATGTTTTGTTCCCTACCAATTTCTCGCGCATGGTTTTCTTGCAATGTTCTAATGTGTTGTTCCAAAGATTTTATCTTCACTTCCAAGTTTTTCCTTTCTTTATTTAGGAGTTGTACTTCCTTCTCGAATGTCACCTTATCCTTTGTAAGACCTTCAAATGAATCATGTATAAAAATACAGTTGTACATTTAACCAAATGGAAATAGCGGACAAATGTGGCCCATGGATGGTATAATCTCGCACCTGTCGGATATACCATGGATGATAACTTAAATGATCAAGTGTAAGCCATGCATATTACAGTAATATTGAATTTGTATGTTTGTTTGTTTGTTTATCTGAGTTGTACACCCGTTTTCAACAGTCAGAGTCACATGAGGCGGAAAGTTCACCTGACGTAACATTGTTCCTGGGAAGAACCAGTACTAGACTCCCATCCTCCGTAAGCAACTGCCTACTTTTTCACATAAAGAGGCATGGTCGGTAGCGGGATTTGAACCTACGACACTCTATCAGTGAGAGGTTACAGTGATCATAATTAAACATGAACCTTTCAAGCGGGTGTATCTATCTTCATGTTCATGTTTCAGTCTCTCTAGCATGTCTTGTAGTTGTTTGTACTCTTCATCTTTTGCTTTCAACTTCATGACAAGTTCATCCTTTTCGTCTTCTTTCTTCTTTATTTGTGTTTCTAAATGCCCTTCACGTTTTTCTAACTGTTCTTCCAAATGTTTGTTCCTTTCTTTCACCTGACGGATATAGAAATAAAATATTTGTTTTAGCTTTCCAGATTTAACCACGTAATTTCTTACTGAGCAGTGTGGGGTAATTTGCATGTAAATATTGTACCCTGATTTCGAATAAAGAAGACTCTGTGAAACCATAACTTCACAAAATCTACTAATTCATCTGAAACCTACATGGAAACATTCTTGATAAGATTCAAGACAAATCGTTGCTATACTTCTCCATAGTAACATAAAATTATACAGTCAGAAAACATAAATTGTAAAAAAGTCGGAGGTCATCTTTATGCAAGAGTATTAATCATTTAATAGCTCATTTACGTTATCAAAAATTGGATAAATACATGTACTAGAAGTTATGACTATAGAATTTTTATTTCGTTCAGAAATATCTACATGTACATGCACAACTAACTTCTTTATATTCGTTCTGCTTCTCTTCAACTTGGGATTTAAGGACCTTTACAGTATCTGTGACGCACGTTAATTCTTTCTGAAGATGTTCCCTGTCACCAACAGATCTAGCAAGATCTTCTTGTAGCTCAGTATGTTTCCTCTGTAATAACTTTAACTCTAATCTATCATCGTCTCTATCTTTCTCAATGTTGTCTCGAAGTTGACGAAGTTCTGTAGAAATCTCTTCTTTCATTCTTAAAGCAAATAATGTTTTAATATACCTTGCTTCAAATATCTCGCCTGTTACTTTTATTTATTTGGGTTTACAACAATTTTTCAGTTATTTACGGCGACTGATTCAACAAACCAGTTTTCCTGGACTGTATTTTAACCAGTACAAACTTTATACAGTACAAAATCTATACATTTTGAGGAAAACCGACATTGATGTCAAATAGAAGGGTATGATCTGCCTTGACGGAATCGAACCCGGAGCGTCAGGTTACAAATCCAGTGCACTTACCACTGGTCCACGGACGCGGCGCGCTCTTTTACTTCTAAAATAATTATTTTCCAAAGTAAAAATATGGAAATGTGGTAAAACCTTCACCTATATAAATCTTCCTTTTTCACAGAATCGTTCTCTATCGGTCCAGATAAAGCGTGTTCTGATTGTTCATGTGTAGTTGCAGGATTAGTTTCTACCAGTGAACTCTTTGTCCTATGATCTGATGACGCTCCGTTTCTAGGATCCAGTATTGTAACATTCTGCAGTATACAGACATGTAGACCATAACATGTGATGAACTAAGTGCGCTTTAATCACTGTCTGACGTGAAAATATTGTAGGTGTGAAATAATTAACCCACTCACACTGTCAACACTTACATTACAAAAGCATATACATGTATACATATACGTTATAGTGATTGCACATGTATATAATGATATAATATTATAGTAAGTTGCCATAAATATCCGGGTTTTTTTTGTCACGTTGCGTCCACTAAAAAAATGCGATTGTTTTTAGATTCAAGCGACATCAAATCAAATTATGAACCATCGTTCATTTTAAGAATTTCTACAATACAAGCCTACATACCTGACGTGGTAACATACGACTCATATTTTGTGGACGACCTATCTGTCTGTTCTGGTTTGAACCATCTGTAATGTATATGTGATAAATAAATCAGAATGGTTATCATGTTACATGTGTAAACAAGAATATACGTTAATTATTTGTATTCAGAATCATAGAATTATAGCGAAATAACAATTTTCGATAACAGATCGACATCCAGGTACAAGATGCCAGCAAACACATCTCTTGTAGTTACGTGTTTTTAAAGATATGTCAGTTATAAAATAGCGTCCTAAAATATTCGTTACGTGTATGATTTAAGCAATTAATGCATACATAATGATGTCTACTGCACTTACTAGAAGACAATGATGAGTAAGGTGCATGGTCCTCACTGCTATTCCCTTCCAGCTGATTGGCCACGTGACTATAACCTCTAGATCTCAAAGCACCAATAAACCAACCATAAGCATCATGTTTACATTTCAAAATATGATATAAAAAGTCCTCAACATTATCTTTCTCAGCTTTCGAATTTGATTTCAATGACATCCATTTTTCTGGTGTTATAATACCTTTCTCTATCAGTGGGTCAACTATATGTCCGAGTATTAATGTTTTCTTCAATAATCCCCAATTTTTCAAAATTTTCATTTCATCTTTTGGTTCCAAATGATTTCGTCCAGAGATTTCAACCTTAATTTCCTCTTTGAATTGGCTATCGGCATTTCCCCTTTCGGTGTCAGTTTTCTTGTCAAGAGACGCGGTGTTGGTTTCAATATTTTTACCAGGTAATGCTGCACTGATATCACGTCTCTGGTTGGCATCAAACCTTTGGTCACTTTTAGCTGTGTGTCGCCCAGTGTTAATCACGTGACTAGGTTTCTTTTCAGCCATTTTCCTGACAATAATCATTACAATGATAGAAAATACTGCAACCATTATTGTGTCAACAATTAACATATTAATAATTATGTTAGTGTGAGATTACATGAGTCTGCAAACATTTTTAAAAAGTAATAATTACACACAAAGTTGCATCGAGCAGGACTCGTCCGTTAAGGATCGAAAAGAAAACATGGACATATCAAATGTACCACGTGTCTTGCTATCACATGAAATCAGATTTAATAACATGTACTTACGTGTATTATCATAATTTGATAATTGCCACCGGTATAAAATTTTATCCTCCTTTATACAAAAGTAGCCCCTTAAAAAGTAGCCCTTTAATAATATTTATCTGGGACGTATTAACATCCAAGTTACATATATCTATATATAATGTTCAGTTGTTAAAGTATGTGTCATTTATGTGACATTTTGTATCATGTTACATTTTAATGCTCGGCACAGTGCATGCTTGTCAATCTTATTGAATGGAAGCTCGAAAAAACGTTATGATTTATACTGGCTTCCATTCCAATTAGCAGTGCATCGAGTCCACGGGAACCAGTTTCTTATATGTTCTATTATTGAACAAAACGTGTTTGATTTTTACTCCTTATATTGAATTCTCCATGTTAAAATAATATTTTATTGAGAAGCACTAAAGTGCGCAAGAGCTATAACTAACTCTTGAAGTTTTTTAGTTAATGCCCTTGTTTAATGTTCATGCTCAGTTTTAATGCATTCATATTATTTATATAAGTGGGAGTTTGTAACTTTCATTCATTTTCATATCTAATTTCACTTCGTAGATCTCATATCTGTTGTGAGTATGTTATGTCTTCGTTTGTGAGAGACATTGGAAATGTATAACCATGAATCATGTCTATTGAATGATTTTTCCCCTGAATTACATGCATTTTTTCTATTTTTTCTTAGACTACATGTATTTTTCTTCTAAATTACAAGTATTCTTCAACAATTATATTTTCAATATCGTACATGGGTACGTAAGGACTTATACAATTATACATGTACGTATATAAGTCTTTGCTTCTATGTGCGTACAGTTTGACCACAAAATGGGTACATTTTGACTGGTATCCGCTTTCAAGAAGCCTTCTATTAATTGATAAAAAGGTTGACATGTATAGTAAATGTTTAAATTATCATTGAAATACTCCGTGTCGCTTTTTAGCTCACATGTCACAAAGTGACAAAGTGAGCTATTAGGATCACTCTCCGTCCGGCGTCCGGCGTCGTGCGTCGTGCGGTGTGCGTCGTGCGTCGTCAAACTTTATGTTGTGACCACACTAGGGGCCACATTTTTGGCTCAATTTTAGCAAAACTGGGTCAGAACGTTAATATCAACAAAATCTCGGACGAGTTCGATATTGGGCCATTTGGGGTCAAAAACTAGGTCACCAGGGCCAAATAAGGGAAAACCTTTTGATTGGATCTTGGCCAAACCTTGTCAGATTGTTTGTCTTAATGATATTAAGGACAAGTTCAAATATGGGTCACCTAGGGTAAAAAACCAGGTCACAAGGTCAAATCTTAGGAAAACCTTATTAACACTGTAGATGTCAAATTTTGATCGTATCTTCACCAAACCTAGTCAGACTGTTTGTCTTAATGATATGTGAGACAAATTCGAACATAGGTCGTCTGGGGTCAAAAACTAGGTCACCGGTTCAAAACAATGTTTTAATGAGTGAACAGTGATTGTCATGTGAGCGATATAGGGCCATCTTGGCCCTCTTGTTAGTGAGATCCGCCGACCGCCTTTTTAAATTAGAAACTAACGATGCTGCTAATTTTACACTGAAAATATATATTCGTCTGAAAATGTCGCGGAGTTACAACACCGCACGTGCGGTACAGGTAAGATATTTTCTTCGTCATGAATTTAATGCTATTTGCTGTTTCATCGACTCATCATAATTATACAATCCAAGAGTTTGTCATATTGAGCCGCTTGTATTTTGTGTTATTATTTCTCTGCTATGGAATACCTTTTCATAACATTGCAATTATTTGATTCATTTGTCTTCTCTATTTTGAATCTTTAGATCTTTCTCAGTTTGCTTGTACTTACAGTTGATTTGATAATACTCTTCTGCGAGATTTGATGTTTTATGCGTGTGCATACATGTGAAGGTTGCGTGCGTGTCACGGTATGTGTGAGTGCATGCACAGGCTACCGGCGTGTGATAACAGCAAAATAAAGTTTTAAAAAAAAGATATAAAACTCCTGCGCTCAGAAATCACACCGGTCATGTTCATCAAGGTCCTGTTGTAACAATTCTGAACCGATTCTGAAAAGCCTGGTCTTATTCGACGCAGAAATAATTTCTCTTTAACCACCATCCACTCTTATATCCATGTATTGCTCTGAACTGAAGCAACACACCCTTCAACCTACAAAAAGTACTACTCGCTATCGATGTGACCTAAGTTTGTTTTCATTAGATACAGAGTAAATTTCTTTATTCCTTCGTGATTTCATACCCACTTCGGTGTAAATCGAAAGAAAATCAAATTTGTTATCACTCACCGCCGACGAACCATTCAATTGATGGATACCTAAGGCATTACGATTCTACGGAAGCATATATATATATACGCCAACACATAACGATAAATTTTCATGAAAACTTTCGTGAAAATAATGGCGTTTTTCGTATAAATAATGGAGGATTTCACGTTAATTTATGAGGAAACAAGAAACATGAGAAATATTCATGAAAGCTAGTTAATTATCGTAACGCGAAAAATTGCTTATTAGTGCTTTGCATTGCCACCACATACCACCAGTTTTCATAAAAAAATTCGCGAAAATTATAGTTTTTCATGAAAATAAATTCATGAAACAAGATAAATCTTTTCATGAAACCAGTTATCTAAAAATAGATATCGGAAACCTATGGTAGCCTACTGGTGCCATTTTAAGTTAGATATTAGTACTTAGATCTTATATGTTAAAACGCAGAAGTTAGAACTTGTATAATTATTTAAGTTGGATAGGATCAATGAACAATAATAAAGTTATTAATAAAGTTGTTCAAAGAAATCTATTTCAGACAGAACTCTGCTTGCCATAGATGCCGAAAAAAAATAAAGTTAAAAATCATTCTTAAAATAAATCAGAAGGCCTGAAGCTTAGATATTTGTTATGTAGGACCATCTGGTGCTCTATCAAATTTGATCAAATCAGGACATCCTGGTCAGATTAGACCCTGTCCAAGGGTCACTTAAGTTAACATAGATTTCTATAGAAAAGTCCATAACAAATGACCCAGAGCTAAGAAATTTGACATGAAGCATTTCCTAGCGGAGCTCTATCAAGTGTATTCAAATCACATGACCCTCAGGGTAAAATTGACCTCGCCTCAGGGGTCACTTGATCTTCAAAACATTCCTTAAAATAAACCAGAAAGCATAAAGCTTGGGTGTTTCAAATCATGACCGCCTGGATCAAATTGACCTTGCCCCGGTGGTTACTTGATTGTTCATTGGAAATTTTCTAATAAATCTTAAAACAAACCAAATGGCATAAAGCATATATATAGAAATTGCAGCATTGCCTAGAGATCTCTACCAATTTGTTCAAATCATGACTTCTGTGTCAAAACTGACCACCTCGGTGGTCATTTGATTGTACACTTGAGAACACATTTCATTTAAAGAAAACCAGAAGGCATAGAACTAAGTATGTTACTCTCGTTCACTAGAAAATATATAGCGACATTGGGACAATCCCAGTCAGTGGGGACAAACCATCTGTAAAGGAATGAATTTTACTCATTTTGTATAAAAACAAATAAAAGGGTTAATGTAGTAAACTTAGATATCTGCACTTTCTTTTTTGGTCACGTTTTACTGAAACTTGGACATTTTAACTTAGAACTTTCAAATTGACTTCTGAACTTAATACATTATAAATTTTGTATAAAGAACACTTAACATAGAATTTTGACCTCTGATCTCTTAAATATCTTTCAGATGTATTTCGCCTCAACAACTCCTTCCCGCATAAAACATCTTATAAGAATGATATTTCAGTCTAAACAGTCTGTATTGATGAGAACATGAAATGCCTACTGGTACAATGTATGAGTCCAGTTTCGGACCAGTACCAGTTTCTCACAACTTCTAATAATTTCTATTTTAGTCTTCAAAACAAACTTCATTATCTTTCAGCTTTGTGTAAAGTATGATGAAGTTTCGTTTGTTCTTTGCCTAGAATTAATATTATGTTTGTTATGGTTTCTGACATTTATGAAGCCCTGCACAATCGGAAGTAACATACTAAGCTCTATGCCTTCATAACAAATATCTAAGCTTTGGGCCTTCTGGTTTATTTTAAGAAGTTTTTTTTTCTTTCGGCTGCTATGGCAACCAGAGTTCTCTCTGGAATGGATTTCTTTGAACAACTTTATCTATAACTTTATTATTGTTCATTTATCCTATCTATACTTCTTATATATAAGTTCTAACTTCTCAGTTTTAACATATAAGATCTAAGTACTAATACTAGTATCTAACTTAAAATGGCCCCAGTAGGCTTCCGTAGTTCAGAAGCGTGCCAACTGTTGTTTCACGAAATGGTAAAATAATTCATGAAAACAGATATTAACTTTTTGCGAAAATAATGTGGCAGTTTGAAGCACTAACACGCAACTTTTTGTGTTAACATAATTGTTTTGTTTTCATGAAAATTTTATCTGGTTTCATGATATTTTTTCTGTTTTCACGAAATCCTCCGTTATTTTCACGAAATGATTTATCGTTATGTGGTGGCGTATTTATGCTTCCGTACGATTCATTATTTGACGATTCAAATTCTCTTTGTCAAAATGACTGCTAAAGGTGAAGGTTGCCACACCTCCGATTTTGACCAATCGTTGAGACGTGACTTCCCGGAACGGCACGAAAATGGTACGGCGTTTAAACTGTGCGATCATGGCAGCTGAGAAGCGAAATCGGACGAAAGCGTGGAATATTGAATCGTAATGCCTTAGGTAACATTATAATTTATATACATACCATTTTTTTTCATTTAGACATTCTGGCAATTTAAGATGATATATCCAAGTGAAAACACTTTAATTTATCAGTAATAGTGATATAGCATATATAAGTAAATGAACTAGGTCCTACTTTGAAACATACTTTACTACATTTGCTCTAATGGTGCACTGTATCTGTAATTGATTGGACAGAAGTAAAATATATACTAATTCTTACGGCTGAAATATGACTAACTGTTATAATGTCAGCTTGTCATTTAAGTACTTAGTATACATGTTATTTAATCATTATGGAACAATTTGAAAGGTAAGACACCAAACACTGGTTGTAGACATGTCGTTGTTATAATTATTACATACTTAGTATACGCGTCATTTTTATGGATTTTTGGCGTCGCGTCATGTTACATAAAATGTGTACGAACATAGCGCGTCACGTCTTTGCTGAAAGTCAAATCCTCGAAAAGCTAATGTACCTTGGTGTATGTTACCCTGAACACACATTATTACAATCAAAAGCAGAAATTATCTTACTTTGTAGTCCCTAAATTCTTGTGAAGCCTCGTTTAGAATTATGACACTTAAAATATCACATGACCCTACACGGTAAGAAAATATTAATAATCATAATGGCCCGTTTCCACGAAATGGAAAGATGGGACTCACACCGTATACCCCGAAGAGCCGAACGCAGTTGCTCAGGCGAACACAGTTGCCGATAAATTTTACAGTTTCGAACGGAAAATAAGTATCGGCTTAATTTATAGTTATCTTGAAGGATCCGAATAAAACCAATCATGTACATGTATTCGCTATTGAAAAAGGAATGAATACTCGAAATTGTGAGGAAAATCGTGCATTTTTCAGCGAGAAATCGCTAGAAATGTCTGCTATTTTTTTAAAGAAAACACGTGATCTGATGAATCCAGATCCATTAATGCATTTTTACACAAAAGTGAACCTTTTTAAAGATACCATCATTTACTCCAATCTATTTTCTCTGAATATGCGAAATCCCAGCTTTCCATTCCCATTTTCCGCAGAGAAATTGATGCATAAAGTCGGCCTGCCCTCGTATTTTTGAGAACGTCAAGCACAGTTTATTGTAAAAGTTGCGAACCTCGAATACAGTTAGAACGTTAGATATGATAACGCTTAACACAGTCGCCATACACGTCTTACAGCATCCTTTTCTAATCGTTTAATGTTGTATGTACATGTATATTTACTGATATTGATTTAGACCTAAAAGAAATACAATTACGTTACATATAGCATTTAGAAATGGATTCTTTTTAAATATATGAATCAATTTAAGACTGAATGCCAAGAATTGGTAAGTCTATACTATAGTATGTTAAGATATATTTGGTAACCGGACTATATTCGTACTGAAAATATTTATGTACGGTCGAATAACAGTCTTACAGGAGTGATGCAATTACTCACAAAATTCTAGGCCCCATTTACTTTTTACTTCATTGCACTAAATACTAATATGTACGAGTCCACCGCTAGGAAAAGGCCATTATTTGGGCACTTTCCGGATAAAATCATTGAAATTATGTTTCCTCAAAATAGATATGAGGGAATTTATGATATTGCTTTTTCCCTGGTTGTCTGTTGTTATGTCCGTCCGTCTATCTGTCGGTATGTCACAGATCATTTCCGCTCTGTAACTCTTCAGCCTTTCGGAGGGTTTTCAAGTAAGTTGGCTTATATGTTAACTATATCAAGAAGGTCTGCATAACACATTCAAGCTGCTTGGTTTATTTAAGTCAAGGTCACAGATGATTGTCAAAGGTCATTTTGCTCGATTCTTTTGCTATTATTTGCTAGTATAACGTTGTTATTAATGAATGGGCTGCCTTTACACTTTGAGACAACAACCCAATGGACAAGACCTTTAAGAAGACCATAAATGACATTGGCCTCAATGTCCAAATATTGAATTTTGTTGGAATATTTTTATTTAGATTCCCATTAATTTTGTTAATAAAAACTGATGAATTAGATAAATATTTGAACAAAACAACACTTATGACATTCCGCTTTCTCTTATGTTTTTCTCTTCTCCAGTTTCCATCACCACAACACAAATAAATAATTGAATGCATATTCCATACAATAAAAAATAATGCGATGCTTTTCATGTCACCGAACACAACAAAAATGAAAATGTTCATAAGTTCATTCATAAAAACAACATTTACAGTGTAGGATTTACAGCCTGACCATGCATTGTACAATTATGGCCCTTATGCACTGCACTTTCTTTCGCTGGTCTCATTCACTGTGATTTCTAATCTGATTTCTTGAATACTTAACGTAACTGAACTCACAAGATCTAAATGTTCCAACCCTAAGCCAAACCCTAACCCCACAACCAACCTCTGGTGTGTACGAACAGACAGACTGTGACGGACAGACGGACATCTTTACTGTTACCTATTATCCATATAGCCATCTAATATTCATCCGTTCGCTATGACGGACAGATGGACGAACAAAGCGGCATCTATATACACGTATATCTTCGCCCGGACAGAAGGACGGACAATTCAGCGACTATACACTCAGCTTTCAAGACGCATAAAAGTATATGACTAAAAGATAGTATCTAAGGCAGTTTTCATATACATGTAGTTTTTCTATCAGAAAAATGTGTCTATATTCATACTACGTATTAGACAAACACAATGAAAGTCGCGCTTCTCGACAGTATTATATACTCTTTGTAAAATGTATGTACGTATAACACAGATAATCGACAATTTTGGGTTTAAAAGTCTAAAAAGGATACTGTAATAAGTGTATGACGACTGTGTTAAGCGTTATCATATCTAACGTTCTAACTGTATTCGAGGTTCGCAACTTTTACAATAAACTGTGCTTGACGTTCTCAAAAATACGAGGGCAGGCCGACTTTATGCATCAATTTCTCTGCGGAAAATGGGAATGGAAAGCTGGGATTTCGCATATTCAGAGAAAATAGATTGGAGTAAATGATGGTATCTTTAAAAAGGTTCACTTTTGTGTAAAAATGCATTTATTGATATGGATTCATCAGATGACGCGTTTTCTTTAAACAATAGCAGACATTTCTAGCGATTTCTCGCTGAAAAATGCACGATTTTCCTCACAATTTCGAGTATTCATTCCTTTTTCAATAGCGAATAAATGTACATGATTGGTTTTGTTCGGATCCTTCAAGATAACTATAAATTAAGCCGATACTTATTTTCCGTTCGAAACTGTAAAATTTATCGGAACTGTGTTCACCTGAGCAACTGCGTTCGGCTCTTCGGGGTATACGGTGTGGGACTTGTGGGATCGGATAGGGTTAATTCAATGCAATTGCCACTTTCCGATGACGTCAATTCCTTTCCTAACTAAATCGCGCGATAAATATAATCATTTATTCCCTTCATACTTAAACATACTGGGCGCTTTCTGATCTTGGTAAGTCCTTTCCGCGAATTTCAACATTTTCTACATAATTATAGTCCAGTGCTCCAGATAATTTTTGAGGGACATATATAAGTATTTCACTCATCGAAATTGAGACGGATTAGTAAAACTGCAAAAACAAAACAATCAAATGTTGCAAACAACAATACTTTTAGCACGTTTGGTAAACAGTGCATACATCTACGTACGTGCAGGGTTTCCACTGGGTCAAAACATTGTAACGTGTACCGAGCGTGTTGATGCTTATCACCGTCAACAACTACATATATGTTTCCCTATTCATGTACAATATAGTATACTTCTTATGTAGAATATTATGCCAGCTTCCTATTTTCTATTCTTTTCGTAAAGCATTTCCAGAGCACATTTCACATGAATTCATGATAAATATGTCAGAGCCTTCTTCTGTCTTTCCTCTGTTGATCCAATTTAAAAAAGAAGCAAAGCATGAAGATTGCTTAATTAGCAGTTATTGATGTTTATGATTATCAGCTGAAACTTGTTCACACAAAGGCATTTGGTTAGTGATTCTTGTAATGATTTGTTTAAATCCAATAGTGCAGAAATTCTTCATACTTTCTTTCCTATGAGAAATCATCTGTATGATTTGTTCATTACTGTTTGAAAGGAAAGGGATACAATAAACAATTTTAGCTTAATGAAGACAATTTTAATCTATACCTTTTTCATTTCAGTTATGAATTTAATGAACTAGTTCGATGGTTGTCTTACTGGATTTGGAAAATAAATGCAATTCGAGAGTATGACTTTCAAACATGAAATACATTCCAATAGCAACAATTTATGAACATTAATTAATTCAATTATGAATCTGATTTCATTGTATAAACATTCAGTATTCATAGTCTTACCTGTGTTTACGGCCACCAGTAAGTGATGACCATTGTTTTTGAAAACCATCAGTGATTGTATTGAATGCCGAAATGAACTGCAAATGGAGGCCACACTAAGTATTTCTCTGTGGTTACTATAAATCATAGATGTGGCTCTACTTGCATTTTCTTTGCATTTTTAGCTCACTTTGTGCTCAGGGTCAGCTTTTGTGATTAGTCTTTGTCCGGCATCCGGTGTCGTGCGGCGTCAACTTTTACCTTGTGAACACACTAGGGGTGACATTTTTTGTTCCATTTTCACAAAACTGGGCCAGAATGTTAATATCAACAAATCTCGGACGAATTCAATAATGTGTCACTTGGTGTCAAAAACTAGGTCACCAGGGCAAATTAAGGGAAAACCCTGTCAACACTCTAGAAATCCCTGTTTTGGTTGGATTTGCATGAAACCTTATCAGAATATTTGTCTTTATAATATCTCGAACATGGGTCATCTCGGGCCATAACTAGGTCACTAGGTCAAATCTTGAAAGGAAAAAACATGTTAACACATAATTAGATCTTCACCAAACATTGTCAAAATGATTGTTTTAATAATATGTAGGTCAAGTACGAATATGGGTCATCTAGGGTTAAAAACTAGCTCACCAGGTAAAATCTTAGAAAACCCCTGTTAAAGCTCTAGATGTCATGGTTTCAATTGGATCTTCACCAAACCTTGTCAGATCGTTTGTTTTGATGATATTAAGGGCAAGGTTGAATATGGGTTACCTCGGGTCTAAAACTAGGTCACTAGTTCAAATCAATGCATGTGTCTGATTAATTAAGAACGGTGCCGTAAGCCAATTAGCGCTAAACAACTTGTTGATATACAATACAATAAGTTTATATTTGATGTATACATGTTTTTTCTTTAATTTGTTAACAATATATAATTTATACCAGACTTATTATTCAATAAAAAAGAATATATTGTGCTGAACGAAATCTCCATTTCGGCGTCAGATTTCTTTATTTTGCCATAGCATCTCTTATTTGCCAAGCAATCCATATTTGCATTAATATCAATCTAATAAGTATTCAACTTTATTTCGATAATAATATGAGACATATATTGGCATGTATATTGCATATATTTCTGTGGTGTTGTTTTTTAAAAATACCGTAAGGGTTGAAATCTCTATTTTTCCATCACAAATTTCCATTTTGCCATTGGACATCTGCATTTCGCCGAGTCGGTTAGGTTATGAGAATAACACTGTTTAATAAGTCTGCATTTTGTATACCAGCGTATTTAAAATATGTACGTAAAACGTCTTTAAGTTCTCCTAAAAATTTCCATTTCGCCCAATTTGCCCATTTTGCCGTAAAATCTCTATTGTGTACTGTAGTCATAGGGTAAATCCGTAGAAAGTCGGACAAAATTCGATAAACGGAAGTTGACAGATTCAATGGTAGTACACTACGTCATCGAGCACCTGCTAATGGATACACATCGTACACTTTTGTTGACAATATCTCCTCGACTCAAAATTAGATTTAATTATTTCTGCATGAAATCGTCAAATTGATATAAAATGATATTGCGCACCAAGGATTTACTGTTGCATATTATGTTTTCGTGAAAATGGTTTGTAGTAAGTCTCTTTAGTAAAGGCCTGAAAACGGGATAAGTTTTGACTTGTGCGTGATACGCTCCGTACTTTTCTTATAAAATGTCATAAAACATGGCAAAACTTCTTTATCTCACCGTTTTAACGCATCAGTGAATATACCGAGTGTATATGGTAACAGTTTCTAGTTTGTTTTAGAATATTTAGCTTCAGAAGTCAGTATTACTCAGGTTTAGTAGTATAAAAGGAAAATGGTACTACCCGGACTCAATTTAAGAAATGGTACTATCCGTACCTAGAATTTTCAACGATTTCTTTTGGAGTAAATTATGTTCACATACTCTTGCAATAATATTTTGTATGCGTAATTTCATTTTAGATAAAAAGTATACTGTAAAATGATTTAATGCATGCTTTCATACGATTTGCAATAAAGATATTTTGCGGTATTTTTTCGATTTGAGATTGCTGTACTTGACTGTATGGAGATAAGCTTCTAAGTATTACTTCCCTTTACTAATGATAACGTTAGTTTCGTATTTCGTAATCCATTTGCTCTGTACATAATGTCAAAAGTGTTCCAAAAGAAGAAGAAAATGTACACATGTGTGAAACGCTATTACTCGGACAGTATAGTAGAAATTCGGAAACTGGGACACGTATATTTTAGTTGTCAAAAGTCGGACATAATAAGATTTTTTTTTAAATCAGCAACTAAACACAGGGTTATCAAGAAATAATTTTAGTGCATGCATATGTAATTTATTCAATTAGATCTAATCTACATTGCATTTTATACCAATAATTCGAAATTCTAACACTCGTAACTCGATCTCGTCAAGAACATGTATAATGATAGTAGCTAGCAATGCTATAGTAACTAGTTCAATCTTCTATTTGTGCTCTAATTGAATAGATCTCAGTTTTACCAACTTTACAACTGTGTGACAATCATACATCCCAATCCTTTAGCATAGTTGGTAAAAGATCTATTCAATTTGGCAGAAGATGATGGTAGATTAAAATGGTAGAGCTGATTATAATAATAATAGGATGATGGATTGTAGCAGAATAGATGATGTTGCTGATGGTTGAGTAGGCCGTGGATGATGATGATCGTCATATATTGTACTACACTTAACACAGCTAGTTAGCTCCACCTCCCTATATAGCTGTGTCTCTCTGCTTTGTAGCTAGTCGTGTATTAAACTTGATATAGAATAGATGCGTTGTTGTTTAAAGAACCAAAATTGCACTCTATTACAATGATGACGATGATGGACGGAGTAGTGAGATCAAGTAAATGTGGGTCTTAAAAAAAATAAACATGATTTACGATTTCCAATGACTTCGGTATAGAAATCGGATAGGTATATATTTGTATCAAATTAAAGATAATAATCATAATACATTAAAATGCTACCAAGTTTTGCACGTAAACGTGGTGTAAGTTGCCCGTGACTAATAATTATAGACGAAACGGCGCTTGCAAAAATACTACATTTTCATACAAATCGATCGAAGACTTCACATGTGTGATCTTTAAGATGTCATGACATTCGGTGAATCCATTTCCAGGCTAAAGTACGTGTAAATGTTGCTGAGCAACTTAAATCTGCATAAAATATACAGGTAAATTTTACTCACGCGTAAACGGGTATTTTAAAACGAGATATATCATCGAATTTTTGCACGTGCATACGTTTCACTTAACTTATATTCATGAGTAACTTCAACATAAAAAGTTTAATAGTAGCATACAAATATTATATTATACTTGTACGATTTCTAGATAAAAAAATACAAATAGTTTCCTTGAAGACATTGAAAATCGTACAGCAGAGCTCAGATTTATTATCCTGAATCAGTCATCGATTCTTGTCGTTGTGCGCAGTGCCATAAAATATGTATAATGGAGTATATTAAGTTATGATATAAAACAAAACATTTCACAGGTTTTCTTAATCTATTTTCCTCACCTCACTTGATCAACTGATTAAGTTAGTATGACTTACTCAGAAATATAACATAATATAACCTCAAACATATTTGAAAGTTACATTTATCATGAATGAATGAAAATTCATCTCAGCAATCCAAGAACCTCACATTCATATCATGATTACTTGAAATTGTCTTAATTTTCTCCACATTTTCATCTTTTTGAGTAAAACCCTAGGATGGGCCAACACAAGCTCGACAAACGAGCTCAAATTTAGGTTTGATAACAATTAGCCCTTCATCCAGTTCATGTCTGCAAAAGTCTGAAATGAGTCTAGCGTCTTTTCGGCGCAAGTAAGCACAGATAACAGTAGTAGGATGAGAATATATGCAATGGCATTTGGATCAAATTTGTTGTGTGATTCAGGTTTTCCAGTAGGCATGCACCATCATGGGCAGGGCGCCAATCTGCATACAGGCCTTCCATTATGACTTTCTACATTGCCTAAGAAAATACAGCTATACACTGACTGTCTAATTCTTTTTAAATGTGTAAACTAAATATTAAGCATCTAGCTTTTTGGAAACCTGCAGTTTCATTTGTCCGACTTTTAACAACACTCAAAGAGATGGTTATATTCTTCGGACACTTCAGTGTTCTTTACTTTTACATTTACTTTCTTGATTTTCATTACTAACTATCATTTTATAACATTTTCAATAATTATGTTTTCGATATGTTCATTAAAATAGGAGCTTTTGTATGAAGTTTGAATAAGATCAATATCACTGACAAGAGGGCCATGATGGCCCTATATCGCTCACATGACAATCACTGTTCACTCATTAAAACATTGTTTTGAACCGATGACCTAGTTTTTGACCCCAGATGACCCATGTTAGAACTTGTCCTACATATAAATAAGACAAACATTCTGACAAAATTTGGAGAAGATCCAATCAAAACCATGAAAACTACAGCATAGACAAGGTTTTCCTAAGATTTGACCTCGTGACCTAGTTTTTGACCCCAGACAACCTATGTTCGAATTTGTCTTACATATCATAAAGACAAACATTCTGACTAGGTTTGGTGAAGATACGATCAAAATTTGACATCTACAGTGTTAATAAGGTTGTCCTAAGATTTGACCTTGTGACCTGGTTTTTGGCCCTATGTGACCCATATTTGAACTTGTCCTTAATATCATTAAGACAAACAATCTGAGCAAAAAATGTGGCCCCTAGTGTGGTCACAACATAAAGTTTGACGACGCACGACGCACACCGCACGACGCCGGACGCCGGACGGAGAGTGATCCTAATAGCTCACTTTGTCACTTTGTGACATGTGAGCTAAAAACGCACCCAATGATTCAGATGACCCGCCAAATGATGGAGTGTTTGTCATCATGGTAATCGCTAAAGAGACACCAGTAGAGCGAGGAAACCAGTAGAGGTGTGTTCCGTTAAATTCCGTAACTCCGCCTACAGGATAGAAATAAAAAGTACGGAATACCGGACTCCGTCTCTCGAAATGAACTTCTTATTCCATTATTAACAGTACAATATATCATACTAAGGCACCTACCCTCAATGGATGTGAATTTTTATCAGTAATTATTAAACTTAGGCACCTACTCTCACTGGATGTCTATGTGGCCCTATGTGACCCATATTTGAACTTGTCCTTAATATCATTAAGACAAACAATCTGACAAGGTTTGGCCAAGATCCAATTAAAACCATGACATTTAGAGCTTTTACAAGATTTTTACCTAATATTTGACCTGGTGACTCAGTTTTGGACCCCGGTTGACCCATGTTCAACCTTGACCCACATATCATTGAGGCAAACATTCTGACAAGGTTTGGTGAAGATCCAATTAAAACTGTGAAATCTACAGTGTTAACATGGTTTTTCATAAGATTTGACCTAGCGACCTAGTTTTTGACCCAAGATGACCCATGTTCGAACTCGTCCAAGATATTATGAAGACAAACATTCTGACAAGGTTTCATAATCATCCAATCAAAACAGTGACTTCTAGTGTGTTCACAAGGTTTTCCAGCAATTTGCCCTAGTGACCTAGTTTTTCACCGTAAATGGCCAAATATCGAACTCGTCCGAGATTTTGTTAATATTAACGTTCTGACCCAGTTTTGCCATTACCAAACTTGACCTACATATTATTAAAATAAACATTCTGACAAAGTTTCATGAAGATCCAGTCAAAACAGTGATTTCTAAAGTGTTCACAAGGTTTTCCCTTATTTGGCCCTGGTGACCTAGTTTTTTACCGTAAATGGCCCAATATCGAACTCGTCCGAGATTTTGTTAATATTAACGTTCTGACCCAGTTTTGCTAAAATTGAGCAAAAAATGTGGCCCCTAGTGTGGTCACAACATAAAGTTTGACGACGCACGACGCACACCGCACGACGCACGACGCCGGACGGAGAGTGATCCTAATAGCTCACTTTGTCACTTTGTGACATGTGAGCTAAAAACGCACCCAATGATTCAGATGACCCGCCAAATGATGGAGTGTTTGTAATCATGGTAATCGCTAAAGAGACACCAGTAGAGCGAGGAAACCAGTAGAGGTGTGTTCCGTTAAATTCCGTAACTCCGCCTACAGGATAGAAATAAAAAGTACGGAATACCGGACTCCGTCTCTCGAAATGAACTTCTTATTCCATTATTAACAGTACAATATATTATACTAAGGCACCTACCCTCAATGGATGTGAATTTTTAACAGTAATTATTAAACTTAGGCACCTACTCTCACTGGATGTCTATGTGGCCCTATGTGACCCATATTTGAACTTGTCCTTAATATCATTAAGACAAACAATCTGACAAGGTTTGGCCAAGATCCAATTAAAACCATGACATTTAGAGCTTTTACAAGATTTTTACCTAATATTTGACCTGGTGACTCAGTTTTGGAACCCGGTTGACCCATGTTCAACCTTGACCCACATATCATTGAGGCAAACATTCTGACAAGGTTTGGTGAAGATCCAATTAAAACTGTGAAATCTACAGTGTTAACATGGTTTTTCATAAGATTTGACCTAGCGACCTAGTTTTTGACCAAAGATGACCCATGTTCGAACTCGTCCAAGATATTATGAAGACAAACATTCTGACAAGGTTTCATAATCATCCAATCAAAACAGTGACTTCTAGTGTGTTCACAAGGTTTTCCAGCAATTTGCCCTAGTGACCTAGTTTTTCACCGTAAATGGCCCAATATCGAACTCGTCCGAGATTTTGTTAATATTAACGTTCTGACCCAGTTTTGCCATTATCAAACTTGACCTACATATTATTAAAATAAACATTCTGACAAAGTTTCATGAAGATCCAGTCAAAACAGTGATTTCTAAAGTGTTCACAAGGTTTTCACTTATTTGGCCCTGGTGACCTAGTTTTTTACCGTAAATGGCCCAATATCGAACTCGTCCGAGATTTTGTTAATATTAACGTTCTGACCCAGTTTTGCTAAAATTGAGCAAAAAATGTGGCCCCTAGTGTGGTCACAACATAAAGTTTGACGACGCACGACGCACACCGCACGACGCACGACGCCGGACGCCGGACGGAGAGTGATCCTAATAGCTCACTTTGTCACTTTGTGACATGTGAGCTAAAAACGCACCCAATGATTCAGATGACCCGCCAAATGATGGAGTGTTTGTAATCATGGTAATCGCTAAAGAGACACCAGTAGAGCGAGGAAACCAGTAGAGGTGTGTTCCGTTAAATTCCGTAACTCCGCCTACAGGATAGAAATAAAAAGTACGGAATACCGGACTCCGTCTCTCGAAATGAACTTCTTATTCCATTATTAACAGTGCAATATATTATACTAAGGCACCTACCCTCAATGGATGTGAATTTTTAACAGTAATTATTAAACTTTGGCACCTACTCTCACTGGATGTCTATTTTCAATGGTAAAATATATTGAATTAAGTTACCTACCCTCACTGGATGTCCATTTTCAATGGTAAAATATATTGAATTAAGTTACCTACCCTCACTGGATGTCCATTTTCAATGGTAAAATATATTGAATTAAGTTACCTACCCTCACTGGATATCCATTTTTAACAGTAAAATATATTAAACTAAGGCACCTTCCTTCACTGGATGTCCGCTTTTAAAAATAAAATATAGTCTATTAAACAAAGGACCTACCCTCAGTGGATGTCCACGTTTAAAATTAAACTATGGCACCTACCCTCATTGTATGTCTACTCTTAAAAATAAAAGGTATATTGATTTAAAGCACCTACCCTCACTGGATGTCCATTTTAAACAGTAGAATATATTAAATTATGGCAGCTACCCTCATTGGATGTTTTTATATATACATATACATTTTGTATATATAAAATGTTAAAAAATATCCGAGTCAAATAAATTAATAATGAAAAATAATTAACATTCCGTAGGTATTACATATTATTTAATAGTTTAATATTTAAAAAGATTTTAGTATTATTGCCCTGATGAGTTAAATGACGAAACCGGTCGGCTATTAAATAATATGTAATACCTATGGAATGTTAATTGTTTTTCATTACATATATATATATTATAGGCAATTCCGTCTCGCAAATAAGAAGTTCATTTCGTGAGACGGAATCCGGTATTCCGTAGTTTATCTATTCAGTAGGCGGAGTAAAGCGGAACCTACATAGCCGAAACACTTTTGGCCATCTGTGGAAAAAGTTACTGTGGCCATCGGTGAAAACTTTTAGTAGAACTTAACCTGGGTCAGATGTAAAACGCGACCTGCATTCGGATCTAATACAGGATGTTACAGCGGAATAGGTCTTCTGTTTCATTTACTGATATCAGAGACGTATAATACGTTTGTGCTGATATAATATAAACACTCTGGTATTGTAATATTTAGCAGGTTCTTGTAATTAAGATATTTGTGTATGATATAAATGACAATACAGCGACAGGTTATATAACACAGATAATCCATGTTATACAAACCTATAAATGACAAGCACTAGCTGAGTTTTATAACCAGTCACAGATGGCCACAATTAAATCATGTTGTATCAACATATTTAAATGAACAGAATTGAAGCCAATGATAGTTCACAGATGGCCACAGCTATCTCATGTTGTATTAACTTATAAATGACCAGAATTGAGGCAGATGTTTGACCACTGACAAATTATGTCATGTTATCATCATAATATGTCAACCTATGAATGACCAGAATTGAGTCTTACAACCAGTCACAGATGGCCACAGCGAAATCATGTTAAATTAACTTATACATGACCAAATAAAGTCAGACGATAGATCACAGATGATCACAGCAAAAGCATGTTATATAAACATATAAATGATCAGAAGTATAGCCGATGATAGCTCACAGATTGCCACAGCCAAATCATCTTATATTAACTGTCTAATGACCAAAATTGAGTCATATGATAGGTCACAGATGGCCACAGGTAATTCATGTTATATTTACTTATAAATGATAAGAAATGAGGATTATTACTGGTCACAGATGGCCACAGGCAGGGTGTTTCATAATATATGTTACACTTTTAAACCTTATTATGATATAGTATTTCTTAAGATAACACAACAAAATTTTGACAATGTAAATGGTCTCATACTACAGTTTTATAACATGTTCAGTATGTAATGTTACATAAACAATAAAATGCAGCCAACATACTCGTAATTTAAAACATACGTCTTTTTACATAAGGCTTTCAAAATGACGTTAATTTTGACGTCGCACTGAATGCACTATATTCATCAAATTGGTTATCACTGGTACATGTACAGTGTTATCAAACTTCTTTATTTTTCTAGTTACTTGCATTCTGCTTATAGCCTTTTCCTATGGATACATTTTTTCATACTTCTTATTACAGAAATTACTGATATTTTTTCAAAATACAACTTTAAAATGTTCTGACATTTTCCTCTGGATAGCGACATGTTGGAAACATACATGCAACATTTATTGTCGACATAAATGGCGTCACGACGTAAACGTTTTCCAACACAAAAGATAAAGACTGCATTGTCCGACCTTTAAAATGAGCTATAATATATAGTCAGTTTGATTCTTTGTATTTAAGCTACATCGTTTTGAAAGTGTAACATATATTATGAAACACCCTGTATAAATGACCAGAATTCAAGCCAATGATAGGTCACAGATGGCCACAGCAAAACCATGTTATATTTGCATATAAATGACCAGAGTTATAGCCGATGATAGGTCACAGATGGCCACAGATAAGTCATGTTATATTAACTTGTAAGTGACCAGAACTGAGTCTTATAACCAGTCAAAGATGGCCACAGCAAAATCATGCAATATTGTGTAACATCCGTATTGGAATTATCTTTGTAATTTTACTATTTGTCTTAATCATATTACTTTGTATACACACATATATGTTTTGGATACATAAGGACGTCCTTAAAAGATTTAAGGAAGACACGACCTTCCTAAAAATTTAAGGAAAAAAGTTTTTCATGAAAATCTTCAGTTAAAATGTTTTGTGAATACCACTTAAGATTTATTTTAGATATAAGGAAAATCTCTTGAAACTTTTTTAAACAACTTCAGCCTTAAGGAATATTTTATCCCTAATATCTTTCGTGAATATCACCCCAGGTCATGTATACATTACATCAATATGCAGTGGCCATCTGTGACCAGTTATAAGTCTCAATTCTGGTTATATATATAACATGATTTCGTTGTTGCCATCTGTCACAGGTTTTAAGAATCAATTCTGGTCATTTATTAGTAAATACAACATAATATAACTGTGGCCATGTGTGACCCATAATAAGACTCAATTCTGGTCATATATATGTTGATATAACAAGATTTAGCTGTGGCCATCTGTGACTGGTTATCAGATTCTAATCTGGTCGATCATCAGTAAATATGGCAAGGTTTAGCTGTGGCCATCTGTGACTGATAATATGACACAATCGTGGTCATTTATCAGTAAATATAACATGATTTAGCTGTTACCATCTGTGACTGGTTATCAGATTCTAATCTGGTCGATCATCAGTTAATATGACATGGTTTAGCTGTGGCCATCTGTGACTGATAATATGACACAATCGTGGTCATTTATCAGTAAATATAACATGATTTAGCTGTGGCCATCTGTGACTTATTAATGTCTTCAATTCTGGTCATTTATATACAGATGTAACATAATATTGCTGTGGCCATATGTGACCTATCATCTGACTAAATTTTGGTCATTTATAAGTTAATATAACATGGTATAACTGTGGCCCTCTGTGACATATCATCGGCTATAATTCTGGTCATTCATATGTTGATATAACATGCTTTTGCTGTGGCCATCTGTGACCGATCATCTGACTCTATTTTGGTCATTTATGAGTTAATATATGATGATTTTGCAGTTGCCATCTTTGACTGGTTATAAGACTCGCTTCTGGCCATTTATATGCATATATAACATACTTTTACTGTGACCGTCTGTGGCCGTTAATAAGACTCAGTTCTGGTAATTCTAAGTTAATATAACATGAATTAGCTGTGGCCATCTCTGACCTATCATACGACTCAATTTTGGTCATTAAACAGTTAATATAAGATGATTTGGCTGTGGCCGTCTGTGACTGGTTATAATACTCAATTCTGGTCTTTAATAAGCATGTATAACATGAATTATCTGTGTCCATCTGTGACTTGTTATAAGCCCCAATTCTGGTCATTTATAAGTTAATATAACATGGAATAGCTGTGGCCATCTGTGACCGGTTATAAGACTCAATTTTGGTCATTAAACAGTTAATATAAGATGATTTGGCTGTGGCCGTCTGTGACTGGTTATAATACTCAATTCTGGTCTTTAATATGCATGTATAACATGAATTATCTGTGGCCATCTGTTACCAGTAATAAACCTCACTTCTTATCATTTATAAGTTAATATAACACGGAATAGCTGTGGCCTACTGTGACCTATCATCGGCTATAATTCCGACCATTTATATACATGATTTTGTTGTGGCCATCTGTGACCTATCATTTGACTTGAATTCTGGTCATTTATATGTTAATATAACATGAATCAGCTGTGGTCATCTGTGACCAGTAATTAATAAGCCTCACTGCTCGTCATTTATAAGTAGATATGACATGGAATAGCTGATGGCTATCTGTGACTTATAATTGGCTTCAATTCTACTCATGTATAATTTAATATAACATGGAATAGCTGTGGCCATCTGTGACCGGGTATAAGACTCACTTCTGGTCATTTATATGCAGATATTACACAAATGTACATTATTTTGCTGTGGCTATCTGTGACCGGTTATAAAACTCCGTTCTGGTTACATGAATTACCTAATTAATATAACATGAATTAGCTGTGGCCATCTCTGACCTATCATACGACTCAATTTTGTGACCTATCATTTGACTTGAATTCTGGTCATTTATATGTTAATATAACATGAATCAGCTGTGGTCATCTGTGACCAGTAATTAATAAGCCTCACTGCTCGTCATTTATAAGTAGATATGACATGGAATATCTGATGGCTATCTGTGACTTATAATTGGCTTCAATTCTACTCATGTATAATTTAATATAACATGGAATAGCTGTGGCCATCTGTGACCGGGTATAAGACTCACTTCTGGTCATTTATATGCAGATATTACACAAATGTACATTATTTTGCTGTGGCTATCTGTGACCGGTTATAAAACTCCGTTCTGGTTACATGAATTACCTAATTAATATAACATGAATTAGCTGTGGCCATCTCTGACCTATCATACGACTCAATTTTGTGACCTATCATTTGACTTGAATTCTGGTCATTTATATGTTAATATAACATGAATCAGCTGTGGTCATCTGTGACCAGTAATTAATAAGCCTCACTGCTCGTCATTTATAAGTAGATATGACATGGAATATCTGATGGCTATCTGTGACTTATAATTGGCTTCAATTCTACTCATGTATAATTTAATATAACATGGAATAGCTGTGGCCATCTGTGACCGGGTATAAGACTCACTTCTGGTCATTTATATGCAGATATTACACAAATGTACATTATTTTGCTGTGGCTATCTGTGACCGGTTATAAAACTCCGTTCTGGTTACATGAATTACCTAATTAATATAACATGAATTAGCTGTGGCCATCTCTGACCTATCATACGACTCAATTTTGGTCATTAAACAGTTAATATAAGATGATTTGGCAGTGGCAATCTGTGACTGGTTATTGTCATTAATAAGCATGTATAATATGAATTATCCGTGGTCATCTGTGGCCAGTAATAAGCCTCATTTATTGTCATTTATAATTTGATATAAGATGTTTTGGCTGTGGCCATCTATGACCTATCATCGGCTATACTTCTGGTCATTTATATGTTGATATAACATGCTTTTGCTGTGACCATCTGTGATCTATCATGACCTATCATTTGACTTTATTTTGGTAATTTATAAGTTAATTTAACATGATTTAGCTGTGGCCATCTGTGACCCATTCTCTGTATTAATTCTGGTCATTTTAAAGAAAATTTATATGAACATATTCGCCATTATTTCAGCTAGTATGGTATGTAAATGATAATAGCAAATTCATTACCATACAAATTGGTTAATAATGGTTTCTAGCTCTGTTCTAGAGTGTACGCGCGTGTTGCTATTATGCATGCATTAATTAGCGTAAAAAAACATGGGGGCGTTTGTGATACTATAACGAACCACAACTCTGTACAAAGATTGCAGAAATTAGTGGTATGGTACCTTCGCTCTATGCTCTATTTCCGTAGCGCAAACAAATGGCGGCTGTCATACATTCTCTCTATTATTAGTAGATCTACCAATTTTTTTTCGATCAGTGAAAGATATTTTTATCATTAACAACCAGGTGCCTGTGAATTTTTCCAGATTTTTTCCAATAAATCAGTAACGAACTATTAGGCCAGGTATGTATTAACCAAAGACCTATACATGTTTGTATAGGTCTTTGTATTAACCAAGGACTTATATGTATGTATATAGACAGACCGGAACAGTACGCGGACCTTACCAGTACGCGGACACCCTCGTATTCGGCGAGTTTTAAAAGATTTAAAACATCCTGTACGATACCGATATTACCACAGGAGCCTGTTATTCAATAAAAAAAAATATATATATATGATACTCAATAAAAAATTACCTACGTATTACCTACGTATATAGAAAAAAACATTTTTCTATATACGTAGGTAATTTTTTATTGAGTATCATATATATTTTTTTTTTGATTGAATAACAGGCTCCTGTGATATTACTTACCTATATTCGCAGCAAACTTACCTTTCTTCCGGTATGATACATATTCTGTTTACACTTCCTGTTTATACTGATCAGCATTACGATATAAACAAAATAAATTGATATTTGTAAAAATATATAAGTCCATGTGTAAATGGCTAAAAAAATCACCACTGATTAAAATAATATACGTATTTAATAAACATGAGACAATCTCACTTGAATAGACTTTTTAGTAAACAAAAAACCTGATATACACAATCGATCTTGCGACACATAATTTAACTCAACAACACTCGCATCTTTAATGACTTTATCGCCCATGTGACTACAGGTACCTTCCAAATGTTTTTGCTTTCCATTATATAATTTTATTTTGACGTCCTTAACTCCCGTAAGCTACAAACTTATAGAAATAAGTAAATCTAGATAAATACTCATTTCTGTAAAGTACAAACTAAACTAGGAGAGTTCTGCATGGTTTTTGTAAAGAAGAATACATGAACAATCTGATTAAAATCATATCCTCAAAAACCCGCTACGCTATGAGGATCTGAAGACGACCTATAGAAGGTCACCTCAGGTGACCTTTTCCACTAGCCAATCAGCGCCTTACTTTCATAATTCTGAAAGTGATTTGATTCTATTTTTAACCGCGGTAAAAAACAATATTTGACTTGTAGTTATCACGAACACCTATTCTTACGCAACTAAATGTAATGATAGCGCCCATGTGACATGCATGTTTATTAAATTTTCTGTACTACTATGGCCGAATCGATCAGGATTACTAAAAAAATCAAAACGTGGTTGCAGACAAATATGTTATACGTAATTTAATGTTTACTAACGTTTAAATAACATCGTCAGGTAGAAAGTTCATTCGGCCAAAGTACCGATGAAACGAGTTATACGATTGGCTGAATTATAAATAGATATAAATAGTGATCATGGAAATTCCGACTTTTGAAAATAGAAACTGGTATAGGCCGTCATCAGATCTTGCCGTAAGGAAGATCGAATACTTTAGTCAGATTGAATACATGAATTGACGAATTGCACTCAATGCTTTAAACATGTTAATTTTTTTATTAGAAAATATATTTTCTTTTAATTTTCATGTGTCAATGAAATAAATACACAAAAAAAACATTTTCAGGTGAGTTTACTTTATTTGACCATTTTGACGTCTATATAAACGGGTGTCCGCGTACTGGTTAAATTGTACAATACTTTTGAGCCGTGACTGTACCTGCCGCGATGCCTGACTGCGCATGCGTAGTGCATTGTTTACAATCTTAAGTTCCTGTATAATTTCTAAGCAAGGATTCATCTAGAAATCATTTAGAAATAAAATAATTTTGAAATTCTCAAAAATAATGAAAATATCATTCTTGTTTGTGTATTCACATTTATATTCGGTATTCATACCAGATTTCTAGACCCAGGAGTTCTATATCTTTACTATTTGACAGCAAGGATATGTTACAAGTCCTTGATAATTCATATGGTGAATGATTTATAGTGATTGCCCTGTCTGTCCGTCCGTCCGAGGTTAAGTAGATTTTACCATTTCGTCTAGCACCAATACCGCTTGCCAGAACGCTTTGATACTTACACAGTTGTTGCCTATGATCATTCTCAATCCATCCGTATTGACAAATCCCAGTTTGACCTTGACTTAATTTGGACTAAAAATGATTCTGTACCAGGTTAAGTAGATTTTACCATTTCGTCTAGCACCAATACCGCTTGCCAGAACACTTTCATACATCTACAGTTGTTGCGTATGATCATTCTCAATACACCTGTATCAAGGAATCCCACTTTGACCTTGACTTAATTTGGACTTAGAATGATTCTGTACCAGGTTAAGTAGATTTTACCGTTACGTCTAGCACCAATTCCACTTGCTAGAATGCTTTGATACTTATACAGTTGTTGCGTATGATCATTCTCAATATACCCGTATCAACAAATCCCACTTTGACCTTGACTTAATTTGGACTTAGAATGATTCTGTACCAGGTTAAGTAGATTTTATTGTTTCGTCTAGCACCAATACCGCACGCTAAAACACTTCCATACTCTACAGTTGTGGCTTATGACCATTCTCAATCCACCCATAATTATAAAATACCGACTTTGACCTTGACATTGTTCAAATGGGCTATTGCTTCACAAGCATGCCACCTGGGGCATATGTGTTTATTGAACGCAGCGTCTTGTTTTTAAAACAGTCAGGCAACATGAACCTTGTACATTAATATTTGATTGAATAAACAGTAGCCTATTAGGTCCTCGTTTTGGTCAGAATTATTGACATGATTTTAAATTTTGTATCCACTCAGAGAGGTCCTTGCATCTCCTTTCAGGCCTTTGATCTTAGTTTATCTATTCATAAATATCAAATTACATATTTAGTGTTTACTGGGTTATCAATAAACAACCAGTTACTGACTGTTCATTAGTATACCTGGCTAGCTAGAATTTGCAAAAATTGAGAATACTGTATTTTTAGCTCACATGTCACAAAGTGACAAAGTGAGCTATTAGGATCACTCTCCTTCCGGCGTCCTGCGGTGTGCGTCGTGCGTCGTCAAACTTTATGTTGTGACCACACTAGGGGCCACATTTTTAGCTCATTTAGCAAAACTGGGTCAGAACGTTAATATCAACAAAATCTCGGACGAGTTCGATATTGGGCCATTTTGGGTAAAAAACTAGGTCACCAGGGCCAAATAAGGGAAAACCTTGTGAACATTTTAGAAATCACTGTTTTGACTGGATCTTCATGAAACTTTGTCAGAATGTTTATTTTAATAATATGTAGGTCAAGTTTGATAATGGGTCATTTCCGGTGAAAAACTAGGTCACTAGGGCAAATTGCTGGAAAACCTTGTGAACACTCTAGAAGTCACTGTTTTGATTGGATGATCATGAAACCTTGTCAGAATGTTTGTCTTCATAATATCTTGGACGAGTTCGAACATGGGTCATCTTGGGTCAAAAACTAGGTCGCTAGGTCAATCTTATGAAAAACCATGTTAACACTGTAGATTTCACAGTTTTAATTTGATCTTCACCAAACTTTGTCAACGTGTTTGTTTTAATGATATAACGGTCAAGTATAAATATGGGTCATCTGGGGTCAATAACTAGGTCACCAGGTCAAATCTTAGGAAAACTTTGTTAACACTGTAGATGTCACAGTTTTAATTGGATCTTCACCAAACCTTGTCAGAATGTTTGCCTCAATGATATGTGGGTCAAGGTTGAACATGGGTCACCAGGTCAAATCTTAGGTAAAAATCTTGTAAAAGCTCTAAATGTCATGGTTTTAATTGGATCTTGGCCAAACCTTGTCAGATTGTTTGTCTTAATGATATTAAGGACAAGTTCAAATATGGGTCACCTAGGGTCAAAAACCAGGTCACAAGGTCAAATCTTAGGAAAACCTTATTAACACTGTAGATGTCAAATTTTGATCGTATCTTCACCAAACCTAGTCAGAATGTTTGTCTTAATGATATGTAAGACAAATTCGAACATAGGTCGTCTGGGGTCAAAAACTAGGTCACGAGGTCAAATCTTAGGAAAACCTTGTCTATGCTGTAGTTTTCATGGTTTTGATTGGATCTTCACCAAATTTTGTCAGAATGTTTGTCTTATTTATATGTAGGACAAGTTCTAACATGGGTCATCTGGGGTCAAAAACTAGGTCACCAGTTCAAAACAATGTTTTAATGAGTGAACAGTGATTGTCATGTGAGCGATATAGGGCCATCTTGGCCCTCTTGTTTAAATTTAAGTGGAAACTTTTCAGATTTTTAGTCCAGTAAAGTATTACTCATTTACTGCAGTACGTGTTCATTTCGAGCCTATTGCTCTTTTCTTTTGCGTTTTTCCTACATAAGTTTTTTGAGAACTCTTCTTTTATTAAGTTTTCTCTTTTCAGATGTCGGATGAAGAACATATGGAATTTTCTCGCGGTACAGAGACATTTGGTATTTTATTTTAATTCTATTATTTACTAATGCATGCATTGAAAACACAGTCTGTGTTAGATTTTGTTTAGATTCGCGGGGAAGTCTAAATGTCTTGTTTAGAAAATTTGAGATTTTTACCTACACTGATGGCTGTATAGTTGTACTTGAAAATCATTTTTATCTTGTCAATTGGTACATATTATACTGCAAACCAGGAAATTATTTCGCGCAATTTGAGTTAGCGAGTTTTGCGGTTGGATTGTTTTCTGCGAAAGTAAAACACTGCCAACCACTCTCTTGTCATAAAACCTGAAGTTAATAAGTTGCTACAAGACGAGTGTCTTGAAAGCTGCAATGGTTTGTTTATTAGTCCTTGCCATACCGGAGGGGACTATAGTGTCTGTCGATGTCCATCCGTCCGTCTGTCTGTCTGAAGTGGTTTCCAGATGATAACTTCTGTTAAGGGTGATGGATTGCAATGAAAGTTGGTACATGGGTAGCTTAGGGGATAACCTAGAGTGGGATGGCATTTGGGGTCAAAAGGTCAAATATCTAGGTTTCTGTTACTAAAAATAGAAATTTGGTTTCTGGATGATACCTTAGTTAGGGGTGATGGATTTTAATGAAAGTTGGTACATGGGTACCGGGTAGGTTATGGGATAACCTAGTGTAGGATTACATATGGGGTCAAAAGATTAAATATCTAGGTCACTGTTCAGACAGATGCTGCTGTATAAACATCAGCTAACATTCAATGTGATAATGGTAAAATTTTGACATGTGTACGATCCAAGGTATGAAATACATACTTGGTAGTTACCGGTTTTATTGTTGACACCCTTATTACACCCCTGCAAACTAAGTTTAAGAGGGGCTATATTGGAGTTTGTGGAGCGAACTACTTCCACATTCTTTAAGTAATTGCAATGAAACTTGAAATATGTTATCACCATGAAGTATAGATGTGCACAACACAATTTTCATTCCAAGCGATTCACTCATTCCAGAGTTATGTGCCCTTGAACTTAGACATATAGTGTACAGTGGCAGTCTTAGTTTGTGGAGCAAACTACTTCCACATTTTTCAAGGGATTGAATTGAAACTTGAAATACATTATCGATACTAAATGTAGATGTGCAAGACACAATTTTCATGCCCAGTGATCCACTAATTGCAGAGTTATGTCCCCTTGAACAAAGCCGTACAGTGTACTATCACATTCTTAGTGTCAAAGCGGCGGCGGGGGTATTAGTTACCTCTGTCACTAAGCGTTAAAACTACTCAAATCTATTCACTCAAACACCATGACCACCAACCAGGCGAATTGCTGTTCGGTATATTGTAATGGTGCATTATGCTATTCAAAGTATACATTTCATTCAAAGCGTGTTTTGTTTCACCGGATTCTCAGTCTCATCATATCTGCGGAAGTTTGATTCCGTGAATATGTCAGGGTGCATAAAAACGCGAAAGTTTCTTGATGCGAAAGTTTAGTGTACGCAGTAGCCTCTTCATATGACCTGAATTGAGTTATAACTTAGCAAGGCTTTGACCATCATCAGCTCAAATTTTAGGCAGTTTCTGCTACTTTCGAAACATTTTTAAATGCTAGGACTGTAAAAGTGATCTTACAGATACTGCTGATATATTAAATTCTGTGTCAATGTTCACAATGTAAAATAATTCTAGGGTTTAGTGTATTGGAAATAAATGAAATTGCATTGATAAAAGCATTAGTTGTATTTCTTTTGCAGGTGGAAGCCACCAACCAGTGTCATCAGTTGACAATCCATCAATGAATCCACTGAAAGTTTCAAAAAGTTTTTATATTCCTCCACCTGATTTTCCAAAGCCAAAAAACTTCATTGGTTCAAATGATGGAAAGAAACATGCAGGATGTTTACCAAAGTTCAAAGTATTGGATGAAGAAACACCACCAGTATCGATCAATGTACAAAATTATGACTTGGGAATCAATCAGAGACAAAAGGTTGAATCCAATCCAGTTGTTATCTGCTTACCACCTACTGCAGACATTTATTGTGAAGGGTACAGTATTAATTTTATAATTCCTGAGGACTAACTGATTACAATACAAAACTCATAGGCCTATGCATTATTATTGAGTTTCTGATGTTCAAAACCTTCAACTCCCAAATTATTATCAGAATACAGATTTAAGAAGTTAAGGAAAAAAATGTTAGCAGTGTACATTTGTAATAATGCTGTCAAAAGTGTAGTATGAACACATACATAAAGGAAAGACACAAATGACATTAAATGTTTTTGCCATTTTTTAGCTCACATGTCACAAAGTGACAAAGTGAGCTATTAGGATCACTCTCTGTCCGGCGTCGTGCGGTGTGCGTCGTCAAACTTTATGTTGTGACCACACTAGGGGCCACATTTTTGGCTCAATTTTAGCAAAACTGGGTCAGAACGTTAATATCAACAAAATCTCGGACGAGTTCGATATTGGGCCATTTGGGGTCAAAAACTAGGTCACCAAGGCCAAATAAGGGAAAACCTTGTGAACACTTTAGAAATCACTGTTTTGACTGGATCTTCATGAAACTTTGTCAGAATGTTTATTTTAATAATATGTAGGTCAAGTTTGATAAAAGGTAATTTCTGTAGTAAAATTAGGTCACTAGGGCAAATTGCTGGAAAACCTTGTGAACACTCTAGAAGTCACTGTTTTGATTGGATGATCATGAAACCTTGTCAGAATGTTTGTCTTCATAATATCTTGGACAAGTTCGAACATGGGTCATCTTGGGTCAAAAACTAGGTCGCTAGGTCAAATCTTATGAAAAAACATGTTAACACTGTAGATTTCACAGTTATTGTTGGATCTTCACTAAACTTTGTCAAATCGTTTGTTTTAATGATATAACGGTCAAGTATAAATATGGGTCCTCTGGGGTCAATAACTAGGTCACCAGGTCAAATCTTAGGAAAACTTTGTTAACACTGTAGATGTCACAGTTTTAATTGGATCTTCATTAAACCTTGTCAAAATGTTTGCCTCAATGATATGTGGGTCAAGGATGAACATGGGTCAGCCGGGTTCAAAACTGGGTCACAAGGTCAAATTTTTGGTAAAAATCTTGTAAAAGCTCTAAATGTCATGCATTTGATTGGATCTTGGCCAAACCTTGTCCGATTGTTCAAATATGGGTCACCTAGGGTCAAAAACCAGGTCACAAGGTCAAATCTTAGGAAAACCTTATTAACACTGTAGATGTCAAATTTTGATCGTATCTTCACCAAACCTAGTCGGACTGTTTGTCTTAATGATATGTAAGACAAATTCGAACATAGGTCGTCTGGGGTCAAAAACTAGGTCACCGGTTCAAAACAATGTTTTAATGAGTGAACAGTGATTGTCATGTGAGCGATATAGGGCCATCTTGGCCCTCTTGTTTAGCTCAGCAGAGCACAAGTTGCTCTTTAAACGAAAAACTTTAGAAAGAAATCTTGTCCGAAACCACAGGGCCTAGAGCTTTGATATTTGGTGTGTAGCATTGTTTAGTGGACCTCTAACAACTTTGTACAAGTTATGGCCATGGGGTCATACAAATTATGGCCGTGGGGTCAAAATTAACGCCGACTGGGGGTTAACTCTATATAGGAAAATTAAAAAAATCTTCTTGTCAGAAACTACATTTCTTAGACTTAAGATATTTGGTGTGTAGTATCATCAAGTGGACCTCTACCAAGATTGTTCAAGTTGTGGCCCTGGGGTAAAGATTGGCCCCGCCCGGGGGGTCACATGATTTATATAGGCTTATATAGGAAAATTTAGAAAATCGTCTTGTCAGAAACTACAATGCCTAGAGCTTAGATATTCGGTGTGTAGTATCGTCTAGTGGACCTCTACCAAGATTGTTCAAGTTGTGACCCTGGGGCCAAAATTGGCTCCGCCCTGGGGTTTACTTGATTTTACATAGGCTTGTCAGAACAACAACGCCTAGAGCTTAGATATTTCAGATGTAGCTTTATCTATAGTAGACCTCTGCTAAGTTTGTTCATATTATGGTGCTGGGGGTAAAAATTGGCCTGCCCCAGGGTCACTTGATTTTACATAGACACGTATAGGGAAAAAAAGAAAAATGTTTGTCTCAAAAGGTCTTTTTTTATGCCCCAGGCGTCTTTGATGTCAGGGCATATAGTGATTGTCCTGTCCGTCCGTCCGTACGAGGTTAAGTAGATTTTCCGTTTCGTCTAGCACCAATATCGCTTGCTAGAATGCTTTGATACTTAAACAGTTGTTGCGTATGATCATTCTCAATCCACCCGTATCAAGAAATCCCACCTTGACCTTGACTTAATTTGGACTTAGAATGATTCTGTACCAGGTTAAGTAGATTTTACCATTTCGTCTAGTGCCAATACTGCTTGCTAGAACACTTTCATACATCTACAGTTGTTGCTTATGACCATTCTCAATCCACCCATAATTATCAAACACCAACTTTGACCTTGACATTGTTCAAATGGGCTATGCTTCACAAGCATGCCACGGGGGGCATACGTGTTTATTGAACGCAGCGTCTTGTTCTTGTGAGCATTATAGGGCCATCATGGCCTTCTTGTTTAACTTGTTTTGCTGAGATTCATCTATAAATCAGTCATGAATGTATACATGCCATATTTCATTTTTCATGATCTGATACATGTTTCAACCATATCATGCTCGAAATTACTGCATTTGTTTGATTATAAATGCTTGAAAGTACTTTTTTGAAAGATTAAAATGTCAGATCATGGTAAAAAATATTACTTTAACGTATACATGTAGTTTGTGTTTGGGGGTTAAGGGTTCAAGGGCTCTATTACTAAATGCAGTCAAACCTTAGTTAGCGGCCACATCCGAATAAAGGCCACCCTGTGAACAAAGTTCATTACAGGTATTTAAAAACCACCATTGAGTATTTTTAACAAAATGACCTCGATATAAAAGTAACAAGTGTCTTTCCCAAGTGTGACCTTTGTTCACAGGTTTGACTGAACAGGATAGTGATTTCGGCTTCATAAACTGTTGAATATATATGTAGGTGTCATTACTGTTCTTCTTGTTTCTATTTTTATATTGATATTATAATTATTTAGAGAAGTAAAGAGCACCACCATTGATGCCCTGAAAGATATGGTACAGAAGTTACCAGAAATTAACACTGAGGGCACTGGATGCATTATAAATGAGGTTTGTTTATTTATTGGATGATCAATCCTTTGTTAATAAGATGCTTCTTCTAGAATGATGTAATATCTGCTGTGAACCTTTTTTGTTATTTCAACTACAGCAGGAAAATCAAACCATACACAGCATGGTTATATCCATTTTTAGCTCACCAGAGCACAAATATGCTCAGGGTGAGCTTTTGTGATCGCCCTGTGTCCGTCGTGTGTCGTTCGTCGTGAAATGGCGTCCATATTTACTTAAAACAACATCTTCTCCTACACCACTATGCCGATTGCAACCAAACTTTGCTGGAATGATCCTTGGGTGGTCCCCTTTCAAAGTTGTTCAAAAAATTAAATTTCATTAAAAACTCTGGTTGCTATGGCAACAAATAGAAAAAACTTAAAAAATCTTCTTGTCCGAAACCACAGGGCCTAGAGCTGGGATATTTAATGTGTAGCATTGTCTAATGGAACTCTACATAGTTTGTTCAAATTATTCCCCTGGGGTCAAAATTGGCTCCGCCTCGGGGGTAACTTGATTTTACATAGACTTATATAGGAAATTTAAAAAAATCTTCTCCGAAACTGCAAGGCCTAGAGCTTAGATATTTTGTATGTGGCATTGTCTAGTGGACCTCTACCAAGTTTGTTCAAATTATGGCCCCGGGTCAAAATTGGCCCTGCCCTGGGGTTTATTCTATTTTATATAGGAAAATTTAAAAAATCTTCTTCTCCGAAACCACAAGACCTAGAGCTAAGATATTTGGCATACAGCATTGTCTAGTGGACCTCTACCAAGTTTGTTCAAATTATTGCCCTAGGGTCAAAATTGGCCCCGCCCCGGGGGTCATTTGATTTATATAGACTTATATCGGAAAATTAAAAGAATCTTCTACTCTGAAACTGCAAGGCCTAGAGCTTAGATATTTTGTATGTGGCATTGTCTAGTGGACCTCTACCAAGTTTGTTCAAATTATGGCCCTGGGGTCAAAATTGGCCCTGCCCTGGGGTTTATTCTATTTTATATAGGAAAATTTAAAAAATCTTCTTCTCCGAAACCACAAGACCTAGAGCTAAGATATTTGGTATGTAGCATTGTCTAGTGGACCTCTACCAAGTTTGTTCAAATTATTGCCTAGGGTCAAAATTGGCCCCGCCCCGTGGGTCACTTGATTTATAAAGACATGTATAGGAAAATTTAAAAAATCTTCTTCTCCGAAACGGCAAGGCCTAGAGCTTAGATATTTTGTATGTAGTATTGTCTAGCAGATCTCTTCCAAATTTGTTCATATTATGGCCCTGGGGTAGAAATTGACCCTGACCTTAGGGTCACTTGATTTTACTTGGACTCGTGTAGAAATATTTTAACAATGTTCGTCTCCAAATGACCTTTTTTCCTGGTGAGCATTTCCAGGGCCATCATGGCCCTCTTGTATTAATAACATGTTGTATGACTATTATTAACAAATCTTCCTGGAATGACTATTTTTTTCAAGCATTTTTCTTTCTGCAGACTTGTGTCCCAGAATGCTCCAAATACACTCAGGACATACACTTTGTGATAAGTGAATCTCTAGGTCATGGATCATTTGGTGAGGTAGACCTGTGTTATGATTTAAAGACAAAAAAACCTTTTGTCAGGAAGAAGGTGAAAATTTTGTGTTTGTACTTACTAATTTAAGGTTGTGGTCCAGTGCTAATTACGCTTAATTTGTGACTGGGTGATCAGGGAGAATATAGTCCAGAAAAACTTATTCAGTGAACCGGCCGCCGTATATGACTGAAAAATTGTTGAAAAACAGCGTTTAACCCAAATCAATGAATAAAATACTTACCAATGTTTAATGTTTGAATGTAGATATCTTGATTATAATAACAAGGTATATTATAGGATTAAACTTTCATTTCTGGTCGTAAACTCCCTCAGACTTCATAACACATTGAATAAAGCCCAAAGGCTTTATATGAAATGTGTGTTATGAGGTCTGAGGGAGTTTACACTTCGATAAACGACCAGAAATGAAAGTTTAATCCTTTTATTTCTAATTCAATTCAATTGTTTTATTCAATTCTTACAAATGTCGCACATGAACCGCTAAAACTCTTTAGCTGGTAAAATCTTATACACGTATATAACTTGATGACGTCATTGTGATATGACGTCATAAGATAGGAATGTAAATAGTAAAGTAGTGTGGTTAATTGTAGGATTAAACGTTCATTTCTGGTCAGTCATCGAAGTGTTAACTCCCTCTGACCTCATAAAACACATTGAATAAAGCCTGTATTACTGAATCTGTAATCGGTTGTTTTATGTTATATGGTACACATAATTAGGTCAAAAGTAGTCTGTTGACGATATACAGAAACAAGGAGTTTATCAAAGTGTAAACTCCCTCCATTGACCAATCAAAATGCGTAGATTTGTTAGAATTGAAAATAAAACAATATGTTTCAGACTCATGTACATGAGTTTCATTTATATTAGAATTTGCTGTAATGTTTTTATTGTTAACCAGGTTTTCACAAAGTGAAACCTGGTAATAAGAATGCTGAAAATGGTGGGAGGCATGGCGGGCGGGCGGGCGGTCGGTCGTCAAACAGGCGGTGTCCGGTCAATAACTTAAGTTCTGATTGACCAATCTTGACCAAACTTGGTATGTAGGATCCTTGAATGAAAACCTAGCCTAGGATTGTATTTGGGGTCTGTGGGATCAAGGTCAAGGTCACTGTTACTAAAAATAGAAAATCAGTGTCTGGTCAATAATTTAAGTTTGGAATGACCAATGTTGACTTAACTTGGTATTTAGCATCCTTGAATTAAAACCTAGCTTGGGATTGTATTCAGGGTCCGGGGGGTCAAGGTCACTGTACTCAAAATAGAAAATCAGTTTTCAGTGAATAACTTAATCAAGGATTAAGATATTGCAATGAAATTTTGTGTGTAGGTAGCTTACATGCAGTCCATGCTTTTGAATTGCATCTAGGTTCAGTCAGGTCAAGGTCACTGTTACTAAAAATAGAAAATCAGTTTCTGGTCAATAACTTAAGTAAGGATTGAGATATTGCGATGCAATTATGTGTGCTGTTAGCTTACATCCAGTCCATGCTTTTGTATTGAATTAAGGGCCAGTAGGGTCAAGGTCACTGTTACTAAATATAGAGATCAGTTTCCAGTCAATTACTTAAGTTTGGAATAACTAATCTTGACTCAACTGGATATTTAACAATCTTGCATGAAAGCTTAGCTTGGAATTGTATTTGGGGTCAGTTTGGTCATGGTCACTGTTTCTAAAAATAGAAAATCAGTTTCCGATGAATAACTTAATTAAGGATTTAGATTGTTTTTAGGTTTTTATGAGATGAATTTACTTGTAAATTCTTCTCATATAGCGATCACGCAGACTATGAATTTCAACACTGCACTGCTCTCAATAGTAACCTTAGGGAGTGCTTCGTACTACATTTTTTCGGTCTTTTTCGTTACTCGCTATGCTAACAGATCGATACTGCACGCATTTCAAACACTCATCCACACACAGTCACCAAGCAAATACCATAGAAGCTGTTACTATATCGATTTATATATTTTCTATTTTTAGCGTTTAGAATATGCACTCTATCAAACACTTCATTGGTCATTGTTGGTTTACATTCTAACTCGCTAACAGAGCGTTTAATATAAGTACCGCGCAGTTATTGATTTTCTATTTTTAGCTTAGTATAATCAAGTCAAAAGTACCTGGTATCATTTTGACACGAGGTTTAATAAAGTGTGTTTTTCAGCTAAGCAAGGAAATTGATAATCAATGCATATATTTCAACGAACAATGACAAAGAAATATATGGCAAGTTCATTCAATTAACAAAAATATGTGCTAATTGATGCGGTCATCAATGGGATTAAGTTGGCTAACAGTATGGGTCCCTAATTATTATCAATTTTTAATGTCACCTGGAGTTTTATGGTGCCGCGTTGTTTTTACAGCTGACACTTGTGACAAATTTCCATATCGGATTTAAACTTCTCGTGGATGGGACTTATTTATTGAAGAACAATACATGAATACCAATCAAATCAATTCGTTGTTCAACCTAAACAGATACCTTTCCCTTCGAAATATCGCTGATTTTTTATTCCAAAAATTATAATTTCCAAGATTCCATGAACAAAAATATTTCGTCTATTATTCTGTAAATGTTGCAAATACCATGTAAACACAAAACGAGTCATGCGCTGATCACTCGACGTATCATGAACACAGAAGTCTGCAAGCACACGGTTCATTTTCACATCAATTATGATAGGAGATTTGTCGAAACATACGTAAATATTATCCTTTATCCATAAACAAATTTTATGCATACGACCACTTTACTCGTCAATATTCAAATCACAAAGACTCGCCGCGAATGCGTGTGAAAAACAATTAAAAACATATATAACGAATTCGGTGTTAATTGATAAAGACATCAATGGAATTAAGTCAGCAGAACACTTCCAGTATATAATTAACAAAATAATGCGTCACCTTGGTGTTTTATGACCCCCTTCCAATATTTTTTAACTAGCACGTGCTAATTATTTGAACATAGATTTAATCTACGTGGGTGGTCTTGCAATTGAAGATCAGTCGAAAACATAGTCCACCACATTTAACATGCCAAATTATGATCAACTAGGCCAAAGTTTTTTGTACTTTGGTACACTTTCACATCCTCCGATTGTTTTAAAAACGTCCTTTGAACTTGCCACATTTATCAGACACTTCGTCTGGGTCACGATGACCTTGATTGCTGGACATAAATTCCTGACCGTGCACCGTCAATCACTGGCACCGAGCCAAGTTTCACCTTTGCACATTTATTTAATCTTGAGTGTAAAGTGTTGATTTTTACAGCCCAAGGAGTTCAATTTTTGCTTTAAGATTTTTTATTGTATGTCTCATAGTAAATAGCAGATGGAAAAAGGATGTTTTCAACATGGACTTTGTGTCAGTTTGTACACATTATATTGCCCTAAATATTTCCCTAACATCAGATATTTTTGCATAGCAAGGAAGATAAATTAAATACAATCAATTTGGCTTAATTCATAAACCATTATTATACCCCCACAAACGAAGTTTGGGAGGGGGTATATTGATGTCACTCTTGTCGGTCGGTTGGTCGGTCGGTCCGTCAGCTTAAAATATCAAAAGTTTGTGGAGCGAACTACTTTCACATTCTTTTAGCAGTTGCTATGAAACTTGAAATATGTTATCACCATGAAGTGTAGATGTGCAAGACACAATTTTCATTCCCAACGATTCACTAATTCCAGAGTTATGTCCCCTTGAACTTAGCCATATAGTGTATAATGGCACTCTTAGTTTGTGGAGCGAACTACTTCCACATTTTTCAAGGGAAGGAATTGAAACTTGAAATATTTTTTCACCATGAAGTGTACTCGTGCAAGACACAATTTCTATGCCCAGCGATTCACTCATTACAGAGCTATGTGCCCTTGAACATAACCATATACTGTAAAACTGCACTATTACTTTGTGGAGCAAACTACTTCCTCATTTTTCAAGGGATTGAACTGAAACTTGAAATATATTATCACCATGAACTGTACTCGTGCAAAACACAATATTCATTCCCAGCGATTCACTCATTACAGAGTTATTTGCCCTTGAACTTAGCCATATAGTGTACAATGACACTCTTACTTTCTGGAGCAAACTACTTCCACATTTTTCTAGAGATTGAATTGAAACTTGAAATATATTATCAATATTAAATGTAGATGTTCAAGACATAATTTTCATACCCAGTGATCCACTCATTGCAGAGTTATGTCCCCTTGAACTTAGCCGTATAGTGTATTATCACATTCTTAGTGTCAAAGCCCCGGCGGGGGTATTAGTCACCTCTGTGACAGTTCTAGTTTAGCATTACAATGAAGTGATAAAATGACCAGGTGTCAATAGAAAACAAATCAGAAAATGCAAAAATAAGCATACAGGTTTTTTTGCAATGTTTGTTACCCTTGATTTTTTAAAATATTTATCCCACAGTTATAAGGTTTCCACCATAAAAAAGGTTACTAAAGTATGAACAACTTTTATATTTACTATAATTTGATGGGATTAATATTTAGTATAATAAACCAGTGATGAAGTAGACATGTGTCAAAACAGTACCATTTCCCAACAACCTGTATGAAGACAGTGTACCAAGTTACAGTATGTTTATTGACTAGGGGGCTATGAAGTAAAGGGTTAAACTGGCAATATGATCCTTGAACTTTAATATTTGGTTAAATAAACAGTACTAGGTCCTTGTTTCGTTCAGAATTAAACTTTGTATCGACTCAGTGATATCCCTGCATCACAAAATTCATCTCATTTCAGGCCTTTGATTGTTAACTTATTAGTAGCACTGGAAGCTGAACCACTGATGAAGCCTTAGTGAAGAATTCTAGAGTACTGTGGTATTAAAGCCTTGGAAAACCTGGTTTCGTGGCACTGCCGCGTTTCTTGTTTATTTTGGATTTTAAACAAGTTCAACAAGTGTGTTCATATTTCTGACACAAAACTTGAATTTAATGTTTTCTTTGTCTGTATGTCAAAATGATGTCCATTCAAAATGCTTGAAGACTATCTGAGACAGATCTCAGAAAGGGTTCTAAAATGTGTGTTGTAAGCTTTTGTGTGAGTTTATATGCTTACTTTTGTTATAACAGATGCTGAAAGGTAATCTAAGAGCAAGCGAAGTCATTGCTCCGATCATTTTAGATCATCCTAACATCACTAAAGTCTTTGGTTTGGTACAGAGGGGTCATTCTGCAGGCTGTGAACAGCCAATGATGGAACTCTATCTGGAATATGGAGGTATTTTCAAGTTTTTAACTCCGCCATCTTTTTCCATTGTTATATATCGTTGATATTGTCTTAATGGCTTACTTATTTTCACACTGCCTTAAGAAATTTATTTATCAGCCTCATACATTGTGAAGCACATCAGAAGTAATTGAGTCTTGGTTTTATTGCTTGGCATATTGCTTTGCCTATGTCAGTCTGTCGGAAGGAATGGTAGGAAGGTCGGTCTGTCCATCCATAACAAAACCTTGTCCGACCAATAACTAGAGAACAATTAGGCCTAGGCTCTTCAGATTTGGTTTCGAGGTTAGTCATTACATGTAGATGACCCCTATTGATTTTGAGGTCAGTATGTCTAAATTCAAGGTCACAGTGACTTTCAACTAAAAAACCTTGTCCAACCATTATCTAGAGAACGCTGTAGCCTAGGCTCCTCAGATTTGGTTGGGAGGTTGGTCATCACATGTAGATGCCCCCTATTGATTTAGAGTTCAATAGATCAAAATTCGAAGTGTTACTATCCAGTTGGCCATTAGGGACATTCGTGTTTCACAAGCACTTCTTGTTAACCTTAGTTTGTCTTCATTTTTGCTACTGTTGCATTGGACATTCATTGTCCCTTTCCTATGTCCAATTGTCCTTTTAGTTTAAGCTGTGGCCTTCAAATAGCTGCTGTTAGTTGCTGCAGAATGGTGAGGACTGGGTCAAAACTTACATGTAACATCTGGGTGTCATGCAGATTAACTTTCCCTATGTGTAACAGATATTGTTGAAACAAACAAAGCTATATTAAAATTATGCATCATTTATTATTTGGTGTTGGTTAAAAAACTGCACTTCATAATTATCATCATTATTTTCAGGTCCTTCCTTGGCCAAGATATATCAAGGTGGAAAGAGATTTGAAAACTCACAAATAAAAAGTTTCACAAAGCAAGGCCTGGATGCACTGAATCACATGGATCACTACAACATTATACATCATGATATAAAGCGTAATTATCTTAATTATTATTATCACAACATAAAATATAATTATGTCCCCTTGACTAATTAATGTCTTGTACTCATTTGTTAAGAAAATAATAAACCATTAATGCTGCTTGTTTCTTATCTTTGCATGTTAGATTGGATAATGTTGTATCTAGAGTCCTGTATGTCTCTTTACAGACTGGATATCTTGATACTAAGTCATGTATGGTGTTTTCAGATGATTATAAGGTTTTCTATCCTAAGTTGCAAAAGTATTGGCAGTTTTTTTGTATCCACTTCAAATGGGGAATTTTGTTCTCCATGGCATTAAGTAAGATTTTTGTTTTGTTAGCTTTTTGTAAAAATTATGTGTTAGAATTTAGTCAATATCAAGTTGATTATTTGTTAATGAATTTGTTTATTTCAGCTGAGAACATTTCTATACTTGAAAAAGATGGCTCTCAACAATTGAAGATAACTGATTTTGGATCATCAAGGCTTCCCACTGATTGTCTTGAATTTGTTGGTGTGACACCTGAATATGTGGCTCCTGAAATTTGCCAACTTTATCTACAAATACAGTAGGTATTTTTGGGTGCCTCACTAACAATTAGAAATTCTATATGACTTTCTAAGTCACACTTAGTTTCAGGCCATTGATATTAATATTATGTAAGTGACATACGAAATAAGATATGAAGATTTCAAGTACATTACAAAATGACTATGATGATCAACATTATTTCTACTTTTCAGGAATCTTGGTCTCTTCTGGGGCCTTACCGAGAATGACATAACAGGAAAGGTGGATATATTTGCCTTCGGTCTTGTTGTGATGTACATGTTTAAGGGCTATCATATTCTAGTTAAGGTTTTTAACGAAGGTAATGAAACTTATGTGGACCTTAATGCCAACACAAGAGGAAAACTGCGTTTCAATATGATGATACAGGTATGTTGTGTTGGTTTTTAGCTCACATGGGCACTTGTGCTCAGGGTGAGCTTTTGTGATCTGCCTTTGTCTGGTGTCATGTGGTGTCAACTTTTACTTTGTGAACACACCGGGGACCACATTTTTAGTTCAAATTTCACTAACTGGGTCAGAATGTTAATTTTGACCAAATCTTGGATGAGTTCAAACTAGGTCACCAGGGCTAATTGCAGGAAAACCTTGTGAACACTCTAGAAGTCACTGATATGATTGGATCTCCATGAAACCTTGTCAGAATATTTGTCTTCATGATATCTTGGACAAGATCGATAATGGGTCATCTTGGGTCAATAATTAGGTCACCAAGTCTAATCTTAAGAAAAACATTGTCAACAGTCTAGATTTCACAGTTTTTATTGGATCTTCACCAAACCTTGTCAGAATGTTTGTCATAATGAGATGTAAGACAAATTCGAACATGGGCCATCTTGGGTCAATAATTAGGTCACCAGTTCAAATCTTAGGTAAAAACTACAGATGTAAAATTTTGATTGGATCTTCACCAAACCTTGTCAGAACGTTTGTCTTAATGATATGTAGGACAAGTTCGAATGTGGGTCATCTGGGATCAAAACCTAGGTCATCAGGTAAAATCTTAGGAAAACCTTGATAACAAAGCAGATGTCAAATTTTGATTGGATCTTCACCAGACCTTGTCAGAATGTTTGTCTTAATGATATGTAGAACAAGTTCGAACCTAGTTCATCTTGGGTCAAAAACTAGGTCACTAGGTCAAATCTTGGGAAAACTTTTTAACATTGTAGATGTCTCATTTTTAGTTGGATCTTCTCCAAGCCTTGTCAGAATGTTAGTCTTAATGACTTAATGATATGTAAGACAAGTTCGAACATGGGTCATCTGGGGTCAAAACTAGGTCACCAGGTCAAATCTTAGATAAAAAACCTTGTAAATGCTCCAGTTGTCAGGGTTTTGTCAGAATGTTTGTCTGAATGATATATGGGACAAGTTCGAACATAGATCATCTGGAATATGTATACTACTTTCCTGTTGCTTGGCAATCATTTGACAATTTGATTTGCCAATCAAAGAATGGAGACTAAATCTTTTAAGATTTTCATAAAAAAAAAAGACGTCTTTCCCCTTGTTCTTGAAACTGTAAACAAATAATTGAATTCGACTATCAAAGCTAATTGAACCTAGCATTTTAATTCTTATTGCAGTTTTTACTTCAGACAAAATTGACTTACTTTTTATGCCCTGTTCTAAAATAGAAACTTATCATTCTTGTTGGTCTTGATTTCGAAAATTAGCTGCATTAAATCTTGGTTAAGAGTTTTATTGCTTGTTCTTTTTGCTGACTTCCAATTAAATTGTCACAAGTTTCATGTAAATTGTATTTTATAAATTTTTATGTTGTTCTAAAAGGGCATTTTTTATTTGCTCTGATAATGTGAACATTTTTATTTGTTGCTGATCATTTTGATATTTTCATTACTTTGTTATGCCCCCGCCATGAAATGGCGGATGGCATATAGTGTTTACCCTGTCCGTTGGTGTGTGTGTGAGTGTGCGGGGTGTGTGTGTGCCTGTTGGGGTGGGTTTGTATTACTATCTGGATGAGGTAGATTTTTGGTCATGAAATTATGTGACAATTTTAAGGGTACCATTTGCAAGGTTTTGCAAGGGTTTAGGGTTAGGGTTAGATCTCAATTAGTTGTCTATAAGTCATTACCAGTCAATTCCCCCCTAAAAAAGGGGTTTTTAGGGGACCTGAGGTACATACCGAGGTATACCTCGGTTAAATTTCTGTTTTTGGCAAACAAAGTGAGGTACATTTTATAATGGAAAACCTCGGAAAGATAGTAAAAAAAGTTTGTGTGTGTGTGTGTGTGTGTTTGTGTGTGTTACGGATTTTCGTGTCCAGCTCATAACTTTGTCATGCATGATTGGATTTTGAAATAAATTGGCACAAATATTCATCATAACAAGACGACGTGTCATCAGCAATAACTGTGTCACTTGCTCAAAGGTCAAGGTCACAGTAGACACTTAAAGCATTATATGTATAAGTTTGTGTCCGGCTTATAACTCTGTCATGCATGATGGGATTTTAAAATAAATTGGTACAAATGTTCATCATATCAAGACGACGTGTCATCAGCAATAACTGTGTCACTTGCTCAAAGGTCAAGGTCACAGTGGACACTTAAAGCATTATATGTATATGTTCATGTCCGGCTTATAACTCTGTCATGCATGATTGGATTTTGAAATAATTTGGCACAAATATTCAGCATCACAAGACGATGTGTCATGTGCAAAAACTGTGTCGCTTGCTCAAAGGTCAAGGTCACAGTAGACACTTAAAGCATTGTATGTATATGTTCGTGTCTGGCTTATAACTCTGTCATGCATTATTGGATTTTGAAATAAATTGGTACAAATGTTCATCATATCAAGATGATGTGTCATGAGCATAAACTGTGTCACTTGCTCAAAGGTCAAGGTCACAGTCGACAATTAAAGCATTGTATGTATATGTTCGTGTCTGGCTTATAACTCTGTCATGCATGATGGGATTTTGAAATAAATTGGCACAAATGTTCATCATATCAAGACGATGTGTCATGAGCATAAACTGTGTCACTTGCTCAAAGGTCAAGGTCACAGTCGACAATTAAAGCATTGTGTGTATATGTTTGTGTCCGGCTTATAATTCTGTCATGCATGATTGTATTTTGAAATAAACTGGCACAAATGTTTATCATATGTAGTTGAGGTGTCCTGTGCATCAACTGCATCACTTGCTCTAAGGTCAAGGTCACAGTGGATGTTAAAAGTTTGTGCATATTATTATGGATATAGTGAGTGTATGTTCGTGTCCGGCTTATAAGTTTGTTATGCATGATGGGATTTTGAAATAAATTGGTACAAATGTTCATCATATTAAGACGACATGTCATGCCCAAAAACTGTGTCACTTACTCAAAGGTCAAGGTCACAGTGGACACTTATATATTTATGTTCATTCCTTACATTGAAGTAGTGAATGTACATGTAGTTGTGTGTTTACCACCCTTAGGTGATCTTTACCTCCCACTATAGGCAATATTCCCAAGCAACCTGCTCTATGTTGTATTCACATATTTGTCACACAACACTCATTTCTGTGTCCAGTGTGAAATGGCAGGGGCATCCGTGTCCTATGGACACATTTTTAGTTATTCATAGATTCTTGTAAATATTCAAGAGCCTAAATGACCTATTTTAAGTCTGTCCTTTGTTCTTTCATTCCAGTTGGCTATAGATTTGGATGATTTCTTCGTCCAGAAGTTGATTCCAGATGAGTGTTGTCCAGATATGAGAGATCTGCTGTTTAAGATGACACAACATAAACATCAATCCAGAGTGAGTGCTCGTCAAGCTTTTGAGCAGATAAAAGGTTTGTGGAATAATTAATATTCAGTCATTTAGTTTGTGTACAGAAACTTTAGTGAGGGTTTGTTTGTGTTTGTCTTTATTTAGTAGCTGAAATTAACTTTTTTTATTTATTTTTGAAATAAAATCAGTGGTCTTGTCTTTAACAGCCTTCTGTTCTCTATTCACTGGTGGTTTAACACAAGTTTGACTGTGTTTGCTGAATACCAGCATTATTACCAATTTTTAGGCTTTCTTTATAGTATAGTATAATAATAATGTATTATAGTACAGTCAAAACTCATTATATTGAAATCACGCTTAGGGCTATTCCATTTAAATATATATACCTCCCAAGGAAGGCACTTTCAAATTTGACCAACCACTTTCAGAAGTTCAATTGACAAAAAAAAGAACCACCTATATATTATTTTTTACCCTAAATTTGACCCCCCTTTAGAATTTCTTTTCATGAAAAGCGATTTATTGCATTCCTATGTTGCCGTTTCTGTTAACAATATAGTTTGATAATGCTCAAGTAAATCAGACCAAAGATATCCAAAAGTTTGTACATGTATACCAAAGTAAATCGAAACAAAAAATCTGCAAAACTTTTTCAGAAGAATTAATATTTAGACAATATATAAATATTTTCTCTTGTTTGCTATGTACTTTTCAATGCAGACTAATCTATGTACGTACTGACTGAATGTAGATTAAACTGGTACCTGTTGATGTCTCACTGTGACATGGAATGGGAACCTACAGACTACATTTTAGAGTCAAATAATTTTGGACTACACAATATTTTAGAATGTAGATGTCATAAAATCTGACAAATTACCAATTAAAAAAAAACATAAAAAATGTTGACCAGACTGTTATGAATCTTTATGACTTTACTTCTGACATACCTCAAACAATACATTGAGTAATGTCTAACCTGGTGTTTAAAAATGGTTAAAATTCCAGGAATACGATAAGTAGGTCATTGCTTTATGTTTACAATACATTTTTCAAAGTGTTGTTCAAGTTACTTAAAATTTACCTCAGGAAGGTTAATGTTTAACATCATATATTGACCCCACTCCAGAAGTGAAAAACGTTTTTAACCCCCCACTTTAGAAGCAAAAAGCACATTTGACCATCCCCCAATATAATTTCTTTATTTTGCCTTCCTTGGGTGGTATATATATTTAACAGGAATAGCCCTTATATCGACCATTACTAAAACACGGAACGGAACAGTACGGAACGGAACAGTAAGGAACGGAATAGTACAAGAAAACACGGAACAGTGGTATTATACCACGGAACATACAAGAAAACACTGAACAGTGGTATTATACCATGGAACATACAAGAAAACACGGAACAGCGGTATTATACCACGGAACATACAAGAAAACACGGAACAGTGGTATTATACCACGGAACATACAAGAAAACACGGAACAGCGGTATTATACCACGGAACATACAAGAAAACACGGAACAGCTGTCTTATACCACGGAACATACAAGAAAACACGGAACAGTGGTATTATACCACGGAACATACAAGAAAACACTGAACAGTGGTATTATACCACGGAACATACAAGAAAACACGGAACAGCGGTATTATACCACGGAACATACAAGAAAACACGGAACAGCTGTCTTATACCACGGAACATACAAGAAAACACGGAACAGTGGTATTATACCACGGAACATACAAGAAAACACGGAACAGTGGTATTATACCACGGAACATACAAGAAAACACGGAACAGTGGTATTATACCACGGAACATACAAGAAAACACGGAACAGCTGTCTTATACCACGGAACATACAAGAAAACACGGAACAGCAGTGAAAATTGGTCAAGGCATGGAAATACGAGACGAGGACCTAACAGTTCAAAATACAGGGGTTATCAGAAAGAAAAATCGGGCACCATTACGTCATCATCCTGAATGCATGAATATTTACAATTCAATTCATCAATCTACAGAATTCTTATGCCCCAAGTGCAATAACAAGTTGTGATTTTAACGAATAAAAAGAGTGTTCCGTTATTTTGTTGTTCCGTGTTTTAGTATATTTGTAGATATTGCATGTTCCGTAGTGTTCCGTACTTTAGCATTTTTCGTATATGGCATGTTCCGTCTTTTAGTACTTATCACATTTCAATGTTCCGTTCCGTTCCGTGTTTTAGTAGTGACCTTTATATCGAAGTAAAGATAAAGTCCCAATTTTTATCATTTTTATTACATATCTAAAAATTGCACATTTTTCGAATTCATGGTTCTCGATATTTTTATATATCGAAGAAGATTTTCGGTCCCAAACAAAGATTTTCAACTATAAAATGACCAACTATGTCAAACCAATTATGTCGCCAACTTACAAAAGAAATGTTTGCACCTTTTCCTCAAACAAACACCTATAATCTAAAGTAGATATTCATTTATTGACAGCTGTATAAACATGTCAGTGTCCATTCTCACGATTATAAAACTGATACAAACATTTTGTTGATGATACAATTATTAAAAACAGATTAATATGACGATATTCGCTCAATTAAAACTGACAAACTGACTAAGCTAAAAATAATTGTTAAGACTTACACAACAAAATACAAAGCGATTTTGGACGTTGAAAAAGGACAGATGTCAAAGAAAGCCATAGCTTTGAAGTATGACACACCACAAAACATATAATCCACACGTAAATTAGTGTATTTTATACATATTTGTAATGTATAGCAAAATAAATAAATCAAAAGTACCAGTATAAATGCCGTATTCTTATTACCCATTTCCATCCCGTGCACCAAATCACACGTTTACATGATTATTTTCGACACACCGACTTTAGCTCTAAAATGTAAATATAGGTATCAATATTCCTATATCAAACTATCGACTGTACTATATACTGTCATAGTTCATCATGGTCAAAGTCATCTCAACATCAGAAAATAAAGCTTCTTTACAATCAGCCCAGTAATTCACTATATCTAATTTGGCATTGGACATTTCTGATATTGTTATGATATGATGTGATATTTAACGACTACAAATTTAAATCTCTGTAATATTGCAGTAATCTTATTCAGAGTCTTTCTTTACTCTTAAATGTTCAAATGATGTGAATGACTTTGTTCTTACTTACATATCAAGGGTTCAACGCAACAGTGTCGTAACTCATATTGAAATAAGAACAAGTTACAACAGTGTTGCGCTGAGCCCTCGATATACATGTATATAATGTGAACTTTGATGGTTTTATCTCTGGCCTAATCAGGTTCTGTTGACTGAGATCTTGAGTGACTTAGTTTATTTGAAGACTGTAATAATATAATATTTTCTAGCTATTTTCTGTTAGTTTGTAATATTTTGATCTTTTTAGATATTCATGTACAGGCTATGATATAAACAGTTTATCTTTTCTGACACGCAACTGAGCACCCTATTACATAGTATTGTTCATATTTATTCTTTTGATAAATTTTAGCCATTGAAAAGAGGTTGGAAGTATATGCTGAAAAAAAGTTTGCACAAGAAACACAGAAACAGAAAATCATTCCACCATATTGTGGACCTGCTACGAACCGCACCTTAAGTCCGTTGAGAAATAAAGTCAAGGGTAAAGGGTCCAAAAATTTGGCACCGATGACACCACAGACTGAGAAGCAAAACCTGAGAGGAGATATTGCTAGCAAGAAATTGCAGATGCCTGCTTCACCACTTTCTGCATTTGTAGGACAATCTCTGGAACAAACTGCTCAAAGAATTTCAAGCGTAAGATAACTAAACTAAATTTTTCATTTATCCTATTTTCAACGGATTGACTGATGGGCCTGATACTTCGCAGGTGCATTGGCCTTGGACAGTAGATGACCCCTATTGAAATTGGGGTCACTAGGTCAAAGGTCAAGGTCACTGTGACATTGAGTGGGAAAATTGTTTCCGATCGATAACTCGTCAACGGATTGACCGATGGGCCTGATACTTTGCAGGTGCATTGGCCTTGGACAGTAGATGACTCCTTTTGAAATTGGGGTCACTAGGTCAAAGGTCAAGGTCACTGTGTCATGGAGTGGGAAAATTGTTTGAGCGATAACTCTGTGTCAAGGCCCTGTTTGGGGGACATATGTCTCCGACTGCGGAGCTCTTATAATTTGATGTAATGATTTTATTATAAGATTATACATCATGAAGAGTTTTTTGGGTAGTTCTTATTGTCTTTATTACCTCATGCTTTGTTTATTTACACCATGTTTTTTGTCAATTTAGATAACTGAAAGGAATGTCCCTCTCACTCAACTATCTATGGATACTTCACAAGAAACGTTTGCACAAGAAACACAGAAACAGAAAATTATTCCACAAAATATGTCATGTCTTCCTGACCAAGGTTTTGTGCAGATACCTGGTACGTTCTTATAAAGTTTGAAGTGAAGCTTTTCTATTGGGACATTTTTATCAATACATTGTATCTGCATTTTCCACCCGCTTGCTCAGTTAGTGAATCGCTCTACGTCTGACTTAAATATGGTCCCAAACAATGAAAAACACACTATCTTGGACACTTCAATTATTGTTCCTAGTCCTACCACTAACTGCAGTCCATACTTAACAGATCATTACATCACAAGCTTTTGACTCCAAATGGTATTTTCTCACTGACTGGTGTGAGTGCAAATATTTATTGCCAGGACTGTAACTATATTGATTTTCTATATTTAGCACAGTTGTTGTATTACTTCAATGAATGATAAATTTGAAAATTTGATTGAACGCCTATGTCTACATATACATACATATTCAATGGAGTTGTACATTGAAAAACTAAAAACAAACGTTACGATACTGAAAAAAGTAGCCTGAAGAGGTATAGTTTTTTTCGCTGAATGTGTAGATAAATGAATGTTTTACATAATGTTATTTTTTTTAAAACTTCTACCACGGCGTTTTAGCTACATTTGCATTTATCTGAATATTTTAAGTCGAAAAAACGTACCCATAATGACTTTTTGACGTCGATTAATTTCCGACACGCCGGGCGGTCATGGATATTCAAAGCATTGATGTATATCATTCGGTAGACCACTGCATTCCGTCATTCGTGAAGTTCGAATTTTCAATTTTTGACAATTTATAGCAAAGCTACAAGGGGAAAAGTACAACGAGTCGTTCACATAGCTGGTGCTGCTAGGTGGGGTTTTAACGTCGTTTAGTTGCTAGGTTGCCGACGTCAAACTGTAAAAAGAACAACACATTGAAATACATAGTTCTGAAAACATCAGCTAGCAGGAGGTTTGGTTATCTATGATCATATCTGCTGTGAGATTTATACAAATCATAATTCGAAATTCATAAAAGCATTGTAAGGTAGAATAATAAGTAATATCCAATGTATATTATATAAACATCATTTAAACAGATTTTATGCAAGGTAGATCTGAATTACAGAGGCTATGTTAAACTCCTGCTTCTGGATGTAAAATAATCTGTTATGGGTTAATAAAACGCAAATAGAGAGAACATCCTTGTCTAATTTAGTTGTTATTTATCAACTTGAACCCTTTGCTGGTTCTGTTTACACCTGATGGTCTTTTGAGTATTTACCAATGTTGTATCTTTACAAGAAATAGATGAATTTTACACTTACTAAACTAAACTGTCATAAGGGTAATCTTGAATTCTCATCTACCTGGGTTGGTACCATGATATATTTTTATGTGTAAAAATGATTTGTCTAATTTCTGAAGTCTTCGTTACTGTTTTACCTGTAAGGTTGATTAAATATTCTGTGTTGAAATTTGAATTGTATCGTATAGATTTAAATATTTCATAACTAGTGTCTCTTTTAGATATGTGACTTTAACATTAATTTTGTGTCATTTAAAGTTACCATCACTATCAGTTAAGGTAATTTTATACAAAAAATCTAATTTCAGCTTTTGTAGAGGATTGTATGAAGAGTGTTTCTAGACCTGCTATGAACCACATCTTAAATCTGTTAAGAAATAAACTCCCCTATGAAAAGAATGGCCACAAGGGTAAAGGGTCCAAAAATTTGGCACTGATGACACCACAGACTGAGATGCAAAACCTGAGAGGTGATATTGCTAGCAAGAAATCGCAGATGCCTGTTTCGTCACTTTCTGCCTTTGGAGGACAGTCTCTGGAGCAAACTCTGAAAGAGAAACAAACTGCTCAAAGAATTTCAGGGGTAAGAGAACTAAATTTTTCATTTATTCTATTTTCAATTGGATAATAGGCATGTACATTTTAATTTGATGTATTTTATTTATAAGAATATACATCATGAAGAGTTTTTTGGGTAGTTCTTATTGTCGCTATTACCTCATGCTTTGTTATTTACACCATTTTTTTTTGTCAATTCAGATAACTGTAATGAATGTCCCTCTCACTCAACCATCTATGGATACTTCACAAGAATCGTTTTTTGACCTACGTAAGAGAAACGATTTCGAGCATTCTAGAGGTATTGGTAGCACTTTGGTTGAAGAAAGTCACCAAAATGTTTCTAACAACACCAATAATGTGCCGCTACTTCAAGTTGTACAAACCCCTGGATCAGGACAGCAGAATATTACCATTTCTCCTGTATGTATAAGTTTATTATGTCATGTTTAATAGAACTCATGATATGCATTTTCCATAATGGATTTAGATGTTTGTTTAGAACTTAGGCCCGTATTGAATATTATGGGATTGCAAGAAATAACTCAAAATTTATTGCATCATACACATATATGTATACATCATGCTGCATTTAGCAGTAAGTAATTCAAAGCAATACACATATGATGGGTTAACTTTCTATCTCTTTTCTCATGACAATTATGGTTATTACTGCATGTTAATATATTTTATACTTTGTATAAAGGCACAGGAAACAGAAGTCCAGCCTAATGTGAGTAACTTGGATGAGTATGTTGGAAACAGAACCCAGACAGTGAATGCGCAACAGATGCCACATTCGCAGGTTCCAGAGGAAGACAGTGGCACTGCACCAGAAAGTCTCCCAGATCTTGGAGGTCGGATTGATGAATTTTTATGAATTCGTAAAAAATTCTTGTCAGAAACTACATTGCTTGGACCTAAGATGTTTGGTATGTAGTATGGTCTAATTGACCTTGAAACCAGTTGGCGATTTAAATATATATATCAAACCTATGGAATGTTATTATTTTTTATTATATATATACATCTTGGTGTTATTTCATAGATACATAAAAAAATTATGTCAATGATTATAGAACAATTATTAGAATCTTTCTTTACAAACCAGAGGTGGCATACAGATAAAAAGTTTTTCATAGTGAAGATGTATCTAGGAAATGAAAATTTGATGATTCAGACTGTAAATTTTATTGTACTTATTTATTACAAACAGGATAAGATTGTACTTGTACAAACACTGAATCTGTCTACTTTCACTTTGCACTTATTTTATATTGTTGATAGGTTATGATTGGTTTTCTGTGATACAAAAGTTATTTTATATGAATGATGTAGCATTGATACCAAATGTTTGTAATTATTGTACTACCTGTGCAGATGTGCTTGTTCTCTTTTATGCCTCGTTTAAATATGCATGTGCTTGGTCGAATTTCTTTTATAACTGCTTCAGATTTTGTCTCAACATTTTTATTGATTATGTGTCTTAGATTAATTGTTATTATGTATGTGTGCATTACATGCTTTGTTGTTCTGTTGTTACTTATCATTGCATGTCAGTCAATAGCGATACATTGCTAATGTTATTTACATGTTATACTGACTCTAAATAAAATTTGTATTTGTGTTTCAAACATTGTGCTGTCTTGAAATTCATCACTGCTTTGTCTACTGGACTACTTCTGTATATTGCCAATATATTCTGTTATCTAGACTAAAATATATCCATAAACAGAATGCAGCATTGAAACTATGTCCTATATATCATATGTCAAACTTAAGTTCTTATCAAAATTCATTCATTATATTTCCACTCATTTTTATGTATGGCCAAATCTTTCGTCTACCCACATTCCTGCAACAAATTTCACTAATTTTTCCAGTAGATATTTCTCTATTATATCAAACAATTTAAAAAGATTAATTTATTATTCAACATTTTTGTGATCATTGACATTCTTCCATTGTGAAAACAATTCACCACCAACTGTGTAATGTTTTTTGTGTTGGATTTACAAAATCTCGACATGGGTTAGTCGATAATAATTAGTTGTTAACATTTTCTGCTGTGCCAGAAACTGTATATTTTTGGTCTTCTCTTTATGTCTTCTTTGTATATTAAAGGGAGAATGCTCCAGAATTGTTAATATCTTTAAATTTTGAGTTGTTAATATGCTATTTTATCTGTCGGCCTTAACCAGAAACTGTATATTTTTGGTCTTCTCTTTATGTCTTCTTTGTATATTAAAGGGAGAATGCTCCAGAATTGTTAATATCTTTAAATTTTGAGTTGTTAGTATGCTATTTTATCTGTCGGCCTTAACCAGAAACTGTATATTTTTGGTCTTCTCTTTATGTCTTCTTTGTATATTAAAGGGAGAATGCTCCAGAATTGTTAATATCTTTAAATTTTGAGTTGTTAGTATGCTATTTTATCTGTCGGCCTTAAATATTGTTTGTTTCTGGTTACATGATCATTAAATTTTTTTACCATTGTATAAAGTCAGATTGTGAATGTATCGTGTCTTGGGCCCAATTAAAAATCTAGGGTCATGGGGAAAAATTAGGGTAGTATGTCCGGTACCAGAAACAAACAATTTTTTTATGACTTAGTGTACAAAGCTATATCTGACAAGAAATGCTACATGAATTTCAAAAAGTGTAAAACCACATTGTTTTCATAACCTTATAGTGTTTCCTGTAAATAATTTTAACAGAAATTATCTCTGTTATTTTTCAAACATGACTTACAAGTTATTGGGATAGTGTTCCAAAACGTTTTATTCCACTGTTTATTGATTCAAGCAGCATCTGCTGAATTCAAATCCTCTGTTCAACAACAAATTTACCTTGGAAAAGAGGAAAACTATGCCTTGTTATACATGTAATGATGTACATTGAAAATGTTTGATTTTGTTAATTTTACTTTCTAAGTTATCCCATTTCATTTGTTTATTTCTTCCCCTTTCAAATTTGCAGGTCACTTCTATATTTCTTGATTTAAATTCAAGTACTTGGGTATGATGCTTAATTATCACATACAAATATATTCTGCCAATATTAGGATTGCTAGATATAGCTTTATACACTTCCAATTTTCTTATATTTGTTTCATTTCACACACAATTCGTGCAATAAGACTGCAACCTTTTATTCAACTTTTCTTGAATTTTTTATCAAATACTGCATTTTTTTATTTAGTTGTGATTTTCTTCATTTTTAAAATATTAAGTGTCTGAGATTGTTATAACTATTTTGAGGATTCATGACTTTCATAGTAATAATTGTATGAATAATACTAAATTTATGATGGCATAAGTCTAATACTTACATAACCATGCAAAATTATTTACTGCAGTATTTTCAAAATGCAATCAAGAGATGTTGTTTTTTACCTCTTTTGCAAAGTAATACAGTATTGATAAATAAATGTAGATGTAGTAGTCAAAGTGCTTAGTTAGTTAGAAAGTTTTAATTTATTCATTTCCATTGTGTTGTAAGAATAATGCTGTCAAATTGTTTGAGTTTGTTGGTACTGATTTTTAGCTCACCCGAGCATAGAGTGCTCGGAAAGCTTTTAGTATCAATCAATGTCCGGCGTCCACAATTAGGACAATTAGTTAACACTCTAGGGGTCACAGTTTTGATTGGATCTTCATCAAACCTTTTTTGAATGTTTGTCTCAATGATATCTTGGACAAGTTTGAACCTGGGTCATCTAGATATATATTATCTCAAACATGAAAGAGTTTGTACATGTTGTATGTGTGAGATCAGTTGTATTAATTTATTGGTATTATTTCTCTTCACTGTTCAACTATGATGAAAAATGTGGAACTGAACACCTTTTTGCTTCCCATTTTGATTTGTTGTGATATTTTCAATGAATTGCAAATTGTATAAAATACTTCCTTTTCATACATGCATGGTATTGTTTGTATTATGGATTTGTTAAGTATTGATTAGATTATTATAGAAAACAATAAAAGCTGCTTTTAATGATTAGTTCCTGTTATCAATACATGACATACAAACCCTAGATGTTTCATCCTAAGAAATTTCAATCCAAGATCCATACCAAGAATTATCAACCCCATAAAAATAAAAAATTGGTCGTCTGAAATTTTGACTCAATATGCATAACAAAGAATGGGTTGAAAATTCCTAAGATGAATCATCTAGGGTTAAATATTAGAAGAACCAATGTGATTTTGTGAATCCTAATTTTAGGTCGAAATGTCTGAGTACGAATCTGTTAGGGACTAAAATTCTATGGACGAATCATTATATGGAAGAAATTTAAGCGCTATTCAGACTTAAGTCTTAAAAAAGAAAAGAAATTAAAACAAATTTTCATCAAATATGATCATTTATTTAAAAAATACAATGAGTACAAATTAAGATGAACATTTAACTGCATACACAAGTTAAATAAAAAACATACTGTCACAAGTTAATCCTTTAGATGAGAATCCAGTAAGATGACCAATCACCTACAAAAAGAACACAAGTGTAAATGAAAATAGAAAATGCAAACAAGTATTCATATCATGAACATTGTCTCCTATTACAAACTATTCTGTGATGTGTTCAGCCATTTTGATTTGGAAAATGATTAGCCAATCAAAACAGCTTTTACAGGTTAGTGATCATGTGACATGACATAAACTAATGGAAATAGCTGTTACAACAAGTTCTATTTCTTCTTGAGAGCCAATAGTAAATTAATATATGAAATTTTGAACACACTATAGTGTGTGGGTTTGTGGTGTAGTGGATAAGATGCCTGACTTGTAACCTGGAGATCGTGAGTTCAAATCCCACTCAGGTAAGAATTTATAAATTGTATAAAAATTGTACAAATTGTAATATGACATGTATGTAAACTAACTACTTGACTAACCCTCCTACATACTAAAATATGCACAAATAACCCTAACATGCAAATTAACACTAATATAACATGAGCACTAATATGCAAACTAAAATGGGGCACTACTCACATACTAACAGTCACACTAGTAACCAGACCACATCATAACATGTAAGTAATTAAATAAGCAGTACATATATTAAAATGCTAACCAAATAATTTATTTAAAAAAAATCTTTTTTTAATTCATTTTTTTTTTGGAAATGCACCAGTATTATAGCAACTAGAAGAAAATTCAAACACTTATAATGTACAGTAACAGTCAAAGGGAGATAATTATTACCTCCCTTTGACCTAAGGATAAGAAGGATGTACATATTTTTCAGAAAAAAATGACCATTTTTTAAGAAAACAATCTTTTTGTATGATTTTTAAGAATGAATTAGGTTGCAATGGTAGCAGTTAAAGTGAACTGGTGCATTTCCAAATCTAGAATAAAAAAATGGCAAAAAAATAAATCCAAGAACAGTTTTTGGCTGCAGTGGTAAAGACACGAATTACAGGAACAAAACTAGAGAACACTGCTGCATTTAAAAAATAGATAAATAACAATTGTGCTTCTTTTCTATAAAATCCTTTGGTGGCAATGATAAGAAAATTTTAAAAAATTATCCAAAAATATGTTTGCTTTTAAAATGTAGTATCTTTTTACCAAGTATATAACATTTTCATAATTCTCACAGTATTTTGTGGTTGTATTTTTTACTATAAGTACAAAATCAAAATACAGACATTGTACAATTCTTTGCATCAAAAAATAAAAAATTGTGAGTTATTTTTCAGGCAGGGTTTGTTCCAGGACCGTAGGAACCCAGGGGGCTAGGGCTAGAAAAGCCTACCCGGTAATAATTTTGGCTGTTATGGTAATTAAAAGGAGCTGAAACTAATAGATTCCCCCTCTGCCCCATTGTCAGACAAAATCTAAAATGAGCCCCCAGCCCGTCTGAAATTACTTCCTACATTGTGTGCAATCACATTTAATGCCAGAGATATTCTAAGTAGTGCAAAGCAGTACACAAAGGTTTAGATTAGGATATTTATAAACTTGTATCTTCATTAATTTGTATTTACATGTATCTACCATAAAAAGAATTCACCCTAGGGCTTATAGGTACACCCCAGCATGCAGACCCTATTGTTTTTCAAATATGAACAAAGCCTTTGTCAAAATCAAGTGACCCCCGGGGTGAGGCCAATTTTTACCCCAGGGCCATATTTTAAACAAACTTTGCAGAGGTCTGGTGAGCTAAAAATTATCCAATCATGGTTAATTTGACAATTATTGTAAAAATGAATGATAGTTCAGCTTGCTATCCATAGCTGTAACTCACTCTGCATGCATGAATTTTTATGCAGACCAACAAACTGTTTTTCTAAATCCGTCATTTTAAGCTAGTTCCCTTTCCATGTTCCAGGGTTAGTCATGTACATTCAGTTTCCATGACTACTTTCAGTACTTTGATACACTAATGCAATAAGGATCACTTGCTCAATGTTTGAATAGTCTGTATGTACAAAATATATATAATATACAGATATGCTTAGATGGACATCATTTGTTTCATATTTTGCACTAGCATTTATAATATGATGTTTGATTGTTGAATTTTTATCATATCTAACCAACAGTGTACCATATTCAAACAATGAAGCAATTACCACAAGTAATATCGCAAATGATCCTTATCAACTTTTAATGTGACATTATTTATGTACTGTACAGATATTTACTCAATAGTCTTATTTTTAAATTTGTTTTATTTCCACCTTATCCAGCAATACATAATTATCAGAAATGGAGAAATAAGATAATTTAGAAATGTTTTCTCTAAAACAGAGAATTAATTTTACACTTCAATAGCTTTTGTTTATTAATTTAGCTGGGATTGAGCACAAATCCAGTCTTACAGGCAGTGACATAAACTATTACACCACAGAGACATCATAATACAAGTAGACAGACAAATCCAAATAGTTCTAATGCGATTTTGTTAAACAGTCAAAGCTGAATAATTACACGGTTGCTGGATATGTTTATTTTTTAGCTCATACCACAGTTGATAGATTCTGTTTATTTTACTGCAAGGGAATGTTCCATTTTACTATAAGTTATACTTATGTTCAACAACCTAACTTACGAAAGTTAGCGAATCAAAGCTAAAAATGAATGCTAGCATTGACAGTGAAATCATACAGCTTTGACTGGTTAATAAAATCACACAATACCACACTGCGTTTTTATTGCAAGTTTTATTAGGATTAAACAAAAAATATGTAAGGTGTAAAATTTTAACATAATTCATTTACTAGAATTTGCTATAAAAGTAAACTTACAACAGAGGCTTCAGATTCATTTGTGGTCCAATCTTGTGGTCCATTCAGTATCCACTCATCAGCATCAAGTCTTACTGTTGTTGATGCTGCACCAGCATCACTGCCACAACCTATGTGTAAAATAATCATCAATATATATTATATTGATACAATAACAAGAGGGCCATGATGGCCCTTTTTTGCTCACCTGACTCGTGAGTAAAGACAGCAACTTCTTTCATGTCATTACAACTTCTTTCTTAACATTTAACTAGGTCAGACTCAGTCAGAGCCTAAAAATGACAGGCCTTTTTTCAAGTTTGATGAAGATCCAATCAAGCTGTGACCCCTAGAGCTTTAAAACAGAGAATTAATTTTACACTTCAATAGCTTTTGTTTATTAATTTAGCTGGGATTGAGCACAAATCCAGTCTTACACCACAGAGACATCATAATACAAGTAGACAGACAAATCCAAATAGTTATAATGCGATTTTGTTAAACACTCAAAGCTTGCGATCTTTAGCTGTCATTCACTCTGCATGCATGAATTTTTATGCAGACCAACAAACTGTTTTTCTAAATCCGTCATTTTAAACTAGTTCCCTTTCCATGTTCCAGGGTTAGTCATGTACATTCAGTTTCCATGACTACTTTCAGTACTTGATACACTAATGCAATAATAATAATAACAGGCCTTTTTTCAAGTTTGATGAAGATCCAATCAAGCTGTGACCCCTAGAGCTTTAACAACCCAAATTGTTGACGCCGGACGCATTTGATACTGATCATTCTGTGAAAGTTTGGTGAAAATTGCATACAAATTGTAGGAGGAGTTGCGAGGACAAGCATTATGAGTAAAATTAAACTAAGGGCAATAACTCTGCCAAAAATGACTGAATCCAAAAACCCAGAATATATGTGCTACAACAATTGATACCAGTGATTTTTTTGGAATTTTCAAAACTAACTGTGGCTTTCTGAAGGGAAAATATAGCGCGATAAATCAGAAAAGGGGAAAACCTTTGACATAGCATTTGATTTCAATGGATTATTTTGCATTTTAAAGCCATTTTTGGTTATAAATCTATTTTGTAATTGCTGTTTGTGTACTTCTTTAATTTCTTTTCAATGGGAAATATAACTTCATTTTGTGGAAAACTATAGCATTTTAGGGGAAGATGTGTTTTGGGGCTAGGGGAAACAGCCTGAATAAGGCTGTGAAATATATGAAAAAAATCACTGGATACTAATCATTCTGTGAAAGTTTGTTGAAAATCACATAATAATTATAAGGTAAAACAAGAAGTGTTTGTGACACACAAATGCCCCCTAAAGGCCAACTCGACATAAGACCACAACTTTCGACCCACTGAACTTAAAATCAATAGGGGTAATCTACATGCAATGACCAAACTCCCAACCAAATTTGAGGACATCGGCCAAATCGCTCAGACAAGGTTTTTGTACTGAAGGTCACTTTGACCTTGACATTTTATGTACGGACCTCAATATAAATAAGGGTCACCTACATGTGATGACCATACTCCCAACCAAATCTGATAAGCCTATAGGCCAAATTGTTCATTAGTTATTGGTCGGACATGGATTTTTAGGAGAAGGTCACTGTGACCTTGACCTACTGACCTAAAAATTAATATTGGTCATCCTCACAACTGTATCTGAACAGCCTAAGCCAAATTGTTCTATAGTTATTGGTCAGACAAGGTTTTTGTGCTGACGGTCACTGTGACCTTGACCTTTGGCCTACTGACCTCAAAATCAATAGGGTTCATCTACGGAAGACCTAAGGCCAAATTGTTCTCTAGTTATTGGTTACGGCTGTTGTTCTTGGGGTAACTGGCGATCCGATCCAATCTACGATTCAACACTTACGATCCACAATTTGAATCAATTATCTTTTGTTATCAAGTAACCCATCTAAAACTTCAACATTGCAGTCCTGAATACAGCTTAATATTATTTTCTTTTAGGAATAATTAAGTAAATCAATATGAATAATATTATTATTGTTCTAATGCTTAAATTCATGCTTACTCCCTTCCAATCAATGGATTTACCGGCATCATTTTCTGACTCAATATTTAAAGATCCCACTTGGACCAGCCTACTTGGCAAACAAAGTAGTCCATGACGTGATATATATATTCAGAGTAAATGGATTTTTAAGAACAAAGAATACACTATATGATAAAAAACATCACAAACCACAAATCTCAGTAATGAAGACTATTCACTTTGTACTTGATTTTTCAATTTGATTTGTGATTACCTGAGTACTCGCCCCAGCCCTAGGTGTCATTGGTTATGGCTGGACCGACTGACGCACATGCGGACGGACTGATATGTGCAAAGCAATAAACCCCCTTTTCTTGAAAAGGGGTATAAATAAACGAAGGGCAATAACTCTGCCAAAATTGACCGAACAAAAAATGCCTGATAGTTTGAAATACAGCACTAAATACTGATCATCCTGTGAAAGTTTGTTGAAAAACGCATAAGAATTGTAGGAAGAGATGCGAGGACAAGCATTGTAAGGTAAAAATAAACAAAGGGCAATAACCAAAAATATGACCGAATCTAATTTCTAAAAAGCCTCGGAATACAGCATTCTGTGAAAGTTTGATGAAAACTGCATCAGTAATGTATTTAAATTTCAATTACCAAAAGGGGACGGACGGGCGTGCAGACAGTGAGACTACTATTATGCCATCCTACATAAAAACGATGAGTGCGAAGAACGAAATATGTTATGGACGAAACTTCCACGTAATTAAAACAAGAAAACCAGAATAAAATGAAAATGACAAGTAGTAAGATTGACTTACATCGATTAAACAAAGTATTTACTATAGAACCTCAACAATTATACGATAAATGCTTACCGTATAGCTCAACAAATTACTTAAATATATTTCATTAATAAAACTCCTAACGTCGCGAATACTGATTACAGAAGATGCTTAAGGAACGACAACTCTGGTATAAAATCTTGTTTCGTCCCAGTGTACTTACTTTGATTTCCGTACCGTACACGTAGTGTGTTAACTGAATATCTCGTGCAGATCTCATTACTTTTTTTCAACCAATTAACGGATAAGTAACTGTAGCATGATTTGTTTTGTTCTCTTACTCGTACAGTCGATCTCTGACATTTTTCTACGGCTTTAGTTATCGTACGTATACGGGGTCAAAATTTCATGCCACACCGGCCAATAGACATTCCCGGCGAATACACTCACTCTGCGTAGTGTATTTAGCGAGTACTCACACTTAATCGTTAAAATGGGGAAACGATATTATTGTGACTTTTGTGATCGAAGTTTCGCTGATACTGGTGTGAATAGAAAGAATCATTTTAAAGGAGTCCAACACCAACGTATGCGGAAGCAGCATTATGATTCTTTCCGAGGTAACTTTGTAGGGCACCAGGACATCTCGACTCGATCCCTAACCATTTCGACCCCAGTTATTTCCGGCCGATTATTTCCTAAGACATTTCGACCCCTATTTTTTAATATAATCAAACAATGTACAGGTCTGTGATTTATTGATGTTTTTGGTGTTGTAGCATGCTTTATATAATAACAATTGTGTGTATAATAAATGTCAAATATGTATCTAACACAAAAAAATCTGGGGATATCATTGCATAATAAAGTGTCCAGTTGTTGGAGTCTTTGGACATGAACTAGTATCTTTGTGTTGAAATTCTATATGCTTTCACATTTGGTTATATATGTATAATTGTAATTCATTTGCTTGTTTTGCAATCATAATCAGCTGTTAAACGTCTTAGTTTTCTTACACAACATATCATGTAATAACTAATACTGATCATATTTTTGTTTTGTTTTTCTAGTAGTTTTGCTCATTAGTCATGTTTCAGTTCCATGATGCTGATCAATTAGATAAATTATTCAATGTATTCTTTCAGATGCTGCTACTATTCTGACTGAAGATGCTACTAAACAGCCGTGTAAAAGATTCTATCATGGTAAATTTTAACTGTAAATTTGCAAATACTGAAATAGTTTTCTGCTGAAGGAAATTTATTATTAACAATAACATCATAATGATGGAAATGTTTTTTTTTATTAACACACAAACATTAAATCCTTTCTTGAAGGGTAAAACTTCTTGACCTATATGTGTACACATGTATACGTCATTTGACTTTCATATTATATAATTATATTACCCTGTTCTGATGACATTAAAGTATATTTAACAACAAACTTTTTTGTTTGATTTAGGTGTATGCTTATGTTTGTATGTAACACTTAATTTATAACATTTTTTCATTAGATGATTACTTTAGAACTGATTGTGTAAACTAAGGGGTGGAAGAATGCATGTACTGATGTAGACTAGTTGTGATGATAAGGATTTGTTATACATTGTATATCAATCTGTCTTAGTAAAAAGTGTCTTAAGTTTATTTTATTCAATCAAAGACATATACTATACACAGTATAGGTCTTTGCTTGAAAGAATGATTCCATTATTTTGTTCCAGGAACTTGTGATTTTGGAGATTCCTGCAAATTTTCTCACATGACACCAGAACAGCGTCAGCAGTTAGAAGAACAAGGTGAATTTACTTATTTTACTAATGATACATGTATGTAGGCAGCATGATGCATGTTAAGTCCTTTCCATAACCCACTAGTCCATAATTGCCCACTTATAATTTGGCTAGTGCATTAAAAAAATAAGTTCAAACACTGATGTTGTATAACAAATAGTGCAAATTTTTATATTATGTTCTGACATTTATTATTTGTGTATGTATTACTTTAGTTTTTGTTAAACAACATGTTTCCTTGAAAGTTTGACTGTTGATTTCAATTCATGTCAGGTTGTTTGTCTCTCCTGTCAGATTTACACATCATGTGAATTGCTCTGTCCATCACGATGTTGAAGAAGTAGTACTGGTTAGACCACATGTCCATTGACTGTAGTATATAACTGAAATATTGTTGATTAACAATGCCAAACATTGAAACAGTGTAATGAATAGTTTAGTCAATATTTATCTGACAGTGTATGTACCAAGTTACATGTTTGTTTACAGCCATGAGAGAAAAGTTAATGAAAGGAAATGGAAAGGAAGAATTGACTGAACCAAGTTTAGATGAATGGTTAGAAAAAAGAAACAAGAAACGTCTTAAACTAGAGCCAGAAAGTGATGTTGTTGATGTAACCTACAAGTTACCTCCCTTCTTGATGAATATACCAAATTTACCTCCATCTTTACTACCTCCAACAACTGAAGAGTTGCAAAATAAACCCGTTTGTCAATGGGGCTGAAAGTAACTAACGGCATTTACGTTGTGTACTTACATTAAGTGTAGTGAATAATTCATAGCTGTCAAAACCCCCATTGAGAGCTTGAGGAAGAATTGGGTTTAGAAGGAACAACAAAGTGCAGTGGAACATATGGTTTGGGTTTCACAAGTAAAGACAAGCCATAGATAAACAGCTTTCAAAGAGCCATCAGTTGCATTTTAACCATCAAGTGACCATCATAATCGATTCTTACTTGTAGGTTAATATTATAATGTTTTTGAAAGCATGTAATTTTACATAGAATCTATCTATCTGCCTATAATGACAAACACCGGCAAAATTTATTCTGTGTTGATGAAGATTCCAAATCTGAGTAACTCTAGTCCACTGATAGACCTATGTGAAGTAAATTTAACTTAATGTAGGAATGATAAATGTTCAGATAATGTATGTGTGCTTGTACAATGCATGTAACCGTGTATTTTTAGTGATGAGTTTAGAGACAACCTGAGAAGAAATATTCTGTTTAGTCCACTGTATCCTGACTACACGAGTGTGTCTTATGGTGAGATTAGTTTGTGACCGTCAGTTATGTAATCTCTTACAGGTATAATCATGCTATGAAAGTTTCCATAAAAAACAAAACAAGTCTGTCGGCTCTTGTACAGCTTTTTTCGATTAAGGATACTTAGTTGTATTAATAGAAAACCCACATTAATTGAATATTTAAATATAATATTATATACATGTACAGTCTGATTTAGAATATATCCACATATTAGTTACAGGTGATAATATACAGTCATCATTACCAAATAAAACAATTCAGGGATCTGCAATACTGAATTCAGAAATCCAAATATATCTAATATAATATGAAGGCATCAAACTTAATCTAAATGTGTACATTATCTTTTTAACATATTTTACATGTATATAAAATTGATTAAAAATTTTAGTAAAAACATCTCTACATAATGTCTAGTTATTGATCAGGATATAATTACCAGTACAATTAATTATTGTGATATGATTGACAAATAAATGATAGAAGTGCACTGTGTATGATTGGTTACTTGTTAATATGTTAAGATTGCGGAAGACAAGCTTGAAGGATGATGAGCACAAAGCACTGGTGTACGTCAGCTAGCCATGTGTTACAATACAAAATAGATTCTCAATCAGCACTTTCTATGGTACATGTTATTAGAAGCATGAGTTTCTGATATTCTTGCATAAAGCTATAAATTACAAGTATTTGTTCATTCAAAGATTATGTTAACATCAATATATTCCAATTATTATGCTGAAGTTATTACAGTGTATTGAGCTGATACCAAATAGGTCCTGACTGATCTGTAATCTTATTTATATAAACCTCATGAATAAAAGTAAGAGCAATTACACAATGTCCAAAAGAAATATAATGAATACAACAATTGACAGTGAGTCATTGAATAAAACAATAATTGTAAGTGTTGACCACAATATAGTATCAAAGTAAAAAATCACTTATTTTGCATTTCCTTCATAGAAGAATACTAATACCATGCACTACATCAATCAATGTTTGCACCTCTGTCTAAAATATTGACCTATCTTGGCACTTATCAGGTACATTCACACTTGTCTATACAGATATAGAGTGTTCACCATTACATCATGTTGTGTTTGGTTCTCACACCCATACGTGTAACATGTTATATCCACCTTATATTGTTTCTTTTACACAAAAATAAGCATTTTACACAAAAATAGAAGCATAGAAAAAAGATATAATTCTTGTCTGGGTGAATGTCACACAGGGTCAAGGTCAGGGCATCATTCATACAGATTGTCTATAATTACAATTCACACTTAGGTTGCACATGGCCCGGATTTTGATGACATGAAATATGGTCCTATACAAATAGGTCACTGTCATGCATCACCTGAAAAAGTAGAAAAATATGTATTAAAACACCAGCTCCACAAAAAGCAATTAAACCTAACAAATTCACTTCTTTAGAAGTGTTTATCCATAAAATAGCAAACACACTTAGTTACAACACTTCTGTACCAAAGCCTTAAGTTGGCTTCTCAGACAATTTTAAACTATTATTTGACTCAAGTGTGAATAAAATGTCTAACAATAAAAAATCAACTGTTTCTGAAATATATGCATGACTATGTTCAGAATATAACAATATACACATGTAAAAGGCTGAATACATGTAGCTATGATAAGTAGAAAAAAGCATGAGTAATCCCATAATGTTCCAATATCAGTTTATATTGAATGTCAGACATAACAGATATTTCATACTATGAAGCAACAACTAAAGTTCTTCTCCTAGTATCAGAAAAAAATCCTCTACAATTGTACAGCTATACATCAAATAGATTACTTTTGATTCTACAGTCTTTAAAATTCTTACGACTACAATACTGTATGCTTCACCAAGGGTTTATACCTCATCACTGTACAGACAGGAGAAATATATTATCACTACCGTAACCCCACATGCTACATTCTACAGTTATATAGAGCCCTTTTCATTCTATCTTCTAGTGAACATTCCTTCACATCAGATTTAACCTGGTTTTCACCAAGGAGAGAATAGAGTGTAAAATTGTCAATATGCTTGCTTCTTTATATGATTAGGGCAGTGTGAAATATTAAAGTAGTCTTTGAACATACTTTACATTTTTGTCAAATATCTGACACGCAGTATCGAAATTAGTGCAATATTATGGAGTACACATTATTAATTTATCAGTATTTAATGATATGTAGTTTGTTAATGACAAACAATTATATTCAAATACATGCAACATTCAATTAATGAAACATGCTGTCTCACTACATCACACACAATAACTAAACAGAATCATTATATGAATGAAGACAAAAACTATCAGAAACACAGGTCTGTAGACCCAGTGGATGCTCCCTGAACTGTACATTGTCAATAGATGATGCTTACAATTTTATACACATTAAATGAAAAGGTATAAAGAGTACAGTATTAGACAGTAGAAAAGGGCAAAAACTCCAAAATGATCAAGTACATAGTAACAGTTCTTTTACACTGCACTTCTCCTTTAATGAGATCTAACTAACTAAGAAGTTTCAAGTTCATAGCTGTTATGCTCCTGACAAAAATTAAGTATGAAAAATTAACAAAGGACAATAACTCCAAAATTAAGAAGTACAGAGTAACGGTTCTTTTGCACTGAACTTCTCCTTCATGAGATTCATCTAACTTTGAAGTTTTATAATTGTACATATACTTTTGGAGTTATGCTCCGGAAAAAATACGACTTACAAAAAGGGCTGACAAAGCAGCGACAATATGCTCTCCCTTCAGGGAGCATAAAGAGAAATTTTACTGAACAAAATTTCACAAATGAGAAGAATTTTATCCAGGCCTAAGCAGGAATGAGCAGAATATGATATCTTAAAGGGTACAGAGTCTGTACAATGAAGCAAACTGGTCTATACAGCAAACATCAGATAAAGCAGAGATCTGGCAATTAAAGCTTAATACATACTATGACTTCGACTCAGTTGACTTTTATATATAGATCTGCGATAAGGTAAACCTTGAGAAAAAATTATAATACTGACATAATGTCAACTGCACAAAATGTACTCACAGAGCAACATAGTAGCAAATTAAATGTTGGTTTTACTTTTGCCAGAAATAAGAATACCATTAAGTCCTTATCTGAATTTTCTTTTATCATGTTAAAGGTATAAACACTGTCTAATAGAAAGTATGGCAGACTCTAGCTGTAACACTGTTAACTTGTAATATAAGATATCAGATATTACATACTCCTTAAACAGTCATCTGGTTCAATGTAAACATTGAAATATTTAATATCATAATCAAAGAGTTTATCTTGGATACATACTATGGTCAATGTTATTTGATAACCTAGGACTAGATGGTGTATCGGTCATATAACTGGATGATGAAGTTAACCTTGACCTTGAATCACTCTCAAAACTTCGCTGTCTGCCCACATATGGTGACCGTTTATGATGAGATAAATATGAATCAATATCCGAACCTGAATCATCGTCTTCTAGATCGCTGTAAACAAGACAAAAACAGAACGGGTGATGGTAACAAATCAACACACAACAATCAGTACCTATACATAGTGAGATCTTATATAAATCTTGAAGTATGTGTGTTATGTCAAACCTGTGTAAGTGGCCAACTCCAAATAAGGGCCACCTTGTCAATAAAGGCCATTCTTTTAAAAAACGTCATTGATAATTTTGAACAAAATGATCTCAAAATGAATAAAGGCACCAGTCAATAATGGCCATATTATGTATTTCCAAAGGTGGCCTTCGTTCACAGGTTTGACTGCACATCTAACAAATTTTATTAAAACTTTACAACCAAGTCAGAATCCTTAGATTAAAGTTCGACATAAATTTCATGTGGATATTTTATACAAGGTCTCACTATGTTGTTATATTTCTCCCGGATGCATTGTGAACACTGAGATAGGAACAATCAATGAACTCAAAGATAAATATAGATTGTAGGAAATAATGAGAAAATTTAGATAATAAGATGATACAGACAGTGAGTCAATCCACCACTTATATATACATGTATATAGGATGTCATGTTAATAACAATATGATACACACTACAGGAAATGTAATCATCACCAAGAATACATAAATAGCACCTTTTATATACTTCATGAATAAATACATGATATAAAATGTTCATAAGTTTTAAGTTATCTCCTTCACATTGTAAATTATAAAACTATGTGAGACAAAATATAAAGTAGGAATGAGAGAGTCAATACTATATTTGCAAAGGTAACAAGGGTACGTACTTCACACACATGGAATTAGTTCAAACAAACACTCATGCAATGTAGTCTAATTGAATTAAAATAATATGTCTAAACATTAAAATCTAGATGTGATCATTAATAACCTATGGTCAGATATTAAGCATCAAGTTAAATGATAATTTTAATAATTTCAATAATTTTGTTTTCATTAAATTAATATTGAAAGCAATTAAAACTAGACAAACATCTCTAACAGTTAAAATCTTATCAGCTTATTTTACCTTCATTATTTTTGGTTTCAGTTTTTTCATCACTATTAATAAACATTATCAATGTAGATCATTCATATAATAAAATTATAAACATAAATAAACCAACAAGAATTGCCTCCCTTCACATACAGATGACACATATTTAACAACAGATTCTGCTCACTCAGTGACAACACCATTCAGTCAATGAGATGACAGGGAGACAACTTTTGTTAGCATGAAAACAAAATGTGGCACAGCAAATCTATCGCAGTATTTGGCTATAATAAAGCGTAACTTCATGGTTGGGGTATAGTATATACCTCATTGCAACTACTGAACAGAATTCTGCTCGGCTTCATGTATACTATAATAGAATTTTCACAAAATTCAATCAACAAACAATAAATTCCAATATTCAATGAGTTTCATTTAAGCTTGGCTCTGTAGCAACTTGGAAGTATGGTATAAGCACAAAAGAACACATACAATTACATTTGACAATTACAATCCAATCAGATGTATCCAGTATCTATAGCACTTAATACTGTGAGGGTTTAGATGCTTTCATGAACTTTATACATATTGACTAACAGGTAAACTTTGTTAAAATTGACAACAGCTCCAAACAAACTGTACTACGAACAAATTCTACCAACATACAATATACAGAAGTAAAACATGATATAATGGAGTAATAAACTGAGACATGAAACCTACCTGTCCGAAAGATCATCATCACTATCTATACCATCTTCCAAGGCAGATTGTAGATCAGAAATTCTCTTGAATGCAAGTTTGAGATCAGCTTGATTTTGTTCAAAATCAGTTTCAAGTTCAGCCACCTTGTTTTCCTGTAAAATATAAGCAGACATTAAGAAACGAACACAAATCGCACATAATAGAACACTTTCAATTACATAGACATAATTTGTCTGATGTCAGAGGTTTGAAAGATATTTAGACAAATTACACAACTTAACAAAAATGTTTTCCATAGTCTAAGGCCATTGTATGTAATGAATATCATGGAACTAGAAGAAACTCCATGACAGAACTTTCCCTGTATTGATACTAGATTATGTTCCTACTAATTGTTCCTTAATTTAGTATGCCACTCACATGATCTTTATATTTATGAGAAAATTCCATTTCTCGTTTTTGTACATCAGAGAATTCTTCTCTCAAATCTCGTAATTGTCTCTGGACTTTTTTAACGTTTTCCTCAGCCTGAGTTTTAGCCAGAGCTATATGTTCTTTCTCTTCAGTCGATCTGTCACTTTGTTCCTTGATTCTGTTCACCGATACCTACATTATACAAACAACAAGTTACACATTTATTGATGCAAAGAGATAAATAGTTGATTACAACATCCATTCGTAAGTTGTACCCCTAAATACTGACCAGATTCAGTGTGTATCACATTTAGAGGCTTTATACCCACATATTAACTAGACTCAGTGTAGTATCAGATTTAGAGGTGGTACACCTAAATATTCACAAGATTCAATTAGCTTGTTAAACGATCACTTGCAGATCTAATATTGGGATAGTCATCTTCAGGTATCGGGATACATCAGTTTTTTATTTGCTTACAAAATGTCAAACATTCATTTAACATACAAACATGCTTTTATACCCCCCCCCCTCCCCCCCAAAAAACAGAGTTAGGACAAATGAACATAAAAAGTAGACCTAAGTTTTTACATATATCATTAGTTCATGTTTTATATCCTACCTCTAATCTATGTTTATTTGTTGTTTCTAAATCTAGTCTACTCTCTAGATCCCTAACTTTGTTCTCTAATCTTTGTACTATGGTTTTATCAGCAGTATTTTCTTCAATTGTCTGCAGTCTTGTCTTCAACTCACTCACCTAAAATGATTGATTTTTTTTTATTATAATCATAAAAAAATTATACAATAAAAATACAGTAAAACCTCGATTATTAAAAAACCTGGTGTTATTCGAAATGAATTTTCAGTCCTGATTTACCCCTGCATAACTAAGTTATGATTAACATCCGAATTGTGCTATCCGAAAAGAAACCATGATTATTTGAAATAATATTCAGGTCCTGTTGATTTCAGATTATAGAGGTTTTACGGTATACATGGTGTGTACTGGTACCATATTACTGTTTAAATAGCTTGACCAAAAGAGAAAACGATGGCTCACTTCATTTATAAATGTAAACATTAAGAAGAGGACGTCGCTTGATGCGAGTATCAATATCAGACTGCCCCGCTCTGACGTGATGGACCTCTTAAACCGGTGGGATTTGATCTATTTAAATGCAATGTAATTGATATTTGGTATACGGACAGAATAGAGATTGGGAATGATAATGTCTTTGTTACAAAATTCTACTCCAAATACCCTTCAAATACTAGACCCAGTCTCATTAATTCATTAATTTTCGATCACCCCTCATATATACATGTATGTATAGTATTTGCATTTCTAGGCCTTCCACCCAATAGACATACATGTCAACACATACATATAATAAATAAATTGACTGATATATGTACCAGTATATGTTATCTCAAGTTTGTCACTAAGAGCTTTAAAATGAATGAATTAGAAAGTAAAGAATACCTCAGCTTTCAATTTATCTCTTTCTGCAATAAGTTCTTCTATTTGAGCAAGCTGATCATTCATTGTAATTTGATCTACAGATTGTTGTTGAACAACAGCTTTATATTTCTTCATAATATCGGCCAGATCTTCTTCATTCTCTTCTAAGTGGGACTGGATCTCAGATTTATCTCTCATTAATCCCATACTTTTATTCTCAATCTGTAAACCATTCAACATTCAATATCATGAATACATAATCACTCCAAGTTATACAATGCATCCTATGACAGTAACTATGTGGTTTCAAAAAGGTGAGTAATATAATTAGTTAAAATCATGACGATATTTTACTGTATTTATTAAAGTTATCTTATTATGTAAGTAGTGAAATGAGTTATTGAATAATTTATTCTACTATACAAGCTAAGACAACTTTCCAACATGACAAAGAAAGAAGATAATTCACCTAGAATGAGATGATCACCACAAGTTGAAGAAGCAGGTTTTAATAGATTGTATTAACCTTAATATACACAACTAATAGACAAACTTACACAGTTTTCAACAAAAGGTAAAATACATTTTAATTTGTTCCTGTAACATAATAAATAATAACTAGAACTATCACTAAAGGTGATGAATACCCCCAGATGCGGCCTTGACACAGTTATTGTTACATTTTACAGAGGGAAATATAATGCATTTTCATTTTTTTAATACCTGCAAATTGTTGCTTAGATATATCCTGACCAGTTTCTAAATATACATTATATAAAAAATAACAAAGGGCCATAACTCATTAAAATTTACTTGGACAAAACCTATTGTGGACATGCACAACTTGGCAAACTACTTATCACTTCTAAGAAGTTTCACTGAATTCCTGCATGTAGTTGCTGAGAAATGGTACGGGCAAAATTTACCTAATTGTATAAAACAAAGGGCCATAACTCAGTGAAAATTAATCCAAACAAAACCTGGTTATTGCATGTACAACTTGGCTTACTTTTTATAACTTCTGTGAAGTTTCATTGAATTCCTATAAGTAGTTACTGAGATATTGTATACACTGTATAAAAAACAACAAAGGGCCATAACTCAGTGAAAATTTAACCAACCAAGACAAGCTTAATGCATGCACAACTAGGCTAACTATTTATCACTTCTGAGAAGTTTTATTGAATTCCTTGCAGTAGTCAATGACAAATAGTCAGGACAAAATTTGCCTATTGTATATACTGTATAAAAACAACTAAGGGCTATAACTCAGTGAAAATTAATCCGAACGAAAAATGCTTTAAGCATGCACAACTAGGCTTACTACTGATCACTTCTGTGAAGTTTCATTGAGATCCTGTGAGTAGTTGCTGAGAAATTGTCTGGACAAAATTTGCCTATTGTATATACTGTATAAAAACAACAAAGGGGTATAACTCAGTGGTAATTAATCCGAACGAAAAATGCTTTAAGCATGCACAACTAGGCTTACTACTGATCACTTCTGTGAAGTTTCATTGAGATCCTGTGAGTAATTGCTGAGAAATTGTCCGGACAAAATTTGCCTATTGTAAATACTGAATAAAAACAACAAAGGGGTATAACTCAGTGAAAATTAATCCGAACGAAAAATGCTTTAAGCATGCACAACTAGGTTTACTACTGATCACTTCTGTGAAGTTTCATTGAAATCCTGTAAGTAGTTGCTGAGAAAATCTCAGGACAAATTGTGTCTACAGACGCACGGACCGACCGACCGACCGTCAAGCGTGAATCCAATATAGCCCCCATATATTTCATATCTGGGGGTATAATAAATACACTGCTGCTATAAAATGACAATGTAATATTGATACATACTTTATACAAGTATGAATGAAATTTCCAAAGACAAATATTTCTTCCTATGTTTGTCATCATTACATCTTACCTCTTGTTTAGACTTAAACAATTCATCTAACTGTTGCTGTAGATCTGCTAATTCTAGTTCCATTGTTTTCTTGGCTTTTACTGCACTAGCTGATGAGAATTCAGCATCATCTAACTGATTCCTGAGTTGTCTAACAGCCATCTTAGAACCTTCACCTGTCTTCTGTCTTTGTATGACAACTTCAGCATCTTTCAATAATGCCTTCGTCTTTCTTAGATCCTTACGTAAACGCTTCTCTAAACCTAGATATAATAATGATCATAGATGCACACAAAGTTATAGATGTAAAGCATTATAATTATACATTTCCAACACACATTCACTTATTATTAATTACCAGTGAATCATAAACTGTTCAAAAATACTATAAGAACTAAGCAAACTTTTGGTTTTATTTCAGATATGTTGATATGAATACCTTTGTCACGTTGTGAAGCCTGTCCATGCATATCTTGTAGACGTTGTTCTAGTTCACGATTCTTCTGTACTTGTAACTTTCTCTCTTCATATTCTTCTTCCATCTGTGACTCCATTTGTTTCAACTGTCAACATAGAACATAATTAAAATTAACAACAAATATCAGACTTTGAAATTGTGGGTATTATACGAGGGTCAGTCAAAAATAAGTGAAAGTTGTTCAATATTTCTCGGCATTCAATAAAATTTAGATCACTTACACATAAGTCTTTCCCACTAAAAGTGTGGGAAAACTGATGCTCCGAGACAATGTCTTTGTTGTGACAACATTTTTAAAGAATATCAAGTTAGACAGTTCATTCAAGAATTACTCACCAGATAAGCCAAAGAGGCTGAGACTAATGCTGTTTGCATGATGTTAATATATTATTCTATGCTAACTTAACTAAATTAAGAGATTCTATATTACCTTTTTCTGTGTAGAATATCTTAAATCTTCCATTTCCTGGTCTTTCTCTTCAGTATCTTTCAGATGTTGTTGTCTCATCTTTTCTAGATTCATTTCTAATCTTACTTTGGTCTGAAATCAACATAAAATATTAGTTAATAAAGTCACCATTATCTGTTATTTCAATGATTTCATAAAAAAATCTTTAAAACCATGATATCAAGTGACCTAGCTTTAAGCCAATCCTTTTAAATTTGACAGCTGGTAGTCATAATTTAATTACCGGTATACGTTTATCATGTGTATAGAACTCTGATAAATGTAACATGCAATACAGAAATACATACAGATACGTCTGTTCCAGCTCACTCATTCTCTACAGTGGTAATAAAAGAGCCAAATCCTGAGAATCAAATGCAGCCGACCATTTATGTCAAACAAGAAAGTTCAAATATGACAGGAGTCAAAACACACAGAATACTGTAGACGTAATTGTCTATGAAATTGTTCAGTCTAACCTGTTCCAATTGTTGTATCTGACCAGCTTGATCATCCAATTCTTCTTCCTGATCAATAGTTTTAGCCTCTAGTTCAGCTTTAGCACGTTTTAATGCAGAAATTTCATGATCATCTTTAACACCAACAGATGTAAGAGTATCACCAAGTTCTGTTTGTAGACGTTGATATTTACCTTCCTGGGACTCAAGATCAGCTTTCAGCCTCTGTAAACAGTTATGTTATACAGTCAAACTTGTGAACAAAGGCTACCCTCGGGAAAGACATGATGTGAGGTAGCCACAAACACAATGGTAACAACACATAGAGTTTATTCAAATACATGTCAATTGATAGGTAAATATTGTAGTCAATAAATGTATCAAAGAAATATTGCCTCAATCATGATAAATATGAAGTCAACAAGTATCTTATTATCTAGACAATGTCGACATGCCATGATACATGTCATGACCAAATTGAAGAACTAAATATCAACAGTGAATTCCATCAAAAAATCGTTAAACATCATTTCTTTACCTCCACATCTTTCTCTACAGAGTATTTGTCTGCTGCAAGTGTATCTTTTTCTCTTTGGAATTTTTCTTTCAAATTCTTTTCAGTTCTTGCTTCTTCATGGGCCTTGTTTAATTCTGTATCAAACCTGGAGAAAAAACAAATAACTAAAACGTTACATTCAGTTTACTTCAAGAAGCAATACAACAAAAAGATGTTCCAGACTCCAACATATATAACTATCAAACTGATGACATGTACACACCTAACACTACATGCCTATAACAATTTTCAGAAAAAACTTTATTCCGTTCAACAATATAAACTAGAGTTTCGTCACAGAGTGACTAATACCCCCATCACCAAACACTAATAATGTGATAGTACACTATATGGCTAAGTTCAAGGGCACATCATTCTGGAATGTGTGGATCATCGGGCATGGAAATTGTGCCTTGCACATCTATGCTTCATGATGATGACATAATTCAAAAAGTTTAATTGCAATTACTTAAGGAATGCGGGTGTAGTAAACTTGTAATATTGTATGTGCACGGACCATCTGACCAACAACCGACCAATAGAGTAACTCCATTATACCCACTTTCAAACTTTGTTTGCAGGGTATAATTAAAATCAATAGGTATAAATGTTCAACCTTCTTTGTTTGCGTTCTAGATCATTATTACGAGACATTTGTTCCTCAAGATGTAACTTGGAATCCTGCATTTCTGACGTCAATTTTTGTGATTTCTTTTTAGCTGCAGCTAATTGTCTACGTAAATCTTCCGTCTCATCCAATGCTTCATGTAACTAGAAAAAGGAAATACATTTATATCATACAACAGTAGGTTACAACATACAGATGAAACAGAATTAGGGAACATGCAAATGAAGCATACATTGGTAACACTACATGTATTATGTATAAGTTTTATCTTCATTTAACTTAGCAGTGAATGTTAACAAGCTTAGAATCTAAGACAATATAAATAGAATGGAACAAAAACAATTATACTGGTTAATAAATGATTTCACATTCCTACAATTTTCTATGGAGGATTTCAAGTTCATCAATAGTTCTTAATAAACCTAATGCATACATAATGTAATATATTTCAGATTCAGAAAAAAAATCTAGATCTAATAGTTGTACACTTACACAAAACAAAACTAAATAACTTCACTATCAGACATATGCATGTGCAATCAAATAATTCAGGAACATATTTTAATTGAATAAATTATCAGACATATGCAAGATAAGAAAAGTTTATCTTCAAATTTTGTGGAAATAATTTCTAATGAATGATAAAAACATGCTGATGCTGAACTAATTGCACATGGTAAATGGACTCTCAGCAGTATGTATCTTACATAAACTCACTATAGTACACATGTTACATGGACTCACTTCAGTACATGGACTCACTTTAGTATATACAGTAAAACCTCGATTATCCGAACTCGGATTATCCGAAAACCTGGTCTTATCCGAAATGAAATTTCGGTCCCGAATTTCCCTCTATATATTTCAATGTAAATAAACCTCGATTATCCGAATCGTCTAATCCGAATACCATGGCTTATCCGAAGTGATAAACAGGTCCCCACAATGATCCGAATGCGTATTTTCACACCTGTTATCCGAAGTCGACAATTAACTCTGATCGATCATTGTAGGATTTCTTTAAAGTGTAAAAAGGTGTAAACAACAAATTATCAAACCATTGTGAACAAAGGATTGTTAGTTTGGATCATTGTGTGCAGTAATGGGAACACAATTAGCCTATTATGTTATCAACTCGGTCAGATTATTCATCTTTTATTTTTTTGCTCGATTTATAAATTGCATCATAATTTCACCTTAATATGCAATTAACATAAGAAATGTTCATTTTATTTTTTGAAGTTTGTTAAATTGAAAAAAAGTACAAATGACCAATATGAATTACCGGCACTCGATTTCAAAATCATTCCATTTTCGGCAAATGAATACAAACACAATAAGCTAATATATCTTAGGACGACAACGATTTGTGTGACGCTCGTAAGTGTTTGTGACTGTAGCAATAAAATGAAACTTCGCGTTAGATTTTTACTTTTTTTCTGTTTGTAATTTATCTAAATAGTGTGCTTCTATATCCCGTGTATATTTCATTTCATGATTTCATTTTATCGATGGATTAATGTGCTTTGTAGCATGACATGTGCTACCGTTTGGGAATTCATTTGTATTCATAGTTTCACTTTGGGATCCTCATGACTTTGACGAGTAAATAATGGTACAAACAACTCTTACATTTGTTTTAAACATACACATGTATATCGTACAATGTATTTTTTCGTATATAAAATATGAATTATAAGACTTTAATTGTGTTGTTATTATATCTATATGTGTACGCCAAATATATGGGAGTTATCTCCCTTTATTTTCATAAAATCGGCCAGATTTCCTTTACCCTGGATTATCCGAAACCCCGGATTATCCGAAGTGATTTTTCGGTCCCGACGACTTCGGATAATCGGGGTTTTACTGTATCATACATGGACTCAATGGACATAGTGTACATAGACTCACTATAGTACATGGACTCACTATAGTACACATGGTACATGGTCTCACTATTGTTCATGGACTCACTATAGTACATATGGTACATGGACTCACTATAGTACATGGACTCACTATAGTACACATGGTACATGGACTCACTATAGTACACATGGTACATGGACTCACTATAGTACACATGGTACATGGACTCACTGTAGTACATGGACTCACGATAGTACACATTGTACATGGACTCACTATTGTACATGGACTCACTATAGTACACATGGTACATGGACTCACTATTGTACATGGATTCACTATAGTACACATGGTACATGGACTCACTATTGTACATGGACTCACTATAGTACACATGGTACATGGACTCACTATTGTACATGGATTCACTATAGTACACATGGTACATGGACTCACTATTGTACATGGACTCACTATAGTACACATGGTACATGGACTCACTATAGTACATGGACTCACTATAGTACACATGGTACATGGACTCACTATTGTACATGGACTCACTATAGTACACATGGTACATGGACTCACTATTGTACATGGACTCACTATAGTACACATGGTACATGGACTCACTATTGTACATGGACTCACTATAGTACACATGGTACATGGACTCACTATTGTACATGGACTCACTATAGTACACATGGTACATGGACTCACTATAGTACATGGACTCACTATAGTACACATGGTACATGGACTCACTATTGTACATGAACTCACTATAGTACACATGGTACATGGACTCACTATTGTACATGGACTCACTATAGTACACATGGTACATGGACTCACTATTGTACATGGACTCACTATAGTACACATGGTACATGGACTCACTATTGTACATGGACTCACTATAGTACACATTGTACATGGACTCACTATAGTACACATGGTACATGGACTCACTATAGTACATGGACTCACTATAGTACACATGGTACATGGACTCACTATTGTACATGGACTCACTATAGTACACATGGTACATAGACTCACTGTAGTACATGGACTCACTATAGTACACATGGCACATGGACTCACTATTGTACTTGGACTCACTATGGTACACATGGACTCACCCTTTTCTCCACAGCTTTCTTTGAATTATGTTCCTGGTCCATTTCCTCCTCATGTTGTTGCTGCATCCTTTTACGAGTAAATGCTAACTCTTTCTTCAACTTCTCATATCTATCTTTGTATATACCACCTATTTAATTAAACAAATCCATACACATTTATTTATGTAACGAACAACTCAAAGAATACTCAAATTTTACGCAACTAAAATCTGGATATTTTTGTAGACTATTTCAAAAATGATTTTGATTCCAAAGATGATTTTTTAACACATTTTAAGCACAAAATAATCTTATCTAGTCCTAATAGTAAGGATATTTAAACGTTTACCTATTTTAAGATGAGTCAGGAACCAAATTTTAACAATACAGATACTAGATGTTTCTCTAATCTACAGATACACTGGTTCCTTCAAAGAGCCTTCCATTAAACTGTGTGAAAAAAATCATTTGCATTTTGGATAATGATAAATTCAACTGGGATTTGATTTTAAAACCAATTTTGTATTAAGAGAATATATATAAATATATACCATCCACATCATCTTCTTCCAAGTCACCATCTAATGTTTCAGCTTGCCATAACCTTACTTGTGTCATCTCCATCTCTAACTTATCATGGTTACGTTTTAATGCACCGTAGCGACTCTTTAATACAGAAATATGTTCTTATAAAATCTCATAAAGGAGGGAATGTCATTTAATCACACAACCATTCAAGTTTTATTGTATGGTACAAATATGACACATACTGTACTGTAAATATAACACAAACTGTACTGTAAATATAACACATACTGTACTGTAAATATAACACATACTGTACTGTAAATATAACACATACTGTACTGTAAATATAACACATACTGTACTGTAAATATAACACATACTGTACTGTAAATATAACACATACTGTACTGTAAATATAACACATACTGTACTGTAAATATAACACATACTGTACTGTAAATATAACACATACTGTACTGTAAATATAACACATACTGTACTGTAAATATAACACATACTGTACTGTAAATATAACACATACTGTACTGTAAATATAACACATACTGTACTGTAAATATAACACATACTGTACTGTAAATATAACACAAACTGTACTGTAAATATAACACATACTGTACTGTAAATATAACACAAACTGTACTGTAAATATAACACATACTGTACTGTAAATATAACACATACTGTACTATAAATATAACACGTTCTGTATTATTACCCCTCACTTTTTTTGTAATGCTAATTTCCCATAGGCAAACAGGTAACATTTTTACTGTTACATTCATGATACCACGTGACTGAACATTATTTTACTATCACTGGGTGATAGTAAATTTTTAACAGTATTTTTTTACTGTAACATAGGTAACAGTAATCTTCTTTCAGTATGTTTTACTGCCACATAGGTGATAGTAATTTTTTTAAGTATTTTCTTGAAAAAAGTTTGGGGTAATAAAATAAATAACACATAGCTTATGTTGTGGGTAACAGTAAAAATGTCAGCCCTCGGAGAGTACTGTTACCCTCGGCCTTCGGCCTTATAACTTGATAAGAGTTACATCAATTAGACTATGTGGAAGCTAAAACTTGTAAAGCCATACAATTAGCTCCCTTTATAATGATCCAAGGTACAAAATTAACCCAGGAACAGTAAAGGGGGTATATCACTTGTATTATTAACATAAACATAATTATAAAACTAGTAAATAGCAGACACTGGTTGCCATGTGCTTGTCATAGAAGTTAAGAGTTGGAGTATTATACACTTCATATTTTATGATAAATACCACCATGTGTATATATATATACAAGTAGTTTGTGGTTCACTTACAGTTATGTAACTAATCAGACATTTATACATTAACAACAAGTAGTATAGAGAGACTGTACAGTTGTTTTTCATTAAGTCTGAGAGCCATGTTTTATACATGGGTATGTGCAGTAACAACTGTAATTTACGGTGCTCCGTAAGAAAAAACAGCAAATAGGAGGAAACCCATTTTAACTACTACAATAGAGAAATATCAAATATTTATGAAATTAAATTAACCAAAGGGTTTCTTACATGTTGTAGTGAATGCATTGAAAGTGGTGAGAAGGCCTAGAGCAGTACATCAGTTATAAATAATCATAAACAGGATAAGGGCCTTTCAAGTCCAATATAACTATGTAAAAACAACATTGAACATTTATAAAAAAAAATTGACTCTAAATTACTGGACAGACATAATAATCTCAGCATCTTGTTTTGTAATGTTACCTGAACATCCTTGAGTTCTTTTTCTAGTCTCATTCTTTCAGCACTTTCAGTTTCTAACATTTCAGATGCTTGTGTAGCAGTTGTATTCTCTTCAGCCAAGTCAGCTGTGAGTTCAACAACCTGGAATATGTATATATACATACCATGACATGTGTTTGGTCACATAGTTCACATTAGTATCATTTCTAGCCAAAAACCAACTCATTTAACCATTATAAACAATTCTATATACAGAATACAAAACTACTATATTTTTTCTCTGATTTTAGAAGGATACTTTATTTCAATGAGGGTTTTTATTACCTACACATTAACCTAATAAAGTATGCATTAATTATAAGGCACTGTAATTAAACAATATTGACCACTTTACCATTATTTCTAATGAGGTTAAGAAAGACTGTACGTGTAGGTATATATGTAACAATATGTTACAATGTTACAAGATATAGTCAGTGAGAAAGTGAATGTACCATTACTTCAGTCTGATAAAATGTTTAGGGTCATGAGGAAGAATTAGAGTAGGTTGTGTATAAACCAGAAACAAACTACTTTGATAAAAATATTGATTCATTAGTATGATGGTAATATTTGTTAACAATTTTATATTAGATAATAGAACCTGACAACAAGACCACTTACCCTGTTTTCAAGTTTGTCCATTTGTTGTTTATAATCATTTCTCTCTCTTTCAATTTTCTCAAGTTTAATCTTCAATTGTTCCAATTCAATCTGTTGATTAGAACAAGTAAAACATGCAGTGGACATTCTAGATGGTTTCTGAGCAACAGCAGGAGGGTTGACACTGTTGTTATTTTCAGTCAATTCGCTTTCTACTTCATTATTAACAGAATCAAAAGTTTTAATTGCAGGCAAACTGTCTCTACTTGTTGTGTCCAATGGTTTATTGTCATTTGCTGTATTATGTGCAATGTCTAAATTTTGGATCTCAGTATTGTCTTTCTTGCTATCAGCTTTTAATGGTTTGATGACAATAGACATTTTATTTTTATTATCAGAGCCTATAGTTTTATCAACAGATGACAAGTCTGTTTCAGAGTCAGAAGTTTTACCATTTGGCTGATTGGTCGTACTGTCATTGTCCCGAGGTTTCTCAACAGAGGCATCCTTTTCTGACTCATTCTTTTTCATTTCAGATAACTTCATTCTTTCTTCCACTGGTATTAACTTAAGAGATTCCACAAGTTTGATTCTAGGAACCTTAGTTTTATTCTCAGGGTCAATAGTTTTAACAACGGGCAACTTGCTCTTGTCATCAGAGTCAACACTTTTGACAATTGGCAAATCAATTTTGCAGTCTAAGTCAACAGTTTCGATGTTGTCAGTGTTAGCATCTAAAACCTCAAGCGTTTCACTCTTGATGTCAAAGACAAATGAAGCGAAATTGGGGCAATTTGTTTCATCATCAGGGTTAACGATTTCTACATTGGGCATCTTATTTTTATCCTCTGTGTCAACTGTTTCATTACAAGGCAAATTACTTGATTGGTCAGAGTCAGAAGTTTTGAAGCCAGGCAAACCATTTTTAATGTCTGCATTAACTACTTTTACATTGAGCATCTTACTTTTTTTGTCAAAGTCAACAGTTCTGACTTTTGGCATCTTGTTCTTTTTGTCAAAGTCAACAGTTTTGACTTTAGGCATCTTACTTTTATTGTCAGAGTCAATGGTTTCTACACAGGGCATCGACTCACTGACCGCATTAATTGTTTCAGCATTAGGCAACACATCCTTATTATCAGAGTCACTGGTTTTGGCATTGGGCATTTTACACTTATCGTCCAGGTCATCAGGTTTGGCATCTGACATCATGTTCTTATTGCCTATGTCAACAGGTTTGTTATTTGGTAACTTGTTCTTTTTGTCTGTGTCACTAGTTTTGACATTGAAAAACTTGTTCTTATTGTTTAAGTCTACAGTTTTGACATTTGGGACCTTGTTCTTTTTGTCTGAGTCACCAGCTTTGACATTGGGTAACTTGTTCTTATTGTCTGAGTCAATAGTTTTGACATTAGGCAACTTGTTTTTATTGTCTGAGTCAACAGTTTTGTCACTGGACAACTTGCTTTTACCATCTGAAGTACTGGTTTTGACATTTGGCACTCCACTTTTAATTTCAGACTCCCCAGTTTTGACATTGGATAACTTGGTCTTACTGTCCGAGTCACTAGCTTTGACATTGGGTAATCTGCTTTTACTGTCTGAATCACCAGTTTTGATACTGGCACCAGGTTTGACATTGGACAATTTACTTTTATTGTCAGAGTTGGTGGTTTTCTTACTGGGCGTTTGGTTCTTATTGTCTGAGTCAATCTCTTTACCATTTGTCATCTTGCTGCTTGTTTCATCAGCAGCCTTGTTTTCAGAACCATTGTCAACAGCTTTATCAGTAGATGATTTGTCATCATTTTTTGCATCCGAAAGTTTATCACTGGCAGACATATGTGTCTTATCAGATTCTGAATTTTTCCCAGAGAACACAAAATTCTTGGGTAATGTCTCAGATTTTTTAACACCAGACTGACCAGCAGAACTTTGTCGAAAAATATAACCATAACACTTAAGTTTTCCTGGCACTGCCATACTTGTTTGCTGTCAATAAGTATTCTTAAAATATAAATTTCATGGACTTATTCTGTAACAGTACACATTGGACACAAACTTAACAGTGTTATCTCACTCTTGTTGAATTCACAGAAGTTGATACTGAACAGTTTTAGTCGAAACGTTGCAGTTTTTATTTGCAGTTTTATTCCATTGTTTTCTCTTTAAGCAAAAACTGTCCCTGTATGAAAGAAGCAATTTTCTCTGTGTTGTGAAAAATCATCAATAAGTCATAATCCACAGGTCAGAGCACTTGTCTTTATTCCTCACAAATCAATTCTTTAAACAAACCAGCTCCCTAAATACCAATACAACAACCAGTGTACAGATAGAAGTAATAATGCTTCCTTAAAATCACTAAGAATTCAAGTTGTCAGACATGAAATCAAAGTCCTAACCTCTCTGAATATGTAGAAGAGTGTAACATTGCACATTATATAACACATTGAAATCATTCATAGAGTAAGATATGTACAAGGAACCAGGTAGAACCAGGTAAATACCAACACTGTAAGTTTACAGAGATCCACTACCATTTCTACCAGTATAAAACATAAGTGAGAACTATCACATCAGAGGGACAATACATTATATAAATCCAAATAATCCCTGTATGTATACTATGCTTGGTATGAAAAACCAGTTCTCATAATGGATAAAATTAAACCATAAATTTCTTAGTTTAAAGCTGTAATAAACAAAAAAATATCAAATTCTGCTATTTTTGTACTATTTTTTTTATAAAACTAAATGCCTTGGCTAATTTCTTTCAGCAATTTGGCTATTTATTGACAAATCAAACATAAACCAATAAATCAAGTCCCAAAGAAGAATTCCAAGAAATAAATAATTTAATACATCAATTATAATTTTAACGAAATCAAGCATTGTTTTCTTTCCAAGTGAACAAAAATTAGCCAATTATGACAAATAAAAACATTGCAATATTTGACCATGAAAACAAAAACTCAAGAACTGCAGCATTAAGATTGAAACTTAATCCACATTAATTCCAAGCATTTCTCCCTCACACTATGACTAAACTTATATGTTCTCAACCAGTCATACAGGACACCAGATGCAGAAAATGTAAACTACTTGGATTTTATAACTTCTAGATATTTACTTCATTTTCTGATGATCTAAACAAATGTGTTTCAAGCATTACGCTCATCCTCAATGGAAAATGTAACAGATGCCCAATATTGTTGTTAAAGGAATGGTCAGAAAATGTTTAGATGATGATTCTTAACCAAGACAAATTGTAGATTTTTGGAGAGATAGCTCAACATAGTAGTACAGGTTCATGTGTGATACTTAGTGTGATACAATGTAGGCATTCTACTTAGTATGATACAGGTTCCTGAGTGATATGTAGACATTCTACTTAGTATGATACAGGTTCCTGAGTGATATGTAGACATTCTGCTTAGTGTGATACAGGTTCCTGTGTGATATGTAGACATTCTACTCTACTTAGTGTGATACAGGTTCCTGTGTGATATGTAGACATTCTACTTAGTATGATACAGGTTCCTGTGTGATATGTAGACATTCTACTTAGTATGATACAGGTTCCTGTGTGATATGTAGACATTCTACTTAGTATGATACAGGTTCCTGTGTGATATGTAGACATTCTACTTAGTGTGATACAGGTTCCTGTGTGATATGTAGACATTCTATTTGGTGTGATACAAGTCCCTATGTGACATGTAGACATTCTACTTAGTGTGATACAGGTTCCTGTGTGATATGTAGACATTCTACTTAATGTAATACAGGTTCCTGTGTGATATGTAGACATTCTACTTAATGTGATACAGGTCCCTGTGTGATATGTGGACATTCTACTTAGTGTGATACAGATTCCTGTGTGATGTGTGGACATTCTACTTAGTGTGATACAGGTTCCTGTGTGATATGTAGACATTCTACTTAGTGTGATACAGGTTCCTGTGTGATATGTAGACATTCTATTTGGTGTGATACAAGTCCCTATGTGACATGTAGACATTCTACTTAGTGTGATACAGGTTCCTGTGTGATATGTAGACATTCTACTTAATGTAATACAGGTTCCTGTGTGATATGTAGACATTCTACTTAATGTGATACAGGTCCCTGTGTGATATGTGGACATTCTACTTAGTGTGATACAGATTCCTGTGTGATATGTGGACATTCTACTTAGTGTGATACAGGTTCCTGTGTGATATGTAGACATTCTACTTAGTGTGATACAGGTTCCTGTGTGATATGTGGACATTTTAACAAGCTGATACAAGTCTATGTGTGATATGTGGACATTCTACTTAGTGTGATATAGATTCCTGTGTGATATGTGGACATTTTAACAAGCTGATACAAGTCTATGTGTGTATGTGGACATTTTATCAAGCCTGCCACAGGTCCCTGTGTGTTATGTGGATATTTTATCGATCATGGTAAAGGTCCCTGAGTAATATGTACATATATATATCTGCCACAGGGTCCTCCGTGATATATACACATAGTGTAAATTGTGGTTCATTCTCCCCTTGGTTTTACCATAAGATATTATCATTAGGATTTTCCCACACCTATCATACACTGTTCACTTACTAGAGAATATCAGGATGATATGATAACTGCATCTGTTGCACTACTATTCTACATGATGTGCTTTCAGCAACTCATTCCCTTTTTAGTGTGTGTGCAGCATAAATCTTCTGTTAATAACACATCAGATAATATGTTACACTGGCAGTGCAAGGATTCATACTAAACTTATACAGATTCACAGAAAAAAACACTACAACCAGAACATTGAACAAAATCCATACTGCAGAGATCAGATTACAACATGAATATCAACCAAAGACTATATACCGAAACTTACTATATAATGGGTGTCAAAAATCATGATAAATAAATGCCAAGTATTTACTGTCTACCCAAGCCTTCATGGAGAGACATTCCATAAAACATGTAGTACCTATGTACACAATATCTATCTATGAATTATCTACATTACAGTTCCAACAAGATGATAAGAATGCAAGACAGTGTGATATAGATCGAAAAGTTTCACTGTGTCATTCATTGTGTATCCTGTTTATCAATCTATAAAATATTCAGGAATCTGAAGTTGACAAATCTGCTAGAATTCTTCAGTACTAATACAGATATATGTATAAATATGATAGTCATCAACTACAGGTTTAAATGTAGCAGGTAAGACTATGAATGATGGAATGAGAAAGTTTTTCAGTCTAATACATTCCTATCATTATTTCTAGCATATCAAAACCTATCAGTAGACATCTGCAATATTTTGTTATAAAGATAATATATACAAGATACAGCGTATGTGAGAGCAGATTGATTATCTAGGTAATAAAGTCAAGGATGATTTTGCTGGCATCTGTACATGCTAAGCAATTAGACCATAAACTTTATAGAAATATTTAAAACTAGGAAAAAGAAACACAGAAAAAGAATTCAATCTAATGTGTTAAAAATTCTGCTTTATGGATAATTAAGCTTAATGTCACTAAATTTGACTTCATATTGTAACTTCTGAATACAATTTCATTAATGAACAATTTTCAGTATTTGTGATGGATTCAGTGATTCAAAGGTGACACACAAGTAGAGATTCATCAGGAACAAAACGTAACAAAACATCCACAACATTTTGTATCAACCTACAAAAACTAAGATCTAATATCACAGATTGGTCTAGTGCCTTACACACATAGAATGGTATAGAAGAATCCAGTAGACATTCTTTGTCAGTCATTTAATTACTTACACATTGAATGAATAACAAACAAGCTAAAACCTAATGACAAAACCTAACGGGTAGACAGGTAAGAAACTAAAACATGTACACTAGACTTAGTGAATCTCCCAAGGAATGATATGTATGGTTTGTAACATGGCAGGTTTATATGTATTGTTACAGAAATTGATAACTTAGTTACACCATCACAGAAAACATGACAATTTATAACAGAAGTACCAGGTATGATCAGAAAGTGGTGAAAATTTACAAACATACAGAACCAATCCAGAATCATACAACATGAAGAAACACATTTACTGGTATTAATGTTTATGAATGAGGTAGCATTATAGCAAGCATCTTGCATCCAGAATTGCCCCAAGTAACTAACATAAGAAGAAATAACTAAATGTGGTTTCATAAACCAAGTACAGATCCAGTGATAGAATTCTTCATTCAGACACTAATAGATATATCAACAAAAACCCTGAATGGTGTACTAAACAGCACTTCAGTAACACTTAGTTAGGGCTGAAGACGTTAAGCACTATAAATCCACATGTGGAATATAAACATACAAGTTATACCATAGAAGACACTATTACTCCATATCTACACATAGATACATGTTATTTATTGAATCATAATCATTAAACACTAAACATTGTACTGATCATATCAATATATGATATTAATATAAAATAGAAGACAGTGACAGGTAGATATTATCAATGTGTTGGATGGGATACATGTTTTGTGTTGTAAGCTGTCCATATTGCTAGAGGGTGAGTATAATTATACTATAATGTGATGTTTAATGTGACTGCACTTGTCTGAGAGGATATAATGACACAATGATTACATCTACATTGTATTCTCTAACTGTCATACTACAAGTCAATTTAGACTTATATAAATCATTGTCAGTTTAAACACTGAATAACAAAATCATTTTTAAACAAAGATTTGTGCATCAATAGTCAAGACAATCTAATTTGGATATAGACAAAACACTATTCAAGTGACCTCCCTTTAAGTATAGATAAACTCCTTCACACATTTTTTACTTTAAATTCATTTTCTTTTGTTCTGTTCAGTATGTTATTTATCAACACTGTGTGACTCATACTGATCAACAATTTAGTGCTCATGTATGCATGTTAAACTTCAACAGTCTATCTCTCCCCAGCCCCAGATCACGTCCAGGTAGACTTCTGGTTAACTCATTATATTCAAAATTACTCACAAGATGACGAGTAGGCGTAGCCAGCATAATTACATCATAATACAATTATCATACATGAATAAACTTCTCTCATAAGAAAAAATGATTCAACATTTCTGTATACAGGAAGAGACTAATTTACAAACCCATCCATAGTCTCACATTACATGTATATATTAAACACAATTCTACAGATGTACATCAATTTGGTCAGAAGAACGATATGTATTTCTGATTTAGTATTGCAGTTATATAAACTTTAAATATCAAGACCACTATTTATAGAAAATCTATTCATTTCATTGTATCTTTAGTTGATTTCATTTAACTTACCAGCAACTTGAAAACACTATAAGTAATTATTATTTCTAGTAAATTGATAAGACTCGAAAATTGATTTTTTTGTGGGGAGGGAGACTTACATAATACAGTAAAACCCCAGAAATCCAGACTCCCTGAAAACCAGAATTCCATGAAAATCAGACAATAATATTTTCCGAGTCCCATTATTCGGACTGTTTATCAAAATGAAATTCTCAGAAAACTGGACTTTTGGCCAAGTCAGAAGGGGTCTAGTACCGAGGGGTTTAACTGTAGTTAATATAGAACTGTAAATAATTAACATACTGTAACCTTTTTCTCTCTATACTTTACACCTACAAGGGAGATAACCTCATTATACCATCCTCAGTCTTATACCAGTAGTTAGATATGGTAGACAAATCAAAGTATACATACCTCACGTTCATGTAATTCCTCCTCCGTTCTATGAACATTAAGTAAAGGTTTAACTTTTAAATACAATTTCCACCAATCCCAATCTCGAATTTGATAGAATTTCCGAACATTTTTCTGTATACAGCTGATAGCAACATTTTGGACCTGTCAATACATATAACACAGTATTAAAACAAAATGACCATGGATATAAATCATTATGAGAACTTATGGTAGGAATATATACAACTGTTTAGGAAGTTTTTACAAAAGCTTCAACGTTTTCACAATAAAAGAACAAACTTTAAGGCTCTGTATGACAATGAAAAATATGAAAATATCAGATAAAAACTTTATGTGACATTACTAATGACAACACTATGTGAAAACAATTATCACAGAATTAAGATTGATGCAAAACTACTTGAAATTACATTTAAATTTCTTGCTGGCTAAAAGAATCAAATGATATTAATAATATTTCTTATATCAATCATCAACTGCAGTCACACACAAAAAAATAAAGTAAAGCAATAAAAACAAACTCAGTATTAAATGAGATGAAATGTTTGATTACAAAAATATAATGAAATAGTTTGATTTATTCTGTAGTGAAGACTGACTTACCTTGAGTTTAGTGAGCTGTTTACGAGCTATATAACCTCTACAATAAGCTTGGAATGCAGTAATTCTTCCTGTAACTCTGTCATCTCGTGAAGATTCTAATCTATTTAATGCACCAGCTCGGAAAAACACCTGTAAAAGACACTTAATATGTAAAGGTTCTTATATTTAAAACTGTAGGTAACAATTGTTACATTTTTAAAAGTACAGTATTTAATAAGACACTAATCATAGAAATCATAGATTCTTGAGTGTAAATTCCTAAACTGTCCGTCATATTGTGGTAGTTTGTATTCCTAACAACTGTAACCTGCATCAATTATATAATTAAACACTTGTTGGTACATACATCAATCAACTCTCAGGTACAAAATAACATGATTTCTCTAAAGTTAAATCTCCCAAGTTATATCTGTGGAATTTATACAACACAATAACTTGTTAAGTGTTTCAACAGAACTTCCACCAATGAAATATCAATATTTGATAATAAATGTATATATGAGATATTCTCTGCAATGTTTTATATGAAATAAATTGTAGTGAAGTTTTTATATTTAAGTGATCATCTTACATGGATGCTAATAAATACAAAAAGAAGATATTTTAGAATGAATGAAAGAGGACATAATTAGTCCATATATGAAAACTAACAACTATGAACATGCTACACTAACATGAGAGAAGGTAGAAGAAGATTAGAGACAGACAATAAAACATGAACGGAAACATTCATATCATATAAAATGGACAGCTAGGTGTACAAGGGGAAACAACTCAATCTCACAAATTGTTTATATTTCTTGCATTAGTTAGTCCTCCTACATGAATTTCACATTAAACAGTAAAATTGTTAAATATTCAACAAAAACAATTTAATTACTACACACACAAGTATGTTTATCAGATTTTGTTGTTTCACAGCCAATTTGACAGCCGTGGTCATTTCAGGGCCACCCAAGAGAGAGGGAGGTAGGAGAAGACACAGGAGAACTAGATATTTGTATCCCTATTCTTATTCCAAGTAGTTCTTCCTGGTTCTTTATTGTGCCCAGTGTCAAGCACCGATACCTCGCCCATTTCCTGTGATTTTTTTAACACAGTACTTGACTCATTAGTTGGGATGGGGACACTGAAATCAATGTGTCCTGAAAAGTGGAGTCAAGATTTAAACCTACAACCTTGTGATTAGTATGCCTTGTACATTACCATTCAACTACAGATCATCTAGCCATTTGTTCTACACCTGACAACAGGAACATAGTAGCCAGGTATGGTATAAGAACAATCATGGTTTGATTTAATACAATGAATATAAAGCATAGAGAGTTGTACAAAGAAAACTATCCATACTAGTATAACACGTTAAGTGGAGAAATGATGATATAGAACACAGAATACAATGTCATAGAATGATGTGAAGAATATACAAAACACTTCCTATCCTAATAGTGTATAATTATGTACATATAACAATGCTATTATAACATCAAATCAGTGCCATCACCAAAATTGCAACCACTATCAAGATTGTTATTATGTCAATAACAATGTTAATAAAACATAACAAAAGGGCCAAGTGGCCCTTCAATGTTCACATGAGAAACAAATTATGACAATGTCACTCACAAATTTGATTAAATTTATACTGCAGTAAGTTAAAATTTTTGGAAAATATGACCTCAGGGATATTAATTTAGCAATTTTGTTAGAGGGTCTTCATGCCAAATATCTAAGCTCTAAACCTTGTGCTTTCAGACAAGAATTTTTATATTTTCCTGTATAAATCAATGTAAACATGTGAGCCCTGGGGTGAGGCTAATTATAATCCCAGGGACATTATTTCAGCAACTTTGTTGTAGGGTCTCTAGATGGTGCTCGGTGCTAAAAAACACCATGTAGGTTTAGACAAAAAGATTTTTGAAGTTTTTCCTTTTGGTTGCCATGGAAACCAAAGTTCATGGAATGACATTCTATTAGCAACTTTTCTGTGGAGATCATTCCTGTGGAGTTTCTTCAAATTTGACACAGCTGTTTCAGAGAAGAATTGTGGACAGACAGACACAGACTACAGACAAAATAGTATATAGTACCTCAACCTGAGCTTTGCTCAGTTGAGCTAAAAATTACAAATTTTAACATGAATTAAAAACCTGATCAATTTCTACATATTAGTTGTGAAGAACGTTACTAAATGTTTTAATACATCAAGATGGTAGCTAGAAATGGACATCACACAACAAATGACAGTAAACAGTACACTAACATGAGAAATAATAGATTGAATTACCTCGTAAAAATAAGGTAACATATCTACCTTATAATGTTTATCAGTACAAACATACACACACTCAGACATCCCTAACACATCAACTATTTACCCTCAACACACAACATAGCACACTACACTTCTATATACAGATTTAATGGTTAAACTGCCAGCAACAACATCAACAACAACAACAAAGTTAATCAATCAAAGTTGTTTAATTGAACAGTACGTAAATATTTAATGATAGAAGACAAGTCTAAATTCCAGACCTAATCTAATACATGCGGACAACATCCAGACTGTACAATAAATATGGAATAATCATCAACTAAAATCATTAAGACCACAAAGGAAAGGGATTTCTCCCCTTTATTGTGTAATACTTGATACTGATGTAACCAACATGTTCCATAACTGGAATTTCCATGATATTACTTTTTAATTATATATATTTTTTTACTCAAATTCTTAATATATTTTAATATTTTTAATTTGTATGCTCTTGTTGTAGCCATGTTATTTGCATTATATTGAAATAAATATATCAATGTCGTTCATTTTTTATGAATAAATCATAAATATACTTTGGAATAGGTAAATGTCATACATTTAATATTAACCAGAAAATGTCATTCATTTACAATTGACCAGGAAAATGTTATACACATTCAACACCAACTAAGTAGTTGTCATGTTTAACAACAATGTTGTGGGATTTGAGTAAGATGTAAGACTTATGATGTAAAATATTTAGTATAACTAACATGGGGAAACAAACACATCTACATAGTATCAAACTGTCTTAATCAACCGTCCTGACGCCGAGGTTAGAAAACTTGAGGATAATCTCAAATCTTTATATCATTCTCAAATTATAATGGTTTAAAAGATGAAGATGATTCATGTTTTAATACATATTTAGAGCAATTATGTTGTAAGACTAACGTATCAATAATATCATTACCATCTGATCATAATTAACTTTAATTTTGAAACACAAGATATGAGATTTGAGTTCCGGGACTGATCTCAAGTTTTATAACTTTGGACCCAGTACTTTACAGTCTAAGCTAATTAAACAGTCTTAGGGTAAGGAATGATAAATAAAACATCAAACAGGAAATAGATCCACAAGACAATATAAGTAATACAGAGTAGATGAGGAAGAATATTAACATATTAAAGCTCACTTCATTCAGACAATCACATATAATATACTTAAGGACACAAGTATAGTCTGGTTGAGGTTTCTGTGATTATTTTTAAAACCAGTAAAGCTACATCTCTGTAATTTAGCTTACTTTAAATCATCTTTCATTCAATAAAAATACCAATGAAAGGTTCCTAGCATCTCCTTCCAAATGGTACCATTTTTTTTATTAATGTATGATTACATTTTTGTAGATCAGACAAGACTTTTGTCCATAAGTATAGTATATTCATTATACAGTCAATCACAAGTAGTATTAATTTTTTTATACAGTCTAAAACATAGAATACTAAGGGAGATAGAATCCCAGTTAACAGTAGAAAATTATTAAAGCTGCAGGTGTTATGGTAGAGAAAAATATAATACAAACATACCTTGCTCAATCCAATTCTGTAATTCAACTTGTCTATGTCCAGATTCTCCACTATTTGAATCACAGACTGTAATATAAGATTATCAATCACAATTTATCAGTGGTTATAACAATGAAAACTAGTAAATTACATCAGACTATTGTTAATTTCAACATTCAGCATAACTTCGTAATTTCTTATGAAGAACACAATTGTCAACATTGAATAATGGCAATCAATAAAACATAACTTTAATATAGAAACGAATTATAGTTCACCAAATATGTCAGTATATTTACAGCTAGGACATTTATTACTTTCTTTTTGTGCAGATACAGCACAACCTCACCACAGTGACAGTCTCTTGAGCAAAAACTTCCCTTCAATACCATGCTTTTGCTACTCCTAAAGGGTGTTGCTTCGGAGAGGTTGCATTGTACATATTTATGGAATCAAAGCAACACCAACAAATACAAAAATAAAATACTCATAGTCTAGTCCACAAATATAACAATTTCAAGTTTTATTCATATAATCCTATACAGGTAATCTCCATGTTACATCAACCGAGTTTGTTTACAATAATGTCAATGTATGTTTAGAGAATCAAGTTGACTTAAATATTTCACTAGATGACAAACAGATAAGAACTCAGGTAAATAAAGTAAAACAGAAACTTTAGAACTTAACTTCAACATAAAAGTAAGTATTTCATTCTAGGATGAAACGTCATATTGATACCCATATGAAACAAGTCAGCAATCACTGAATGACTGTACAAAATGTAATGGTACAGCTGACATAGTTACATAGATTGTAACATCAATGTATGACCCACCATCATATAGGATAGAAAACGAGTGTATATGAGCTGCATTCTTAATCAGAGCGAGTACATTTAACTTGTATGCATATCCATGAGCTGTCTTTCCAACTTAGATGACGCACCCCAGCAGTCAAGATTTGCACAGGTTTCACAAATATGTTGAAACTAACTTCACACAACATTAGATATCATATACAGGATATGAACAAAAGAAATAGGACATTGTCATTAGCTAATAACTGGAGTGCATGGTCATAATAAAGTTATACAATACTACAACCTTCATAAGATGAATAGTTCATCTGGCAAAAACTATCTGGCAATGAAGTGAGCAGTATAAGCTAGAAATGTGTCCAGAGGACACAAATGCCCCCGCTGAGAGCTAAGTCATAAAGGGGCAATAACTCCTGTGAAAATGTTTGGATTTTAACAGAAATCTTACTGGACCTGTATTTTATTATTATACACCTTCATGGAATAGTTCTTGGGTTATCGCTCCAAAACCAAAATTTGAACAGACGGACAGGGGTAACACTTTATGCACTTCCGCCACTTCGAACAGCAGGGGCAAAATAACTGCCAATAACTGTATATTGATTCTTATGAATAGGAACATTACCTCAGATGCAGGATAGTTAAGATCATTATTTAATATTTGAAAATACTTTACTGTCTGTGGAGATGGTTCATTTTATCCATCTACATAGATTGGACATCTTTATTTTATTGTTGATGAATTATATATTTGTGGTCAATGATTTTAATATCAAACATTTTATACAACAAAATGATGAAACACAACTCTATACTTACAACTCTAAGTTTAAACAGTTTTACAAAGTACTGAAATTATTAATTGATTGTAAACTTTGAATATTCACATAACAAAGGAACAATATATGACACTGTGAATATAAGTCCATAAATATTGAGAAAAAATCTCTTGTAATTATAAGACTCCATTTCTCATTTTAACATAATTCAAACTTTAAGTAACTTTCCAAAGTGCAAACATATCAATTACAGCAATCCCATTTGTTTTACGATTTAAGATCCATGTTTCAATATTTTAACACGACTCATTAAGTAAGTCTTCAGCATTACTAGTTAAGTGTATAATGTTTCTCAACATAAGACATACAGACAAAAGGACACAGCTGTATCTTGTATTCAGGTTCCCTTTAGTTTAATATCTCATAGTAATAAAATAACACAGCCTGTAGGGTAAAATAAACTTTTAACAAGGCCATTAACTCTGTGTTCATCACAACAAATTTAAATGACTCTTACAATACTTACATCACATCTAATAAAGATAGTCAGTTTCATTACAGCAATACAAACTTTAATAGTGTACATTTAGCAACATAAATTGTTCCATTATTTGATGAAAAATAAACCAATTAGGCTATGAATGTGTTTCAGCTATAAACAAATAATTATGTACTTATATAATATTTACATACATCAGTTATCGTCATTCCACATTTTGGATGACTTTATTCACCTCTATATAATATAAGATACAGCTTGACTAAGTATCTTCTTTCTACCTATCAATATTCAACATTATATCAGTACATTATCCCATTCCACATTAAACCATTCTCTCTGTACAAATTTGAACACTCACCGGTTTCTCTCCCATATCAGGCATTGGTCGAGCACTTGGAGATATCAAACCTTCAAACTTTTGTATAAATTCTCCGAACGTTATATGGTCAGGGAATCCTAAAAAGCAGAAGATTCCATAAATATCATAGAAGAAAATATACATACAGAAAATAATGGCAATACAGTATTGTACAAAAATACAGAACAGATCTTACATAATCTATTATCCATCGTTGAAAGCATGTTTATGTTCTAAATCTTAATAAAGAAGCTTTATTAATCTGTTTTCAAATGTACATGCATTAACATTTAGTGACAAGATAATCCTTCTAATTTGAAAACATGATGTTTCTCTTACCTTGTCTGTATATCCTGACAGATTCCAGAATCTCATTGCCTCTAAATTGGCCCCTTAGAAGTGGTACATTTATAAGAATATCATCAGGTTTATCAGGGGCTGCATCAGGACTACGTAATTCACACAGACCAGCATTGGCTTGAGGTAGTAAACAATGAATGAAATGACATTTTGTTTTTCTGAGAGTTTCAATGATTGTGTCCTGAAAATAGAAATTTCATCCTGTCAGATAATGTAACATTACACAAACACACGAGACACTGTAGTAAGTGCAGTAAGTAAATTAGTGAATGAGAAACTTCAGCTCAAATAATACTTCAGAAAGTGAGATATTACAGAGAGAGATACTACAATAATACAGATAGTACATATCTGAAGTATAATTATCTACAACAGAATGAGAAAAATTGAGAGATTTTCTTCCATTTTCATATTTTTTATCTCAACTAGGACAACTCTTCATGAAATTTGAAAAGGATCAAAGTGTAAATATCATGAAGTATGAATCCACCCCTAGTCTGTTTTATACCTATATTGCTTAGAATACTACAACTGTAGGTATTAGAGTTTCAATTGTCATACAGTGCTCTGTAAATATTTTAAACAATCTGACAGATTTTAAACAGTTTCCGAACTCTCAGTAGTATTTATAATAAAATTTACATTCAATATGAGTGAAAACAAGATAATAAAACTTACCACTTGAAACTTCACTTGTAAGCAAAGTGACCTTTTCTTAAGACCAGCAGCTCCAGAAATAAACGTCCGTCTCATGCTACCAACTCTTCTAAGAGACGTAGATCCTTCCATGCCAACTATAGACCCACTTACCATACCTCCAACAGGTGCCTTCACATTATTAAATAAATCCTTGATATTGGTCCTGAATTCAAAATATAATAATTACATTAATGATAAACATGAACCATCAGAGCAGAGTAAAAAACAAGCAATCTAGTGACTACCCAACATGGCAAATAGAAAATAAGGCCATACAGAGACTTTAAATACACATACAGTAAAACCTCGATTATCCGAACACCGATTATCCGAATACCCGGTATTATCCGAATAAAATCTACGGTCCCGATTTCGTCTCTATATATTTCAACTACAAGGAACCCCGGTTATACGAATCGGATTTTACGAATACCTGGTGTAATCCGAATACTTTATTTGGTCCCTAAAGTTACGAATGCGCGTATTTTCACACCTATTATTCGAAATCGTCAATTGATAACAATGGCCGATTGGGAATCAACTGTCGTGTGACAAACAATGTGTAACATCAATTCATACACAAAGCGTGTCAACAGTTTAATTATCGTTGAGTTGACCATATTGTTAGTTACGGTTTTTTACTAATCGCGACGAATATTTCACTATGATCTCGGGTATAATAAGTTAATACGCATACGTACCTGGTGATCTGTATGAAATTATTTGCACTTCAGCATCATTCAAAATTAAAAAAACGGATTCGAACACAATTAAACAAAACTAACTAGAATATGATGATTTAGTGAAAAAATGTTCCAAACATAAAAACATTACGTCTTCGATTATTTAATTGTTTTAGAATGTGACCATAGCGATGCTTAGTCGATCGTTAGTAAGTGAAGTGAGAATGACATACCGGTAATGATTCTGTCGGATTGTGTTCTGCATAATCCATAAATGCGCGGGTATTTATTTAACAAGAATTATTGTTTCATTTGTTAACTCATATACATTCAACCAAGGATTATTAGTAAGTGTTTGTTATACATTTTATTTTATTCTTATTATCACTCAAGTAACGTCTTGTTTGCATACGAGAGTTAACTCCCTTACAATATTCGGACCGTACGGAATTTATCGTTTCCAACCGGTACATCATACTGAAATGGATTATTCGAAACCATGGATTATCCGAATGATTTTTCAGGGCCCAGTGACATTTGAATAATCGGGGTTTTACTGTATATTAAACATTTAAAAAATTATAATGAATATCATAGGCAGTCAGTCATATGTTGACATAAGTATGCTACCACCATGAAGGTATGGTACATATAAACATGTTTAATGATATGTTTATAAAAAAAATATCTTAAATCCTGGAAATAATAAAGATCTAACTGTGTACATGTGGTTAGATGACTGAATATATACAAACTAAATGTTAGAACACTAACCTTTTAGAATCTTGAAGAACTTGTGTTGCTACTTTAGTAATTGGATTTTCTCTACACACTTTTAACCAACCACTAGCATTATAATGTACAGGATTTGTACCTTGGAAGTGATTCAATATAAACGTGTTACCTAGAGATGATGCCTTCCTTAATAAACTGTCTCCTACAAAATACAATCAGTTCATTCACAGATGTACATAAATTAAATATTCAACTAAATACATGTACAAATTATATCCTGGCCAAACAAGAACTTGATTTTAACCCAAACATTCATTCATTCATTCAAATATTCATTTTATGCTTTCATCAATGACTGACATATTGAAGGTTATGTAATCATGCAATCACTCATATTTAATCAATCATGTAAGCAATGGTATGGTTTATCTGGATTTAATGCCATTTTTCAACAAATTTTCAGTTATATACGGCAGTCAATTCACCTATTAAGTTTGATGGTATTCTAACCAGTACTAACCTACCCTTTCAAATGTAACCGAAAACTTTGACATTATTGTCAAATTTTCATGGTAGGGTATAACCTGCTGCAACAGGGAATTGAAACCGGATCACCAGGTTACAAATTCAGCGCATTAATCACTGCCTGTATGATTACACAAGTATTAAACTTAACAATAGGCTAGCCGAAGAAGCTTATATCAATAACTTACTTTTTACTTTATGTTCACCATGGTAACCAAAGAATCGATCCATGAATGAATCTTCCGTTGCTCCAGGAAATATAGCTTCTTCATCAAGTATCCATAGCAACCCTTTTTTCTCAGCTTCTCTCGTTTCTGGGGTTGAAGTTCGAACCTAAAAAAAAAAGCATAATTATTTTGTAATTCATATTCCCTGTGAAAAAGGATTTAGAAGTTTCTTAACCAACATAAAAATTGATATATTACCATAAAACATTAATATCAACTATAAGACGTAACTAGTTACAATGTAAGTAAAATAGATAGTTGAACATTAACTTTTAACTCAATGAATAATTCTTTAAGCATGTGTACAACACTTGATATCTTGTTACATAATGTGGGGGGACTATACTCAGCCATTAATAAATTCTAAATAAAACTTGATTTTACAAAATAAATCTTTCACCAAAACAAGATCAAAACCTCAAGATAAGGAGTGAACCCCTAACAAAGCTTCTAAACAGCTTACTATGAACTAAAAGCATTAAGCCATAAAAAAATATCACCAGAGCATATTTCTACAATTCATATAGATTAATTCATGTTTGTTAAGTGGAGCAACAACAGTATCCTGTATCTAACATTTGTACATCTCATTATCCGAGACTTATATGAGGCTTTTATACACACAAGACTTTTCCTCATAAAATACTATTTTTTTACAATTAATATTTATGGTGAGATTCAGCCAGTGACATTGGTATAAAAATGAGTTGTGACAAACATTCAATCATTCTGATAACACAGTGTGAAATCAACAACGTTACATAAATAAAAACATAGTGTGAGTAATAAAACAAGAGGGCCACATTGGCCCTTTATCGCTCACCTGAGAACAAAGGCCAATAATCAATGACCAGGTAATATAGTTTCCATCTCGTAAAACTCACCAACAATGAAGGTATAATACTGTTAAACAAGCTAAAACGTAGCAAATTTTCTAACTCAAGGGTCCATAACTCTTGAAGTTCTGGTCCGATTCCACCAATAACTTAACTTGTCCAAAACCATAAGGTCATACACATTCATTGTAAATATGATTAGGATCGGTGAATAAATGAAGGCGCTAGAGTGTAAACAAGCTAAAATATAGCAAATTTGCTAAGTCAAGGGCCCATAACTCTTGAAGATGTGGTCCGATTCCGCCCATAATCGAACTTGTTCGAGATCTTTTGGTTATACTCATTTACTGAAAATATTATTAGGATCGGTGTATAAATGAAGGCGCTAGTGTGTAAACAAGCTAAAATATAGCAAATTTTCAAAATCAAGGGCCCATAACTCTTGAAGTTTGGGTCCGATTCCGTCCATAATCAAACTTGTCCAAGATCTTTTGGTTATACACATTTACTGAAAATATTATTAGGATCTGTGAATAAATGTAGGTGCTAGAGTGTAAACAAGCTAACATATAGCAAATTTTCAAAGTCAAGGGCCCATAACTCTTGAAGTTCTGGTCCGATTCCGCCCATAATCAAACTTGTCCAAGATCTCTTGATTATACACATTTACTGAAAATATGATTACGATTGGTGAATAAATGAATGCGCTAGAGTGTAAACAAACTCAAATATAGAAAATTTTCTAAGTCAAGGGCCCATAACTCTTGAAGTTCTGGTCGGATATTGCCCATAATCGAACTTGTCCAAGATCTTTTGGTTATACACATTTACTGAAAATATTATCAGGATTGGTGAATAAATGAAGGCACTAGAGTGTAAACAAGCTAAATATAGCAAATTTTGTAATTCAAGGGCCCATAACTCTAGAAGTTATTATCAGATTTTGCCCATAATCGAACTTATTGTGGCCATATACATTGTGAGCAAGTTTAATCAAGATTCGTAAAGAGCTGCGGTTGCTAGAGTGTAAACAAAATAATTGTGGACGGACGCCGGACATTCACCGATCCTAAAAGCTCACCTGATGAATCAGGTGAGCTAAAAATAATCACCAGAAGTCCATTTACACCCAGACACTTTGTATCAAATTATCCAAATGTATTATTGACAATAACAATCAACCATATAATGTCATTAAATTGTTAACCCATCACTAAATAGGACCAAATTGTAAACACAGACCAAACCATGAGGTAACAGGTTTTACAAAACAAAAACATACATGTATCTGTGCATTGATCAAATATGAAAGTTTGTCATTATCAATAAAGTAGAAGAAATACAGATCAAATTTATAATAAGAATGCAATCCTCATCTCTTAACTAATCCTATATTTTCAGCAACTACATTCTAGCATTGTAAGATATTGTATCAGCATTAGTTTAGCTTCATCCAGATGATGTGCCTACATGTGTATGTGCTTGTGTGTATGTGTATGTGCATGAAAGATTGTACACTGAAAACAAAGCTCTCTGTTGCCATAATCAACATTCATCATTTCACCAAACACAGCAAGCAACAGTGATCTGATCACCATGGATACCTCATCATAGTCATGGTTGCTATGGTGATGACCTGAACTATTCTGATGGTTACCAGGGAGACAAAGATGCTGGTAGGATTTCAAACTTGAAGTCACTTTCACAGGGATTTTTGAAGAAAAGCTCTGTATGCTTGAGGACGAATGACTCCTCGAGGATTCTTTAGAAGAATGATCCGGACTTTTAACTTTATCACTGGATGTTGAATGACTCCTCACTTTATCACGACCTTTGACTGTATGATGTAATTCACTGGTAGGATGATTGTGACTATGTTTAGTAGAGTTCTCATGATTACTAAATGGATCCTTATGTTCGTGATAACTTGAAGGTCTTGCTTTGGATAACTATAATATAAACTGCTTTAATAGACCAGGAGGTTATAATCAACCTTTTTAATAGTAAAACTGCTGACTGATGAAGATTTCAGTCTTATAACTTTAAAAGTTTTATGTTTATCTGAATATACCTGGATTTGGATACATAGTGTTGTGTTAGGTACAGCATATACAGGGAACAAACCTTTTATGGAGAGGATCTGACAGGGAACAGGAGATATATACAGCCAATATATCAACAGTTTTTAAAACTAGAAATCTTAAAAATCTACAGTCTATAACTATCAATAACTAAAATAAATGTATCAAGGCACAAATATAAATATTGAAATATGATTCATGTACTGCAAATTACTAGTATTTCATCAACTGAACAGTTTGACCACAGCATATTTAAAGAGTAAAACTGCCATTCCTACAGACTGAATATACCATTATCACAGACTTCATTATGAATATAACCAAATGAAGAGGTCAGAATATGTCAAAAAGAAGTATGATCAGACAGTACTGTAATTCAACACACTTAATTACACGAAAAAAAAAACATTATGAAAATGTTGCTGAAATATATTCAATAGTCTTAAATCCAGATTGACTTTGTATAAATAGGTTGGGGACCAAGCGTACATATTAAATCTTATATGAAATAGAGTGGAAGTTAATATGATGAAATAGCTAACTGCAGCTTTATTTTACCACATCAACGGTCATATATAGCAAACCTAAGTCTGTCAATCTATACCTAAAGTACAACTCACTTCAGTATGTGAAATGACAATGTATAGTTATGTACCTTACAGCCCAAAACAAATAAATATCAATACTTTACAGTACAGTATGAATAAAACACATGATTTTAACACAATCCCATCACATGGGTTCCAGACTATGATAAAACACATGATTTTAACACAATCCCATCACACAGCTTCCAGACTATGATAAAACAGAGCTACAGTTAAATCAACCAGAAGGAGGGTAAAACAAAATTTCATGGGATTAAAAATGGCTACTGAAAAAAATTCTCACAGCAGAATTAGGAGCAGACGTTAGCTGAAATATAATACACAATCATACAGCTTCATCATTATTTATGTTCCTAATTACTGGAACAATATAAGCAGATAACACTAAACTACCAGTGAGTGGGGAAAAAAGAAAAATTCAAGATGGTTAAATACAATCATGTACCCTTCATTCACATTTTATCACTCAACATTATTATAATTATTGTTATAAAAGACTGCTGACAGAGGAGAACATTCAAGATGTTACAATTTCTCCATCCATACCTTCTGTCTGAAAATATTTATCCAAAGATTTTAAGCTAGCTAGGAAATGATGCAAATTTAGGCAAACATTCAATGTTAAAATTATTGTACAAGTGTACAAAACATGATCACAACAATAAAAGCAGATCTGCTTAAAAGCATGTACATAAATTGTCAACTAAATCAGAAGTTGTGTCTACACTTGAAAATATAAATGAATCTAGATAAAGCAGAATTAAGGCATGAAAATAATACCTGATATACCTAGTCAAACAGTAAGGAAAACTAAAATCACAATATATATACAATAATAACAACAAACATTACTTAATCTACAGTATCCAAGTTAGACAGGTCATACACTTGGATGTAATCAACAATAGATTATGAATGTATCATACTGTATTACTGTATTTAATAAATTCATGTCATACTGATACACCATCATGACAAGGAGGAACACTGAAGCATTATGGTGTATGGATAATTGTTAAAGATTTTTCAGCTGATCATCAACAAATCTATCCATTCACTCATTAATTCAGTCTAATATAAAGACAGTTTTGTGGTAATGTTGAATAAATACAATGATGCATTACGGTTATTTCCTGAATTTAGGTACAAGTTTCAGCTATCAATGTAATCCAATATATTAACCGAAATCAACCTGTTTACACAAAGAAATACTTGTCCTGGAAAGTTTTATAGCTTTTAAAAATCGTAAATTTCACAAAGAAGATATACTTTCTACTGAGAAAGTTGACAATAAGTTAACTTTAAGATACAACAAGTAGCAATACAAGATACAGGCATACAATCAGAAACAATAGAGGTAAAAAATCAACAATGAAGGTAAAGTTACATCATTCAAGCTTAAAAAAAATATCTTGGCCAAAGATAAAAATGACAGGTAAAAGTGAACGATTAAACAAAGCATTAATCTTACGTAACAAGTGAGTAAAACTATTATAGGTTAATATGTTTTAACACATGATGTATTTGATAATATTTGCTGGGCATATAAATGCAAACATATACTATACATACACACATTTTTATCAAATAATGTCTATTTTATTGATCTTAATACTTAATACTACTTTTATATTGTGCACTTACTGATCATTCTTTGTGTAAGATAACCATTCAATGTATTTAGCATTAAAATGATCCTTTATTCATTTTGTAAATACAAAATAGTACATATATTCAAAATTACATAAGTGTAGACTTACCAGACTTTGCTGTGAAGGTTTGTCAATCAAAGATACCATAGCTGCAGGTGATGTAGTCACAAAGTCAAAGTCACACTCTATGTTTTCCTACATGTAACAAACAATAAAGTGAGGTAATGTAGTAAGACAAGCTAAGGGTTTTATCAGTTTATTTTTTTATAAATTTTGACTTAACTATGTTCACTGTATATTGTCAAAAATGAAAACCTCTGATTCAGTTGAAAGAATTCATAAAGCATATGTAGTCTGTATATACAACTCTCTGTAAGTCCATAAGTCAGAAGTTTTAACAATTAACTAACATCTTTCTGCAGTGCCTGATATTTGGAATAAACTTCTAAAACACAAGAAAATTTAACTCATCCTGGCCTTAATATAACAACACAAGTTATATGTCCTTAAAGTGGCAAGACCATACAAACCTGGCTATATCTATCTTGTGGTGTTGTAAAAACCAGATCATGAAACAAAAGTTGTAGTTTTTCTTGTGTATAATTGTTACAGAGATCTTCAAAACTTGCTCCAGCTTGTCTCCCACATGTAGCTGGATTCTGGAAACCAGGTGTATCCACGACAGTGATAGAAGCCAGGGACCGATAGTTGGATGATAGAGACCTAGTACAAGTAAATAATCATAAATTATACAGAATTTATTCACAACTATGATGAATTATCTAGAACACACTCTGGAAAAGTTCTAACAACCAAGAGCAGTAAAACAATTCTAAAAGGCAACTATAAACAACATGTTGTCATACTGAAAGTTAAACATGAAAAAATTGATTATAATAACAGTTCATGAGAGAATGAGGGCAACTGGAGGGAATATAACATGTGTTTCACCCATCAGCACAAGTAGGACCCAGATCTTTAATGGAAGCCACAAATTCAACAGTGAGACATTGAATATGTTCCTCTGTAACATTTTCACTGACATTTCATCCAAGTTGTAATGTTATGTATATCTCATCACATGTTCACAACAACAATCAAAGCTTTGTGGAGGAACAGGTATATAGTAAAAGTATATGTCAAGTAAATCAGAAAATTATATCAATAAATACCCCACTTCAGACTTTGTCTATTTACCTGTTGATCATTGAGACAATAGCATTGAAAACATCAGAATAAAGTCCAACCACAAAACCTTCTAAAGCTTCCATAGCAGATGTGTGAGCATCAGATAATTTATCAGCTGGACTTGCCCTTACAGTAGTATTACGTGTCAATGTAGCAGTTCCAGATGATGAAAAAATATTACGAGCAAGTTCTTCAACAGATATACCAAGTAAAGCAGCAGCACGCTGAGCACCAGCTGGTCTAGCAAACTGTCCCTTATTATTGTTCCCTGAAATGATTTAAACATACAACATTCATGTATTTGGTGTTTTTTACGACAAAGTCTCGTTTCTTCAAGCTATCATGAACTGAAGTAAAGATAATAAATGTGAATGCATCCTTATAGCATGTACAAATACATGTATAACCTTCTAATATAACCTTCTAATATAAGCATGTACATATGTAAACAAATCATTATTTTCATCATAAGTATAGATTCTAAAATGTCATGTAAATATATAAACAGTTACTATACAACACTTGATTAATTTTTGTAGAAAATGTTTCACTTTCTACACTGAAGTGGTCGGTGAAGAAATGTCTAGATGTGATTATCATCCAGTATTAAGTTAAGTTACACATTATTTAATGAGATATTAAGTCTTACCTTTGACAGCACCAGCGACACCTAGATGATATACAGCAGCTAATACACAACATATAGCCCTCATCTCTTCATCAGTCATACCTATAGTTGTCATAGCATTCTGTATCTTACCCCAGTATTGTATTGCTCGTTGCTTATCTTCAGCCTATAATATAATAGTGAAACCCATCAAATAATTCTATATATGATATTACCCATCCACTAACATTAATAATTGATTCTAGAATATTGTATGATAAATAATAAAAATCTTCACCAAAGTTACAGTTCTAAATTATCATCTAATAAAACTAGAACTATCACTAAAGGTGATGAATACCCCCAGATGCGGCCTTGACACAGTTGTTACATTTTACAGAGGGAAATATAATGCATTGTCATTTTTTAATACCTGCAAATTGTTGCTTAGATATATCCTGACCAGTTTCAAAATATACATTATATAAAAAATAACAAAGGGCCATAACTCATTAAAATTTACTTGGACAAAACCTATTGTGGACATGCACAACTTGGCAAACTGCTTATCACTTCTAAGAAGTTTTACTGAATTCCTGCATGTTACTAAGTTGCTGAGAAATGGTACGGGCAAAATTTACCTAATTGTATAAAACAAAGGGCTATAACTCAGTGAAAACTAATCCAAACAAAACCTGGTTATTGCATGCACAACTTGGCTTACTTTTTATAACTTCTGTGAAGTTTCATTGAATTCCTATGAGAAGTTACTGAGATATTGTATATACACTGTATAAAAAACAACAAAGGGCCATAACTCAGTGAAAATTTAACCAACCAAGACAAGCTTAATGCATGCACAACTAGGCTAACTACTTATCACTTCTGAGAAGTTTTATAGAATTCCTGGCAGTAGTCAATGAGAATTAGTCAGGACAAAATTTGCCTATTGTATATACTGTAGAAAAAAACAAAGGGCTATAACTCAATGAAAATCAATCCAAATGAAAAATGATTTAAGCATGCACAACTAGGCTTACTACTGATCACTTCTGTGAAGTTTCATTGAGATCCTGTGAGTAATTGCTGAGAAATTGTCCGGACAAAATTTGCCTATTGTATATACTGTATAAAAACAACAAAGGGGTATAACTCAGTGATAATTAATCCAAACGAAAATTGCTTTAAGCATGCACAACTAGGCTTACTACTGATCACTTCTGTGAAGTTTCATTGAGATCCTGTGAGTAATTGCTGAGAAATTGTCCGGACAAAATTTGCCTATTGTATATACTGAATAAAAACAACAAAGGGGCATAACTCAGTGAAAATTAATCCGAACGAAAAATGCTTTAAGCTAGCACAACTAGGCTTACTACTGATCACTTCTGTGAAGTTTCATTGAAATCCTATAAGTAGTTGCTGAGAAATTCTCCGGACAAATTGTGTCTACAGACGCACCGACCGACCGGCCGGCCGACCAACCGACCGTCAAGCGTGAATCCAATATAGCCCCCATATATTTCATATCTGGGGGTATAACAATAGGTGTCTTAAAGTTAAATACTTTTATTGATCTTGATGGAAGAATATAAAATTATTTGCTTCAATTGTGCATAATGCATTTCATAAATTAAGCTTAAACTACCATAATAGAGTAGAAAATATTACTTATTAATTTTAGATCCTTTGGTAGCTTATCAGAGCAAATGCCAAGATAAAATATGTATTTTTGTATACAATCCAACCCTAATCAATGCCATCTCTGAACAAATCAACTACTGGCCTACGCTATCACTTTTATCTCCCTTCATTAATTTTGTACTGAGTTAAACCTCCAAGAAATGCTAACTTTGGAAATTGTACATTGCATGGACTCTTGAACAATTTTCATTTCTAATCATGGTTCAAACATTTCAAGAGAAAATACAAACTAAAAGTGACAAGAAAATCAAGCTGTATGGTATGTACAGTACAACAAGAGTACAATATTGCAATACAGTAAACATGGTGCTCACCTTTTGTAAGGGGGTCATGAACAAGTTGGGATCATTGATGTTGTTTAACTGTAGTTCTGATCTGTAGTAACAAACAGTATGAACATTGACATTATCATATTGTGATCATCTTAACTTCTCTTCAAACAGCTTGAAAAGTAAGTTTTAAGACTTAAAACCCAATTCTCTTATCAACCAAAAGTTAAAATCATGACAGAGAAAAAACTCATACTTCTACTATTTAATGTAATACATACAGAAAGTTAACAGATAAATACAGTTTTTAACAAAGATATACAAACAAC